>JAWWEE010000159.1:29837174-29859509 GCA_035221455.1 Xenops minutus
GAGATGCTGCCCTTCCCTCGGAGATGCTGCCCTTCCCTCGGAGATGCTGCCCCTCCTGCGGAGATGCTGCCCTTCCCTCGGAGATGCTGCCCTTCCCTCGGAGATGCTGCCCCTCCTGCGGAGATGCTGCCCTTCCCTCGGAGATGCTGCCCTTCCCTCGGAGATGCTGCCCCTCCTGCGGAGATGCTGCCCTTCCCGCGGAGATGCTCCGGCCCCGCTCCCGGTACCCGGCCCGGCCGCGCTGCCCTTTCCTCTGCTGCCTCCCGGCGGCACCGGCACGACCGGCAGCATCCCGATAGCGGTGTCGGGTTCCTGACGGAGTCACCGAAAGCTTTGTGTTGAAGGGGTCTCAAAGACCGTCCCGTTCCACCTCCCTGCCATAGGCAAGGACACCTTCCAGTAGCCCAGGTTGCTCCGAGCCCCTCCAATCTGCCCTTGGACACTTCCAGGCATGGGGCAGCCACAGCATCTCTGCCCAACCTGTGCCAGGGACTCACCCCGCTCACAAGGAAGAATTTCTGTCTGATATCTAACCTAATCCTGCCCTCCTTCAGTTTAAAGCCATGACCCCTTGTCGAGGTAGAGACATGCCTTTGTGCAAAGTACCTCTCCAGCTCTCTTGCAGCCCCTTTAGGTCCTTTAGGGTCTCCCTGGAGCCTTCGGGGTGTTGCAGTGTCAGTATGCAGCAGTTTCCATGGAGTGGATACTCCAGCAAAGCCAGCCTTGTCTGTTTGCAGTGCATGTTTAGTTTGCTGCTGTGCTAAGGCATGAACTGCACATCCCTTGAGAGGGCAGAAAACAGTGAGTTTGGATTTTTATTTCCCCTTCTTTATCTGAACATAGTGCAGCCTTCCCTGAAGATGAATGGAAGTGAACTTTCACTTTTCAGCAGATTGCCTTAAGTTAGTGGTACATTTAGGCAGGTCTCTGTCCCAAGTGATGGTCTTTTTGAACCATTTACATGATAAGCTCTGCCTCTCTTCAGCTGCTTAGTTCTGATCTCTTAAGACATTGATTTCTATGCATGTGATTTAAAAGTAGAGGCATTTTTGTGAAGATTTGGCTACATGTTGTCTTCTCATCCACCAAGTCTATGCCAGAATTGTTCTGTTTCTTTGCAGATCTTCTAGTCCATCCGTAAAAGGTCTTCCAGGACCTACAAGCCCTTTGTTTCTGTTCATGGACTTATTTATCTGATAGACCAAAAATGCTAAGTTCAGTTCATGTCCATTGCTGCATCATGGATGCCCAGGAAATGGGCAGGACTTGCTGTAGCAGGTAGAGGTGGTGTATTGCCCTTCTCTGAGGATAATTACTGAGGACTGGTTCCACGGATGGAAGTCCCCTCGAGTTCAGCAGAGATAAGCCCATGTGTACAAAGGGTTGGTTCAATGTGTCATGTGATGCACTGGAATATAGTGAAATCGAGGGAGATTTGGTATTTTGGATTTTCCTTAAGCACCTGTTCCTCTAAACAGCACAGGAAAATTATGCTTACAAGAGTATGGGAAACCCCAAACCAAAACTGAGAAAAAGCATGTGGGACTTATGAATGTGCATCTGTATAAGTTACTAGGGAATGTCAGACCTCTTCTTGAAAGTGTTCACTGAAAGTAAGCAGAAGCAACCGTCTCTATTTTGACTGTAAATACTTTACAGCAGGTGGTTTTCAAAGGGTTTCAGCAGCATGTAGAACAGTGCAGTCCTGATCTATTTAAGTTCAGCCTTTAAGTAGCAGCAATCCCACCTCCCCTCTGTGCTTCCCTCTGGGCACATTCAAAAACAACTGGCGATAAAAATATCTTTGTGGAGCTCTTGCTTTTCTGACATCCTCACTATTCCTCTTGGTGTGTTTCAGCTCCTCACCAAAGACGTGAAGCAGCGGCTGGGATGTCAAGGGGAAGGGGCTGCAGAAGTGAAGAGGCACCCCTTTTTCAAGAGCATGAATTTCAAGCGATTAGAAGCAGGAATGCTGGATCCTCCCTTTGTCCCTGATGTGAGTATGATAGGAAGGACCCCCAGTGGCCTCTTTATTTCTAAAATGACTTCTCTTTCTTAGGGCTGTCATGACTCTGCATGGGTAGCTAGCCTAGGAAGGTGTGATAAGTGGTAGGGCTAGAGTGAGTAGAGTGTGAGGAAGAGGAGAGAGAGCTCTGTAGACATGTGTGTGCAGGATGGGTGAGCCTCCATGTGGGATGGGAACCTGGGGCCAGATTCATTCCCACTCGTTTTACCACAGCCTTCCTGTGTGACACTGGAAGCACTGGGAAGCTCTGTGTTCCTTATCCATGGTAGTAGCATGAGAATAAGTGTGCTCAGGACCAGGTGATGCTTGGAACAATCAGCAGTGAAAGCCACATGTACGCATACAGATTTATAGATATACATGCTGAGGTGAAAGCAGAATGACAAAGTCCAGAGCTCTGGGGAATGAACTGGACCATCATGAAAACAGTAATTACAAAGAGTCTGAACAAGATTCAACTATCGAGTGTCACCTCAAGCACAGAAGGTGACTTGGACCTTAGAGAGCATTTTGAACTTTTTAGTGTTCATGGGGCAAGGAACCCAACACTGAGTCCTTACTCGGGTGTACACACCAGACTGATATATACTGAAGGTCTCTGTTGCATTGTCAACAACAAAACTTTTTCCACCCTTTTGTGGTATCGGTTTCTACCCCAGTGCACAGAGCTATCTGATTATTTTCCTCCTGCAGAGCTCTCTTCCTGGCTAGACCTTCTACCCTTAAAGTTCCCATATGGTTCTAAGTAAACACTGCCATTTTAACATATTAAGGAAAGTAACATCTTGGCAGCTCTCCTTCATGTTGCTGCAAACAACCAAACCAAAGTGGTTTGAATGCTACAAAAGTTTACTTTAGCTGCTCTGGTTTTGCTTTACATTTTACTATGTGGCCTAGTTATTCCTGCCAATTAGCCCATGGTGTTACAACCTGCTTTAGTGGGAAGAAATAGGAGACAAGCTACTATTTCCTTCTGATGTAGAAAATTAGAAAATTCTGGGCTCAAATTGGGGATCTGCCAGAGTATGCTAAAAGCTTAGCTGTGGCACGAAAGGCCTAGAAGGCACCTCTTAGAGACATATTTACTAAAGCAAAGGCACATAAATTTTTATGGCTATTTATTGGGAGCTCAAGAGCTGCCCCTAATTTAATTTATTTGGCACTTCATCCGTCTTTACTGAAGTCAGCTGAATCACCCAAAGCTATATAGCCAATGGCAGAGGTTCTAGTCCAACCCATGTCTCTCCATGGTCTTCTGGATTACTCTGTCCCCACAAAAACATTGTGGATTGCAGCCATCAGGAATGCAGAGAGATACAGTCTTCAGCACACAGGACTTGTGTCGGGAGTCAGCTCAGTTTGGTCACAGTGCTCAGGTCTAGATCAGCTGGACCCCTGGGCTGTGCAGTCACAGTGCCGTGTATAGAGAGTAGGATCCAACACATGCTGCAGTTCAGCAGGTCAGGCTGGTCCCACAAGCCAGCCCTCAATTATTCCTGCACATCAAAGGGTGGCTGTGTTGCTGATGGAAGCTCTCTGGGCACACTGATGACCACGCTGACAGGTAGCCAGTGGTGGCTGTTTCTGCTCTCTCTGGCTGGCTGCTGGAATATGAGCTAAAACCCACGTCACTGCAAAGAGTTCTGTCTCTGTCATCCCAGAAAATTAAGTAGTTCAAAAAGGCAAAGCCATTTGACTATTTCTTTGAAGAAATGCACTCAAGTTAAAAGAGTTAATAGAGGTGCTTCTGGACAGCTTCCAGCAGCAGAGCTATTAATAAAAACAATGGAAAAATGCCAAACCTCTTCTGTTTTCTGTAGCAATTAGTATACATTCCTTTAACTTTTGAGCTGCAAACTCCACAGCTATCTAAGCAGGAGGACACTTCTATTGGAGGCCTCTTTTCAGAGCTCTCCCATAATGTTTTTCTGTTGTTCCCCCTCTAAAAGAAAGGACTATTGAAAGATTTTATTTTTGTTTTCTTGCTTTTTCTGTTCTTTTCCTCTCACCTCTTAACCAGATGGCACATGGATGACTAAAACCTACTTTGACTGATGGTTTAAGGACTTTGAAATAGGAAGCTTAACATGCTTAAAGTGTAGTCAGCCTTTGATGATAAACATGCAGGCAGAGCAAGCCTAGAGAAGGAGGATGCAGACACACACTTGTTGTTAGACATTCTCACTTGACTGAACCTGTGAATGAAAGCACATGGTCTGACTCAGAAATACTTTTTCTCTTGTTGCTTTTCTTTTTCTTCCTGCTGAGACAGCCCAGAGCAGTGTACTGCAAGGATGTGTTAGACATTGAGCAATTCTCCACAGTGAAAGGAGTTAACCTGGACCAAACAGATGATGATTTCTATTCCAAGTTTTCCACAGGATCTGTGTCTATTCCGTGGCAAAATGAGGTAAGGATGTATCATAGTAAAATTACTCCAATAAAAGCCCTAACACAGATGGTTTAAGAGGAGCTGTATGTTTCCAGTAATATATAGCTACTGGATAACTTGCCAGACTCTAATGCTCTCATGAGTTACAAATGGCCTCTCTCAAGATTTGTAATGTACCACAGATGGCAGGTTCAGGTGACTGTATCTATTGGCTCTGTATATTTGTGTAAATTGGCAAGGATCCTACTGCGCTTCCTTCTGGATTTCTGTAGAGGTGTTCTGACAACAGCTCTCAGGAACTTTCCTGGGATGGTTGGAAGTCCTGATAGAAGGTTCCTCCACTGGTGATCCTGATCTCACCCATGGTCTTGTACCTGCAGTGGGTCCTAGCTGTAGATAGACCTTGAACTGCGCTGGGGTTTCCAGATCTGGGGCTTTGTTTCTGTTTGATATCAAAACACAGCCAGCGGTGGATTTCATAATCCAACTCTGGATCAAACACTTGTGCTGATAACTGGGTTTTGTGCTGATAACCAATTACTCTCCACAATGCTAAAGGAAAGAACAGAAAGCTTTGTGAGGCAGTGTCTAACATGACTGATGTGCAAACACGCAAAGCAGACTCAGCCTCTCTTCTTCATACATCCTGTTTGCCTTCTGTAGACACCCTAACCCAACTCTCCCAATATATTGCTCACTTTGAACAACAAACTAGCCCTGCTGGAATTTGTTTAAAGCAGATGTGTCATTTCTTTTTTTTTCCTTTCTCATTGTGTTCCACTAGATGATAGAAACAGAGTGCTTCAAGGAGCTGAATGTATTTGGACCAAATGGTACTATTTCACCAGACCTAAACAAAAGCTACCCCCCAGAGCCACCCAAGAAAGGATTGCTACAGAGAATATTCAAGCGACAGGTGAGATCTTTTATGACTAAGACAAGGAAACTCCCACAGATGCCCAATGTCACAGCCATGTTCTGGTGTTGGTTTTGGTAGGACTGGCCTTCACAGTTGCCTGGTAATTTCCTGGCTAATACTGCATATCCGAGATTTTCCATTTACCTCTTATGATTTCTTTTTTTTTCACTACCAAAAGTTCCAGTGTTGTTGATGAGTTTTGTTTCCAGCAGTTGAAAACTTCTCGCCCAGCCTATTTTTCAATGGTATTCTGAAATGCCTTTTGAAGTGATTCTACGGCTTTAGGAAGTTCCCTGTGAAAATCCTTGATTTATGTGTTTAAAAAAAAAAGAAAATGCAAATTTTGAAGGAGGTAGTCATGGCAGGAAACCAAGACACTAAAGAAGAGAGCAGACCAGACAATACATGATGTGCAGCTTTCATGAGGCCCCATGGCACCACCTGCAAACCTCAGTGACATTCTTAGACTGATGTGAAGAGTGAAACCCATGCCTAAGCATTGTCAGGTATCCTCTGTCGTATCCTCTGTGTTAGTCAGATTTGGCAGATACTGACATTTTGCAGTGAATTGATTTGACTCCTGGAGTTTGAGTGAGTCTTCTTTGCTGCATTCCTCAAAAACTGCCACGGTCCTGCTGACCTAGAGGGAATACAGGTAAGAAAGAGTGAAGAATATTTTACATCCAAAGATCTTCAAACAAAGAAATCTTGCAGTCCAGTCAGTGCCTTATCGCCATAAAATGAGCAATGTTAGACTGAAAAAGAAGCATGGCATGTTTGGGAAATCTAATTGTCGCTGTCTTCCTCTTTCCACAGCATCAGAACAATTCAAAGAGTTCTCCAAATTCCAAGGCCAGTTTAAATCACCACATAAATTCAAATCACGTAAGTTCAAACTCCACTGGAAGCAGCTAGTTCCAGCTCCGTTTTATGAAACACCATGTTGCATCCTTCCACTAAAATCTCTGGAGCTTCTGTGGATGAGAGAGCCTCCACCATTGAGTGAAAAAAACCCAGGATCTCCCAAAATGGAGATTTTTGATCCATTCCTTCCAGTGGAGCCTCACATTTTAAGAAGAATTTTCCACTCAGGTCTGTTTTTGGAGGTGGCACTCAAGACTGTGTGAATCAAATTTGTCTATTTAGAACATTGCAATAGAAATTCAATGAACATGACTACTTGCACGTATTTAAATAGCATCATACTAGAACTGAATTTTGTCTTTATTATTTTTAAAGAAAAGTTTTGTAAATTTCTCTATTGTCTCAGTTTACATTTTGTACATTTGTATTTAAATGAAAGTCAGACTTTGGAGGTGTATATTTTCCAAGCAGCAGCTGTAAAGCCATGTGTTTTAAGACATTTTTTTAAAAGAAACAAAATGTGACTCAAGACTTCCAGAGCCTCAAATGAGAAATCATTCTTTTTAGCAATTCTAGAAAATTCTTCATAAATCACTTTATCAGACTGGGGTTTATTGACATGCATTTTTATGGAACAGCTTATTCTTAATTATTTTACATCTGTATCTTTGGTTTACAGCAACACTGCATACATTTCTCCTCTTCATTAGTTTGTAATGTCTCACATTAAATCCTAACAGGCAAGATTTTGATGCATTTAAGAATGCTACTTGCTATGCTGAAGGTTTGTGATGTCATGGGACCAGCCCAGCTGAGATTTGCTCTTCCTTATGTTGTTATTTCATCAAATGCTTTTTATTTACAAAAGGAGCCCTACTTTAAGCTCTTCTCCTTCCCTAGTTTTTGTGCTGTTTCAAATGACAGATAGAACAAAGCTGAGTGAGAGGTGACCGGGAAAGCAAAAGTCCATTTCTTTTTCAAGGACTTCAAAGCTGCACCTGCTGAAATGAGAGCAAAACTCAAAGTATTCTCCATGCTGCAATCAAAAGTCCAAGGCCTTTACACAATTACTCATATCAAGCAGGTAGCCAGAAAGAAGTTCAGCAGTCTGGTTTGTGCTCACCATGGGACTTGTGACAGCTTTCTGGAGCTGAGCTGTGGAGGTTCAGAGTGGCATCTGAGCTGCTTTTGGGCAGAACCTCTAGGCTGTGCCTGCACTTAGAGTCCTTCCATAAGTCATGCCAGGACCTCATGACTCCTCCCTTCCTTTAGGTCCTCAGTTGAATAAAATACCATTTATGAAATAGTACAGCCCACTTTCAGTTCCATCATTCTTTGTCCAGGGTCCTTTAACCACTGACAAAAACATTGTCCCCACTGGTATAAACAGCATCAGCCAGCATTAGCAGCAGTGGCTCAGGCACCAGAATCATGCTCTTCTCAAGTATGCCACTATCTATTATTGTTAAGAACACCAGAACAAAAATATGGTTGCTTCTCTTCAGCAGGAGATGGAAAACCTTTGTCCCCCCCAACTAGAGGCAGGATCTCCACAGCCCAACGTGTAATTTAAAGCATGTTGGGTCCCCTTGCTCTTTACAATGTTATCTACAGTATACTGATGATTTTACACCTTTGGGTCATCAGGAACATCTGAAGGTCAGCCAGGTGTGTCTAAAACCCTGTTAGCTTGTAGTGCAGCTGTCCCAGGGTACAGGGAAGCACCATTCCAGTGGAAGTCCTAATAGTCTAAACTCGTTAGGCTGTCCTGTGTATGTTCTATGTGGCCAAAGCTGAGGGGGGAAAAGATGCAGGTTAGTAGTGGCATATCTCTGTGAGAAAGACACAGGAATTACACAGTAAAGCAGCTTGAGGTCATGAGGGAGGGAAACAACACAGGGCCAGGACTTGCATAAAGCAGCTGCCAGAGAAAAGTCAAGAAAGGAGATGAAGCTTGAGCCACTCCCCCACGTCAGATGATGGCATTACAGGTCTTGTAGCAGATGCAAGGTTTTATAGAGGTAGTAATAGATGAGAATGATAAGCAATTTTATCTCTCTGGATCAGCTATAAATCAAATCTGTAATGATTTCTGCTTCATTATAGGAGGGGGATTAAACATTTTAGAGGTGAAAGCTACCATGCATAGATCAGGCTGATACCTCTAGTTCTGTTCTAGGGGCCTGACCTAAGGCTACCTGGAATCTGATCAGACACATGATCACACTCTGGGTGAAGACAGACTTGCTCTGGGAGGTTTTCACAGGCCTTCTTCAATGGCACATGGCATTTCACCTGATTTCCAGAAGTGCAGGAACAGATCTTAGCCAGAAAACTAATGTGTATCAGTGTGCCTGAGAGAAGACAAGGTATCTTAGTTCTTCTGAGAGAGCTGCAAATATTGTGCAACTCCAACCTGATTCTATCACTCTGAGGCATCACCTGCTAACAGAATGGTGTGCAGTGTGTTTGTACACCCTCAGTTGGCTTCATCCTCCACACTGATACATGGGGAAGAGTGAGAAACTGAGCCCTGTGTTCCACGACTGCCATTGTGTCACTTAACAGCAGAGACAGGCATATTCCCTATCAGAAAAGTGTGACTGATAATATCTACCTACGACCACGGGGAAGCGAGAAGATGGTTGTGGGAAGGCTTAGTCCATTAATTTTTCATTGGATAAATCTGATAAAACTGAAGCAGGTGGCCCAAGGGCTTCATCTCCTACATGTTGCTAATTTGGCCTGTGAAGACTAGCATTTTCCTTCTTTACCATCTCCCACTTGGGAAGTAAAAATCTAATGACAACAAATTCCTTACTGAAAGCTGGTGAACAAATTGCAAATATAGATTGTAGCTGACCTTATACCTCTTAGATGCCACCAGCCTTAACTAGTGGTGGGTGACTTCCTGGTGACAACAGTGAATGACAGCGTATGTGCCTTGTCCTGCTCTCCTTTCAGCTGGGACAGTTCCTCACTCAGCATCTCTAGGACTCTCCAGTGGAGACACAGGGACAGTGCAAAGTCCTGGAAGGATGAGAGCTGCATTCATTGGATACTTGGAGGCCATTACGGTAGGGTTAGATATCCCAAATCCTCAGAATGGTATGGAAGAAGGATGCTTATGTGCACCTGAAGGCATGAAGCCTGGGATAAACTCCCTCTGGATTCCAGCTCCTTGGGAGCAGTGAGGGAAGGGGAGACACACAGTAAAAGACCAGTTGAGGGAGATTTCATGCTGCATCCCTTAAGTGTGTCTATCCTGAATGACTATAAACAGTATTATGATGTTGGGGAAGCAGAACCTGTTGTGCTTTTTCAGCGCCCAGTCCTGAAAGACTTAATATTGTACATCTTTAGTGCTAATGAACAGTCCTAGGGATCTTCCTGTCAGGGGTTTCCTACAGCAAAACCTGCAGGATTACTTTCTTAATTGCTTTTTTTGTTTTGTGGGGTTTTTTTAATTATTCAGCTCACCTTGCACTCCAGACTGGAGTAGCACCACAGTCCTCTCACTTCCACTGTGTGACCAGGTGCAATTTGGGGCTGAAGCACTGCCAGAGCAGTGCCCTGCACAGCCAGGCTTCCAAAGACATTTGGCTGTTGGCTGTGTTGAGTTAAATTTAAAAAGCACTGGGAGCTGTGGGTGTTCAGGAACTCTGAAAAAAACCCTCAGAGTTTCATCTTACAACCATGGAGAGCATTTGCAATGAGATTTTTAGTATTTAGATTCCAGGTGAGCAGTTTTTGAGGTGGGCTTGCACATAACAAAGGAGCAGAAAGGAGTACTTCTTTAATAGCTCTCCAGACTGATTGATTTTCTCTATCTTCTTTTCAATTACAATACAAATTCTTTCCAAAAAATCCATATGTTCAGATCTGGTTGCTTGTTTAAAATAGACAGATGAGCAAACTTAGCTCTTTTTAAGACTCAGAAATCCTGTGATCTGATGCTGAATTGTGCAAGCATGTTTTTTATTTTTAAATCTTTCCTGAGTAGTTGGATTAACTCTAATTAGTTTACAGGCCCCTATGAGTCAGGTGTTTGCTATTCATTTTCTGCAGTTTCTCAAGGTTCACTTGAGTCTTGTAGCATTTTTTCCCCCTCTGTTGGATAGGAGGCTTTTTTTACACAAAGGGATAATGAAGGAAAAAAATAACAAACTCTTACATGTGCACTCTTGACCTGGATTATCTAAAAAGAGATTTTTCACAAGAATGGCCATGGCTCAGATGCTGTTTCTGAACAAAAACCTGCCTGTGAAGCTCAGAAAGGTGTGAAGATAATCAAACCAAACAGGTACTGGATATCCAACTGAGCATTAGGAAACTGCAGAATTCAATATCACAGTGTTCATCTGGCCCTGCTGATGAGAGACTCCTGGGAACTGGCAGCCCAGAGACATAACAGCTCTCTGGAAAAGCAGTTTAATACCATCTCACTTTGCAGTCACCCCAGAAACTATGGCTAAGAGCTCCATCAGCACTGGGAATCAAACTTGGCTGAGCCAGTAAAGCATCTGATTTGAAGACATTGATTCTTGAGGTCATTCACCCAGACCCCAGGATCCAGCTTGAGTTCTTTGCTTCAGCTGTCAAAGCCTCACATTTCAGATCCAGTTGATCTTTTTCACTAGAGATGCTTCAACTTAAAAACAAACAAACAAACAAACAAAACAAAACAACGGGAAACTGCTCTGTAATAGTTGTAAAGCCACGGGCAGGACACGGGAGACACACAGTCTGTGAGCTCTGGAGGGCAGTGTGTGATCTCCAGTGAGTGTACCTTCAGCAGGGGTCCAATGCAGCTCTTGTCACACCCTGCTGCACGTTCTTCCTTGGTTCTTCACGTGTTTCCTCAGTTTCTTCAGTCACCTGGGACTTGCACACACAAGGCCATATTATACACAGGGTCTGGCCCGTGGCTCAGAGACAACATTGTCTCTGGGAGGCTCAGAGGGAACAGCTTGATAAGGCAAGTAAGAATCCCCTCAACCTGCATGAAGAGCCATCACACAGGTCTCTGTTCCCATGTGTCCCAGCCTCAGACAGGAGTTCCTGCACAGGCTTTTCTGGAAGAGCAATAAATGCACATCCTTCATAGCACAGCTGCTCCTTCTCACCACTGTCCCTGGAACTGGTGGCTGCAGGAACTGCCTTCACTGTGGGCAAGATATGGGTGTTCTAACCCCTCTCCACAATTAGTTGTAATCATTATTTTTGTTCAGTTAGTATTTGTAATACTCACTGAAGTCACAGCATAGAGGGGATCATTCATTGGGCATTTCTAGGCATTTCCCATGCAGTCTTTGGGAAAAATGGATTTTTCTTTGAAAGAACATCCTTGGCTTGTAGTCCATCTTCCTTCATATGTGAAGCATGAAGCACAAAGCAGTCTGCAGGAGCTTTAGAAGCCCAGGCTTATAGGCTGTCCTGTCCAAGATCAGTCCTGGTCTGGGTCAGGCTCTGGGGAGGTGCATTTGGCAGTGAAGTTTGGGAGGATCAGTCTGTTCAGTGGCTCCATGGAAAACAGCATTCCAGAGTTGTCTATCTCAAGCCTTTCACAAATTTGCCCTGCAATTTAAAATGCTAGTAATTATTTAGACTAAGAATAATGACTAACATCCTCATGCTAAAGCTGAAAGTCTTCATAAGTTTAAAACAACTCTTCTCTTTTGTGTGCTGGGCAGGACATGATCTCTTTTATACTAAATAATATTGCAGTGCTGGCTGGTAATAATTGTCTGTCCTTAACAAAAAAACCTCCAAAAAATTAAAAAAAAAAAAAAAAAAAGAGAAATAAATAAATTGGTTCAGAGAATTTTTAACTTATTTCCTTTATGGAAAATAAAAAATTTCATCAAAGAAGGTGAAAGCCAACAATATGCTACAGTACTATACGCTCACCTCCCCCAAATGTCTCTGTGGTAACACAAATACAAGCTGCTGCAGTTGGATCAGCTAAACTGGTGTACTGACAAATGGGCTTTATGAAAGAAACCATTTTAAACAGATTGCTGCCTATTCACTATAATGAATATTACTGCTGGCACATATGTATTCTCCTTGGTTTATGTACTGGAGCCAGGAGTGATGGTTTGTATTCCTGTTCTGCCCATGTTTTTCTTCACTGCCCTGGGCAAACCTCTGTGCAGTTTTGTTTTCCTGTTTTTAAACATGGAGGGGTGCTCTCTGTCTGTCTGTTGAAAGCACTTTGGAGTCTGTGCATAAGTGAGATCAGTATCAACTCTTTGTATTATTATTTAAGTGAAATAGGCTTAATATAGCTGCTCTTATTTACCTGACTAGGGAGATGACTCCTAAATTAGGGCTCTTTTTGTCATTGGTTTGTCTTAGTTCCTTAGGGATACTGAAACAGAGTGCACTGCACTTCTGTAAGACATCTCCAACAGATGATGAGGTGACAGCGCAAGTCTTCAAGTATTCTTTTCTTACTTAAGAGCTCCATGAACACTTCCTCTTTTTTTAGGTAGGAGATAAATAGTTATGAGGAAGGGAACAAAATAGCATTCATTGGTTCAGCTGTTTTGGCCAAGCCTGCAGAGGATTCCCTACATCACCAAGTGAGTGAGATGCTGTGTGAAGTCCCAAAGATGCATCTGTGGCAAACACGGGGTCAACTCACTGCCCAGCTGTGGAAACAAAAGAGCCAACATGCCTGGGATCAGCGGGCTCCGGAGGGGAACTCCAGGTTTTCTGGAGAAGCTGTAGAGAAGATTCACTGCCAGAGAAGAAACATCTCAGGCAGTGGCTGGATGACAAGTGTGTTCTCCTTTCTCATCACCCCACATGCAGCTGGTAGATGTATTTATTAGCAAGCTCAAACAAGTTGTTTCATGTGTATTCAATGCGGTCTCCCTTAATTGCATTTCTTTTAAACACTGGACACTCTTCTAAAAGACTGAACATTTTAGCCTTTTGAAGGTGAAAGTTGTAAAAACTTTATTTTGTGTTTCTGAGCAATGTAGATAGACCTAAAGATTTCATGAACTATCATGTGGTTGCCCATATCTGACTAATAATTAAATTGTAAAATTGCAGTTTCATATTAGGGTTAGTCTTTTCACCTGCTTTAAAAATTAAAAATCATATTTGGTATATAAACACACACAGAATATCCTTCTGATTGACTTTCAAGAGCATATCCAGGATTAAATGTTTTTAAGCACTTCTAATACTGTAGTCTATAAGAGGAGCAGACACTTCTAAAGCAATGTTAAAAGTTGTCTTTCATTAATGAGTCAACAGATCATTTTTGTAATAAATTAAAGCAAGTGTTCTCAATTAGAAGAGTTAGTGGCTGTTGGTATTGTACAAAAAAAATCATTCTAATATCCAAAGGGTTGGGGTGGGGATGGTCTGTTTGGTTTTGTTTCTCTTTCCAGGGAGATCTTTAACACTGTTTGATGAAGCTAGTTTCATTTTGAGATTGTTACTGAGGATAAAGGCTTCTGTGTTCTCTGGCTGCTTGGATTCTTCGTACATATTGTCCTAGTAATGTCACAGTGCTGCTGTATCTAGATCAAACCACTGTTTTGATTGGGGGGTTTGGCTTTTTTTTTCTTTTTTTTTTTCTTTTTTTTTGTTTGTTTTTTGATTTTTGTTTTGTTTGTTTTTTTAATAAATTCCTTAATTTAAATACATGAAAACTATACCTTTTGCTTTAATGAGGCATGTAATCACACAGAGACTCCTGAAGCCCTTGGGATGCTGAAGGTGCTTGCAGTGAGAGTTGGGTGCAGCCTGTACCTTGCTGGATGCTTTTGTGGCTTCATATATTTGGTATTTTCTGTCCCATCACGTCTTCACAGAGACCGAGGGAATCAAAACCCAAAGTGAGGTGGTATCTCACTTTGTGAAGGCTCAGATTCTCATCTGAAGGCGGGTTGTGTTTCCCCTGAGACCTCCCACCCTCACCTGCCCACCCTCCCTCTGCACTGCCAGCCAACACAGCTCTTGATAACCTTAAAGGTAAGTTCAAGGAGAGGATGACAAACCCACCAGCAGGGACACAGGCTTGAGAAGACATGAGCCATGCTTTTAAGTAAGGTGAGCACTGATTTATGAGGCCCTACAGAGGACTTTGCCTAAGCTTCTGTTTACAGAAGGAAAACAACACCCAACCAAGTGTGTTGTTCAGTATTCCACACAGAAGGATCTGAAACAGAGAGAAAGAGTGGCTGCAAAATCTCCAGGAGGAAAGTGATGCACTGCTTTTCTTTAAGAAGAATTTTTCAAAGTAGCATAAAGAATATTTTTATGAAACTGCTAATGGCAAGCAGTGTCTGCATCGAGTTTCATGAAAGAACATTGTGGAAACAGATTATCTGCACGAAAACAGCTACATCCAAGAGCTAAACTCAGTAAAACCTAAGGTAATAGACAATATAAATTCAGGTCGTGCGTATTATCACTTTCCAAACAAACCCAAGCCATTTTTCACAAGATTTTAACAATCTGAGAGGATGTGAGATGAAATTTTATTCCTTCTCCAAACAGTTCTTGGTGATTTTTTCCTCTCGTTAACTTCATGTCTTTTCTGTACAGCAACATCTAGATATGTTCCCTCTGGGGAGATGTAATCTTCCTTAGACTTTTCCACTACCTCTGACATGAGTTGTGCAACTTCTCAGAGGAAAGTCATGACATGACTTTGAAGGAAATCCAATTTAAAAAGCATGTCAACTGTTTTAATTCCTTAGGGTGCTTTACAAATGAAAAATACCATAAATGGGCCTGACTGTGCAATTTAAGGTCTATGGGGTTCTGTGGGAGGAAAAACTACAAGTTTCTGCCAAGTCAGAGTCTAATTTTTTGGGGGGTTGTAATTCTATTTCACTTTGAGTATTCAGTAAAAGTAAAACACAAAATGGGAAGAGGGCCTTTTAAAACCTGGTGCTCTGACTTGTCCTGAGTGTAGAAGAGGAACTGCCTGGAGGCTGAGCAGCTCGAATAGCCCATTTACAGGTGCTTGGGTAAATCACAGAATCATTAAGGTTGGAAGAGTATTCCAAAATCAAGTCCAACCCTTGACCAAACACCAACATCTCAACTAAACCAGAGCACTGAGTGCCACATCCAGGGATGTCGAGTCCACCACCTCCCTGGGCAGCCCATTCCAATGCCTGACCACTCTTTCAGTGAAGAAAGTACCTGGTTTTCTGGTTTGTTATTTTAATTACAGTCTAGCACTGCTAATGTTTTTCTTAATTCAAGAAAAGTTTTCTCCTTTGCTGTCAGCAAGTGTCAGTCTCACCATAAGAGTGCAAGTCACCACATACATCTGTTAGTTTATATGGCAGAGGTTGCAGAGAGGCTCAGGATGCTCCAGACCTGCTAATCTGGGGTCATTGCAGTGCCATAACCATTAAAATATCAGGAGCAGGAAGGCAGGCAATTTGCTTTTTTCAGAAAGCTTGTAGATTGGAAATGATTTGCAAGACTAAACATCAAAAGCACACATTCAAGGGTGCAAAGCCATATGTTTAAGAAAGGAAAGAATTAAGGTTGCCTGTGTTCCATTAATATTGTTCCCTTCTCCTTATGCACTGTTGTTATTATCATGCCCTCACATAATACCATGTTATTACTATGCATTCACTCCTAGAGGAGAAACTAACCTCTGGCAAACTCACAATGAAAACCAGATGCATCCCCTCAATGGCATCTCCTAACACATTATGGGTTTCAGACTTTCATTTAAATCTTAAAAAAAATGAAATATTTTCCTGCAGGGAAAATCTCACCTAATTGGCTGCTCCCTCCATTTGCAGCAGTAAGGCAATTGGGAATTCTGAAAAATTCATTTGACCTAAGTGTGTAGGGCTTTCTCCCACACACAAAGGACTGAGAGCTCTCAGTATCCCCTCTCAGTTCCCTTAGATCATCTTGATCCCAGGACTGGGGAAAGGATGTGGAATGAGTCTTATGTGTTTCACTTCCATTTCTGAGGAGAAAATCTTGGTTGTTTCCCAAGGGAACTGGCAGAAGAGATGTGAGAGGTTCCTTAATCTGCCCTCTCCTCATATATTCATCCAAACACTGAAAGACAGAAATATGTAGCCCAAGAGCTGAGGAGCCAGTGCACAAGAAATATTTCTGCAAAGAGGTATTGGGAAGAAGGAAAATACGACCTGCAGAAGGGACAAGACACACCTTGGGGCAAGTTTCACAAGGGCTGAAGAAACGGGAGCAACAAGGAGGGAAAATAGATGGAGAGAAGTCAGCAGTGGAAGGGATGAGGTCTAGCCAGGGGCATGGCTTGCTTGTTAATTCACATTAAAACAAGTCTGAAAGCAAAGAGAGGAAACATCAGTTCAAACCAACACTGTAATGAATTTATTGGTGAGGATACCGTGATACCAAGTAGATCTTACTGGAAGCTTAAAATCATTGCCCCACTTTGGGTCTGGTATTCAGTGAGTGTACTGTGGAATTAAACACTAACATTTCCCATAATAAAAAGATTCAGCTGCAGCTGACATTGCATACTTACATGACTATGATAAATACTAATACAATAAACAATTTGAAGTTCGGATTACAGTAGGAATTTGACATGGTTTTCTCATATTTACAGTAGGAAAGAAGGAAGGAGCCTTCTTTCATACTTAATTCCATCATTCTAACTTAAATCGAGCATTTTTTTTCTCTTTGACCTTGGAGTGCTTTCTAAGTCAAAGGTTTTTGAGTCTGCAAATAAAACCATAATAGCTGATCATATTTAAAAATAAATCTTTTGTCTGTATTTGCTTCTTCATGCATTAAGCTCTTACAGCGATCCACCTGGAGATGACGTGTGGCAATGGGTGAAAATCTACAATTTCTCATCAACTATTTGCATTTGTGTCATAGATAAGTCATAAGACCATAAATTAGTAGGGCCATAGAGATAAAACCACGAGACCTAAAACAAGCAAAGTGACTAGACAGAACACAGCAGCCTGTCTTCAGATTAACTAACACAAGCTGCCCAATAGGAAACTGACACTAATCACCTTTTTTTAAGGCAACATAAGAATTCAAGTAATACATGCATGTATTTAAAACACTGCTGTAAGTCACACCTACAGGTCAGTTATGCTGATTCTTTGCAGAGAATAACTGAAAACAAATATATGCAATGTTAATCAAGAACACAAAATGAGAGGGTATTTCCTCCCCCAAACAAGTGCCTTTCTGTGTCAGGACTGAAATACAAGAGCTAAAGTCCGAGTGGTGCTGAACAGGAGCAATTCTTCCTGGGGTTTAGAACTGCACGAAAAGCTGTAACCAGCTCCAGCATCATTTCTTTTGCACCAGTGCCTCTAGGGGAGCGGTGATGTGCGTTGTCAAGATGTCCAAGACATCACTCTTGTAGAGTTTTAGGACATTTTGGGTTTCCTCTTGTTGGCTGGACTCGATCACTGCTTTGTTGCCTTGATTTGGTGGCACACAGGGCTCCTCACTGTCCTTCCCATGGCCCGTCACCACCACAGCCCTGCAGCTGCTCCTGCGCCGGGACCCTCTGCGGGTCAGGGTGGGCTTCTCGTTCTGATCAGCAAATGCTTTTGTTTTCCTGTTGGACCTCTTACTTTCATAGCTCCCCAGCTCCCTGAGCCTCTCGTTGAAGTACTCTTGCAATGGTTTGTCGTAGAAGCCACTGCTGGCTGGCTGGTGGCCATCCAAGTGGCCTCTTGAGGAGCTCCCCAAGCAATGGACTAATGAAGGTCTCCTTGGAAAATTGTTCTGTTGGAATGAGGGTTTCTTTCCTCTTTCCAGATGCTGGAAAAACTGGTTGAAGGCTGGAATCCCCAAATAATTTCTTGATAGCTGTTTTAAATAGGGGTGGAGGGGGGAAGAAACACAGGATTGGGGACAGAAGAAAGAAGGAAATCTGAATTAAAGATACGCTGTCTTAAGCAGAAAAAGGATCTAAGGTATATGACTCCATACAGTAAACAGCTGTTAGAGAATGTTAGAGGCTCTTAATCCAAATTCCCTGAAGACCAAGCAGTTTGGTACCAATCCCTCTCTGAAAAAGAAGTCCATTGGGCTGAGGTTATTTAATGTGAGTCCTTTTATAGACTGCTACAAGCTCACCATGTAAAAGTTTGCCTTTCCATGTCCATGGTTTGATGTCCCCTGGGTTTTCTGCCATTTCCACCTTTCTCACAGGTATTTCAAGACACTCTGACCTGTCTCAAGTTACCAGGAGCAACAGCTGGTTTCTGTACAGCAAGTTAGACCAGACCACAGCTTTTTCTCTGAAAACCTTAGCAATCTGGCTTGAAAAAAAGGACTGTTTTATATTATATTACTGTTTCTAATCAATAAAAAGAAAGACTATACTGTATGTGGATGACAGCCACAGTGAGATCGTGGAACATTTTGCAATCATTTATTATGCCTGACAATGCCTTTGGTATATAAAAAAAGCCATCATTCATGCAGTTTTTGACAATCTCTAATTAAGGCTAGATACTTGCTAAGGGTCCAGCCACAACTCTGGATTCAGAGCCCAGCAATGTCTCAGTAGGGCACTCCATCATCAGCCTTTGACATGTTGCCTACTAGTAATGAATGAAAAACATTGAGCTTAAATGTGAAATAGTGGGTTGGACATGCCATGTAAACTGAAATGCAATCAGGTTTTTGATCTCTCGTTCTTCCATCACACTTCATTCTGGAAGGGATCCAGCAAATCTTATGTCCCTGCCTAGAGTGGTTGTACTTTTGGAATAAGTTAGGTAATTGGAGAACACTAAAACTTGACTAAAAAGTAGTCTTCCTAACTAAAACTTTTTCAAATGGTTTTAAAAATAAAATCAACCTAAAATAATAATCAGTTTTAAAATGTAGCAGAACAAAACTCTTTCAAGTTAAGTTTTTCTAGACCAAACTACAGTCCAAATATCATTATCATATCAAATGTCAGCTTTCCAGGACACAGGGAAATTATTCCTCTAACAGAAGAATAGGTAGCAGTTATCATATATTGCAAAGGGAGTTTTTGCATACAAACCTTAATATCCTGGAAGCCTGGATGTTCTGGGATGATGGGCAAGGTACAGTTGCTAACACTGTTTGACCTCCTTTGTTTCATCACCCTGTGAGAGCAGCTGCAGCTCCTGGAGAGACAGGACTGTGCCTGTTCCGGTGGATTTTCAGTGATACGGAGGGGTTTGCAGTGCTTGATGTAGCAAGTTCTCAGGCACAGCACTGAGGCAGGTCCCTCCATTTCAGCACGACTCTGGAGAGTTTGGAAGTGATGTGTATTCCAGAATAATTCTGTCTCCCAGTTTCCCTCTAAGGCATCGTCTTGTACCAGTGAGCCCCTTGACAGGCTGCAGTGCTGAGTGCCAGCAGATACAGTTTAGCTCTTGCTAAACTGTGTTCTTGAGATCACAGGCAGGTGATGCCTTCACTGAGGTCTGAAAGCCTCAAAACATTAATGCTGCTTTTATCCTCTAAGAGCTCCTCACAGGGCATTGGTAAATCTGAACCAAGAACGCAAAGGGTTCAGCTGAGGGGGGAATTTGCAGGGATTACATTGTCTCCTACCGTCATCTCAGACAGCATGATGTGGCTGCTGACGTGGCAGCAATTACAGAAGATCAATAACCCACATGCAGGAGTCATCACTCAGCTTATTTGGAGCAGACAGATCACTGTCCTTCTGATGGGATCCCTGACACCAAAACATTATGGGCTTTAGCTCAGCGAGACAAAAGGGGAGTTAAGTCAGTGCAATGAAAGCTGCAATAAAATTCCTCACAAGAAATTTTGTGCCACTTGGCTTCCCCAGAGTGCTTGGAGATGAAGTACAACCCTGGAGATCAGAGGAGATCCAAACTGCATGCTGTTTGTGTAGCTGTGTCAGGAGAGGGATGCACTGCCTTCAAACAGCCTGGCACCAATGCAGATTTGGAAGGAGCTCATGGTGACAGCAAGACTCCTTTCAGCCAAAGCTGTGAAAATGTTCCCAGCAAGAAGCAATACCTGCCCTGAACAGCCTACAACCTACATATCACAGATGAAGGGCAGTCAGGGAAGCAGCTCCACCATTTTGATTTGGAGATATAGTAGTGGTATCCTCTGCCAGAAACAGATAAATTGTAGTTGCAACAGCTGGCACTTATGAACTTTGGCAGCACAGGGCTCCTTATTGTCCCCAGTGACAGAGGAGATCCCCTGCCATTTGGAGGGCAGCACCTCCGTTCACTGCCCCACTGTGGCCAGTTTGCATGCAGAGCTGTGGCACTGAGGGATGAACTGCTTCTTCTCCATCACATGCTGTGAAGTAATTACTGTGTTCACTGGTGCTTGTGGAAAGGATACAGAGAGGATTTGCAATGAGCTCAACCTCCAGGGCTTCTAGCTTATTCAAGGTATTCAGAAATGTTTGCCCACTCTGAATACATTCACGCAAATATTTGTGGATGTCCTGGATGAGCTAGAGGTCCTCATCAATCCAGGGTATCCATAAGCATTTGCATGGATGTACTCAGGGCACTGACTGTGAGCTAAAGAGCTTTGGATCTTATCCATGAGACCATCAGCTGGATTCAGGTTAGTGCTTTAGACTCTCTGGCAGATGGCAGCTTGGCAGGCTCAGGGCAGAGCCTTCAACAGCAACAGGCCCTGCTGGACCACAGCAGGTCAGGCGTGAGCAAAGAGCCCACGTAAACACTGACACCAGATCAGGCACGAGCAAAGAGCCCACGTAAATACCTGCACCCAGCTCAGATGTGAGCAAAGAGCCCACGTAAATACCCACACCCAGCCCTTCACCATCCAGATGCAAAGGTGCAACACATCTTTTCACCAGCTTTGGCATTATTTTATTTGAGGGTAAAGAGCAAAACTCATACTGAGAGTGGCCTTTTCAGCGACACCCCACCAGTGTCTCAAGGATCAGGGTCTGTGCCCACAGCTCTGTATGAGCCACACACAGATTCAGATATGAGGCTGAGGGTAACAATTTGCACGCAGAGATGTCACGATGCTTACAAAGTAATAGAACTATGAGTCATCCCTAATGCAGCCCTGATTATTTGCATTGCTGTTGTATACATAATGGTACCTTCTTACATAAATATAATGTGGCCTTGCTAGGGGTAGCTAAGGAAAATTAAAAAAGCATTAAAAAGACTTCTTGGCACCAAATTTTCCCCCTAAAAGTCTTCCTTGGTATTATTTGGCAGGAGAAAAAAAAAAAAGGTATTATTTTTTTTACTTCTCCTCCTCAAAAAAATCTTTCAGATACTCTCTGAGCCACAGTTGTTTTGGGGATACGTTCATGGCAAACCTGGACCAGTAAGTCTCTGTGGACAAGCAGAAGGTGGGTTTTGCCTGTGAATCTTCAGGCCAAGTCACAATCTCCAGGTCTAAAGGGCTTCAGGCACGCAGAGACAGGTAATGTGCAATGTGAGTGGTGGCAGAACAGCCTTACCCTGCCAAGGGGGAGAGAAAACACAGCAACAACAGGAGACAAATTGATTTCACTGGCAACAGAGAGCTTTATTGTGTCACAGATCAAGTTGTTCATGGTGCTGCCCACAGCTGTTGTCAGGCTCAGAGAAACAGGAGTGGTGTGAAACCTCTGCCATGGACATCTTTTGGGGATGTGAGCAATTGTAAGTGCAGGGGCTTTGCAGGGGACCTGCAGGTGTACCACTATTGACCACATGGTAAAGAGTTCCCTCTTTCCATCTAAGCTTGCAGCCTGAAAAACCTCTCATTATCAAAACCCATTCCCTCTTCCCCCCTGAAAGCATTTGCCTGGTTGAAGTGAGACACCAGCAGCTTTCAAACGGTAATTGCGCATTGGGCTTAATGAATATGTGAGTGCTACATATAATGTGTGACTTCCACGGGGCTTTAAAGAAAGAGTCCCATGTTCCTGTTTTAATGGGAGGTTCTGATTCTACTCCCACAGTCTGAAACTGGAGTTCATGGAGTTTATACTTTTATAATCCAGTGTTCCTTTCTATATTGTACCATTACTCTATACAGTGGGGCCACGGCAACTCTTCAGCAAAGCTCTCTATTCTATCCTTCCCTTCCCTTCCCTTCCCTTCCCTTCCCTTCCCTTCCCTTCCCTTCCCTTCCCTTCCCTTCCCTTCCCTT
>JAWWEE010000159.1:29862959-29919373 GCA_035221455.1 Xenops minutus
TCCCTTCCCTTCCCTTCCCTTCCCTTCCCTTCCCTTCCCTTCCCTTCCCTTCCCTTCCCAGCTGCCATATTGATGCCTACAGGTGCTTCCCTTCAGCCATCCATCCTGGACCAAGAGCCCTCCAGTATTACATGATAAAGAGCTTTTAAATTATAAGGAGTTTTTGTTAAACTGTGAAAACTTCTGGTTTATAACACTGAAGGATAGAGCAGTCCCAAATCCCTGGTGAGCCAGAGCCAGGTGGGATTGCAGGGGAGCCAAGCAGTGCTGAAGCTCCCATGACAACCCAGGGGTCTGAAACAGCACCAGGAGGTGGGAAAGACGAGAGGTGAACACACCAGCTCCTTCACTACTGACCACGGGAGCAAAGTGTGCCATGAAAAGAGAAGGGATGAGCTGTTCCTGGCCCAGACATGAGTGGCTGAGGGTGGGAGCAGAAGTAGAATAGCAAAAAGCTGAGTCAAAACTTTGTCTTCTGAAGTTACTCACTTCCTCATTTAGAAAAAGGCCTTGGGCTGGCCCTAAAAAGAAGCCTGGGCTGTATCACTGCCTCTGCATCCTGACTTGCCCCAAATCTGGAGACTTTGTGCCTGTTGCAATTATCCCCCCCTCCACTTGCAAAAAAGAGTGGTGTGTGTGTGTGTGTGTGTGTGTGTGCGTGTGTGTGTGTATCTATACCCTCTTTTACTTTGTAATCAAAACCCTGATCTCACTCACACTCTTTTAGTCTGACCTCAGTCCAAGGTTCATGCATCACTTTTCCTTTCTTAGATGGTTAATACTCTTAAAGGAAGAAACAGATGGCACCCATTTGCAGATGTCAAGTGCTTGCCTCACGTGGCATGTTTACTTTTGGATTTTCACCACAGGCTTGTGGCCCAGATAGTGAGATTTTAGTCATAATCACCAGCTTTGAACCTGAAGCAAATATTCACTGACTAGTCGAGCCACAATTACGTTTACATCTCTCAGTGCTTCTGATTCTCTTTTAAATCAATTACAGACTGGAGTACAGGAAAGGGATGAGGGATGCTTAGAGCTCAGGAAGAAGAATGTTAGAAGTGGATGTTAAATAAGAGATGGGAAAAGAATAAAAAATGTAACCCCTGCACTCTTGGGAGAGGAAGGGCAATCTAAGAGCAGAGCTACAAGAGGAGAAGACCCACATGTCTCAGTACATGTGAAGCCAACTCGGGAGCAATGCTATGGGTGTTTGTGATGAATCCTCTGATTTATTCTCTGCTATCCTTCTGCACAAACTTTCCCATGTGAGCATCCCGAGTGGAGCAGACAGGTGTGACCCTTTGTGACACAGAATGAAGCAGTTGTGAAGCTGTGAGGTTTGCCACTGCCTTCCCCAGAACAAGGCTCTCAGGGCTTTTCTTTCTCTGTTTCTTTTCCTGTTTTTGAATACAGGTTTCTGAGCTTCCTGGCTGAGTGACTGAAAGCACAGGGAACGTGCTGTTCCCTCTGGGAGAGCAGTGTTAGCATGGGATGTCCTTGTCTCTGCTTGCAGCTGGTCTGTGTTAAGAATGAATCCACCTGGACCTGTTGACCCCCATGGTAGTTTTGTAGCACATTTACAGCGTTGTACATCCCCAAGAAAAGTGCTCTATAAGGTGTAAAAGCAGCCTCCACTCTCTAAAAGGGACTAATTCTGGAAACTAAAGAGGGACACTTATTGACAGGAGACTGACACTGTCAGGTGTTTTAGACATGTCAAGCCAATGTGCTTATTCCACAAGACCCAAGTGCCTCATCTACCCACCTTCATCCCATGGCAGCTTCTAAAGCACAAGGAGGCATTAGCAAACTCACAGCTGAGGAAAGTCCAGGGTACAGGTGAAATACAGCCAAATTCAAGTTCAACATCATACACAAGGTGACTACTTGTCACAGATACAGATCTGGTCCAATTTGCTCCACCAGATACCTTCGTTTTGTCTGTGTTCAGTACCTGAGCTGTGCTGAGCTGCAGGCTGTGCACAGATGAACCACACAGTGTCAGTGAGGGACCTTCCCATGCTCATTCAGGTACATCAGCAGGCTCAGGAGCACCACTTTTCTGTCTCTCTGCCTTCATCAAGCTACTTCTTGGAGAGAAACTGAGCTGCACAATCACAAGAGCAACGAAGAGTCGACAGGTTTATCAGCTGCTTCTGATGTTATCAACAATATAGAGCCAAAAGGGAAGGGAGGTCCATACCCCTCTCCTGGGATCCCTCCATCCTGTAACTACATGCCCAGTGAAAAGTCCCTCTCCAGCTCTCTTGCACCCCCTTTAGGGGCTCTAAGGTCTTCCCAGAGGCTTCTCTTCTCAACAAACAATGCCAAATCTCTCAACCTTCCCCCACAGCCAGCCCTCTGAGCATCTTCAGAGCCTCCTCTGGACTCATTCCAACAGGTCCACGTCCATCCTGGGCTGAGGACACCAGAGCTCCATCCTGCAGCAGGGCAGGGAAAGCATTTAGCAAAATGTTACCTCTGTCTCCAGCTGCAATTTTAGGTGCTGTTTAAGCCTCTGAAAATCCCAGCATTAATTTAATTGTGGAGATTGTATCTCTGGCTTCTGTCAATTCAAACAGGCATATGAGACAGGTCCCCAAAAAGCAAATCTATTAATGGTGTTAATTTAATGAACCTGCAGCAGATGCAAAAGCTGTCACCTGACTAAATCCCTTTTAAATTAGTGCTGTTATCTGTAGAAACAAATGGGGTTGCAGCCTTAGTGGAACATGTTTGCAAAGCATCTCTAATCAAATGAGCCATGGCAGTGCCAACCTGTGGTATGTCCAGGCTCCCAGAAATGATTCATTACAAGGTATAGCCAGATGTACTTTTGCCATAGCTCCACCTGTATCAGTACAGCTGCAACAGGAATAAACTGAAACCCTGATGTCCAGTCTCACTGGCAGAAAATAAAACTAAATAATACCCATGAGTAGAATGTTTTTGTTTTTAAAGCTGCTCTCTTCTCAAGGCAACAGTGTCATTACCGGCCCCAGGGTCTGACCCATCCTCACCACTGCAGCTCCTGAGGAGCTTCCCATCACAAGCCATGATTCCCACGCTTGCTGCAAAGCCTCCCACGTTACTGGAGCTCTGAGCAGTATCTTCCACTCTGTGAGACACTGCTCCTCTTGTGCTGGAAGGCTGGAGGTCAACCAGAGTCCCTGTAACAGTGATGCTGTTTGAGCAGAGGAGGCTCAGACAGCAGCTCTGTGGGTGCCCTCCCTCTTCCATGGGGTGATTGAGGTCCAGCACTTCTCAGTTTGAACCAAATGTACTGGATGAGATAAGGGAGCTCAACAAGCAACTACAGTATGTGGGGACACCCTTTTGAGGGTGTGATGTGACCCACCTGTTTTGGCTGTTACCTCCTCATGGATCTCTGAAAGACTCTTAAAAAAATAGTTTTCTCTATGGTTTCCATATTGCAAAATAGATTAAAAAAATGACCATACCCTAGTAGAGAGTGTTGTAACTTTCCCCTACATGCCCCTGCCATGTGCCTGTTCTGCAAGTTTGAGGATGGCTAGCAAAAACAACACTGCTGGCTACTGCAGAAGTGCACCAGAACTGTGTAATACATCCAGGTGTTAGGGAAAAAAGAATTCATGGAATGTGTTATGGAACAGGTTACAGGTTGTAACAAGCCAACGTGCTTTCAATGGAAAATAGGGATGCTTACCACACTGGGAGCTGGGATTTTCCTTTTCTTTTGAGCTTGGTAACAATTACTTCTCTATCCCATCACTGTCTTTTTTCCTGTGTTGAGAATTGGTGATTTTAGAAGGTGTTTAGGAGTGCTTGTGATCCATCAGCCCTCCAGAGGTACAACAAGCCCTGCCCACTGTAGAAGCTTTAAAGGAGAATATGAAGGGGAATAAAAAGCAATAATCCTGGCGTGGGTTATACCTGCCCACAATGGAAGGCTGAAGGAGCAGGGCAAAGACCACAAAGAGCAAAGAGAGGGTGGGTGTGATGTCTGCACAACCTCTGTGAAGCAGGTGCTTCACTTTGCTCTAGTCCAGATGCTAATAAATCTCCCAAGCTGGTGAAGCAAGATCTGCCTTGAAGCACAGTGCTGTTTAAAATGAGATTGCTGCCACATCAGTAAAATCACAGTTGTCAGGACATACACATATCGTGATTTTGGAGACCTTAGTTCCCAGCTGAACTCACCTACAGGCAAATTAAGAAACAACAGTGAGGTGAATAATGGTTTTCAAGGTGTAGCTACAACTTCTCTGCCCTAGTAGTGATGGTCCCACCAGTCATTTCATACGGGGCCAAAACTGGACTACAGACTGTTTTTCTTCATCTATGTCACTTTGGTCACTGCTTTGGCTGTCTCAGTCTTATTTAGCACACCATGAAGACCTTTTGGTATAGAGATTGATTTCCCCCCCTCTTCCTATCCAGCTTGAGAGCTTTGTTGGCACTTCAGTCATGTACACAGGGACAGCTGACCTTTAGCACCATAACCCCGAGCACAGTCTGCTCTTGGTAACCCTCAGCTGTGCAGCTTTCCCTTTCCATCCAGGCCCAGCCCACCCTGCCAGGGGTCAGTCACATCCTTGGGCATCCCTCTTTGAAAGTGCTGAGCCCTGAAAAGTCTCAGCACTTCCCAGTTCTGTTTTTGTAGCTTCTAGCCTCTCTTCTGAAGTGGGGAGCAAAAATGAAAGAAGAAGAAAAAAAGACTGATTCAGGTTTTGGCAGCTCTCCTCTCGCAGAAGAACATTCCACACTTGCACATGAAAGGGAATTTTCAGCAAACCAGAGCACAGAATCAAAATAACAAACACAAACAATTATTTAAAATTTGCCAGACTCAGTAGTTTTTCCTGACTGCTGCTACTGGCTCAGAGTGAGGCTGGGTTGTTGCCTAATCTTGAGCTCAGAAAAAGACAGTCCATCCTTAAGTTTACAGTGTTATTGGCCCAGCTACAGAGGGTAGGATTTCCCTTAAGTCTTTGCCTAAGTCCTAATGATGACTCCAAAAATAACAAGTCGCCTTGAGGTTGGAAATTTTGGTTCAGAGAGATTTTGTTCATGTTCCGTAAATGATACACAACTATTCATCTGAGTGGATGGAAAATGCTTAAAAGCTGCATAACGTAACAAAAGAGACCAATCCTGAAATGGATGTGATTTACTTAATTCCTCACAGCACTGCTGTCACTTCCAGCCATCTGTTGGGCTGGGATGCCAGTGATAATCTACGGAGCAGCTTGGGCCATGAAACCTTCTGAAAGCAGAGATCACAAAGAGTTCACTTATTTCTCTACAGTAGAAAAGGAAGTGGGTGGGGAAAAGGGATGAAAGGATGAAACACACAGTTCACACTGCTCTGGCTTCAGGATAAAAGCTTTGCTCTAAAAAAACCCTGGTAATTTCATACTTCCTTAAAGAGAAACGGTGCCCAAGATGTGGAGAGAGCAGCAGTCAGAGATGTTCTGTGAGCTCAGTTATCTTCATTATGTGGTAAATTGTAATTTTCATCCAAGAGATCTTCTCTAGGCCTGGGGATTTTCCAAGCAGCCTGGTCAGGATGTTGAGATTAGTTTTTAATAGTGGCTGACTGAACACTGCCAGAAAAGCAAGAGAGGTGGATTTTCCCATTCATTCCCATTCATTCAGAGAGTGATTTGCACCAAAACTCTGCTCCTGAGATCTCACCACTGTACTGAGATTCTCAGTCTCAGTGACATTTGTAGCAGTGTTGCCTTTTGGGGTTTCATATCATTTGGTATCTCTTTTCAGACTAAAGGGCATCAAGCTTGCCCTCTACACTCCTCACTGTCAGATCCATATCTGTGGCACTTCAAGAACACAAGAAGGACTTGTTTATGTTGTGTGTACTGTGGATGCAAAAGAATGTCTGAAGCTAGTATTCAAACCATGGAAAAACTATGAGATCAGTAAATACAGAACAGGAACTGAGAAAAAAATCACGTTCAGCTGTTTCTCTGCTGTAGCTTGAAAAAAGAACCTGAAAAGTTTTAACTTACCTCCAAGGTAATGTATTTTTTGTAATCCCGGGAGAGCTTTGGTGCTGCGATTGTTAGCATAACTTGTTCAAATATTTCAAGTTCCCACCTTGTCTTACTCATGACATGGAAAAACACTTGCAATCTATCTAATCAAATGCTCACAAGCAGCCATATCCCAGGTGCAGCTGAGATAGGCCTGATGAAAACCACATTGGTGAAGGCTGAGACAGCTCCTGCAGCTGAACTGCAGCCTGGCACGTCATCCTTGCTGAAGCCCCACTGACCACCACGATCTCCCCTGGGCTGGGGGGTCTGGGCAGACAGCACAGCTCACAGACAAACCTGGAATTCCTTTGGGAAAAAGAGCTCTGAGGGGCTGCTGCAGCCATGCTCTGGTAAGGCAACAACCTGCCAGGTTCTGCTTGAAATTTAGATGGTAAAAACCCCCAAGGAGCAGTGGGTGACACTCCCCTTTCCCCAGCAGCACTGCTTTTCCCAGCCAACCTTTATTGCTGGTTTGCAGGTATTTTGTGTAAAGTGAAATAAGTCTTACAGAGCCCAGGAGCACCACGGGGATGCAGAGAGGCCACGGTTTGGGGTTTTGGGTATGGCACCTCCAGCAAAGCCAGAGCAAGAGGTCAGTGAGGTAGAAAGAAGCGTGCTGGGCATTGCTTCCTTCGCAGAGCATCCCATCTTTGGGGGATCCAAATGAGCACAGCCCAGGGCAGGAGCTGCAGTGGGGCAAGGGACAATTGCTGGCCCTTTTCTGCAGTTTGTGGCAGGAAATCAGGAGCATTATCTGCTCTGTAATGCCAGCTTCCAAAGCAATTTTAGTCGGTTTTCTTAGGCACAGTGATCCCCCCAGGTTTTGATCAGAGCAACACCAGTTGGCTTTTGGTGGCAGGCAGAGCCACTACAGCATTTGGAGTCTCCTTCCAGCCCCGATATTCTGCAAAGAATAGCCCACGTTATTCTGCCAAGAGCCAGGAGAGGGTGCTGTTAATTTTGGCAATCATTCCGGTCCTGGGGGGAGCGGCCACATCTGCCTTCCCCTGCTCCTGCCCCACCACCCCCAGCCCCGGGGGAGCCGCTGCTTTTTAACCACTCCTGGCTGCAATGGGTTTGCACTTTGATCAGCCAAGATGTAACAGCCCTGATGAAAAGCATCTTTCTCTTGATTACCCTCCCCAAACGGGAGGGATCAGCAGCTGCTGAGCACTTGTAAGGCAACGCAGGAAAGTCACCCAGATCTTTGGGGTAAAGGATGCCCCGGAGCATCCTCTGGACTTCGGCTCTGCCAAAAGGGTCCCCGAAGCCTTTGGACATGAGCTGTGCTGGATATAAAACACGAGGAGCTGCCTCTGGGGCAGGGAAATTATCACTGTCACATAAACAATCCTTTTGGTTTGTCAGGGGCAGACATTTAGCAAAACTGGGAGAATTTGTAAGACTTGCTGCCCTGGTTTTAGGTTGAAGATAGTTATAAACAATTTATAAAAGGGAGAATACATTGCTTTTCAGCTTTGAACCAGTCACAGAATGACATAGGACCTCTCTGCATCATAGACCTAATTAGTTTTTAACCCAGATGCAAATGCTACCTATTTAAAGTATGCCTGAATTTTCAGTAAAGTATAAGCAGCTTCAAAATTGTTATCCAAACATGAACATTCCAAACTTTTCCCCTCCCTCCCTCTGATTTTTCAAACTCTCCTTCCTTCTCCACATCAACGAGTTGGCAAGTGCAATGGAAGAAACATAACAGGAACAAAGAAATGGGAGATGGAGAAGGTACAAGAAGCATCTTTTGCTGCTCAAGGGACTTTCTGCAATTTGTTCAGTCAATGGCTCGCTCAGAAGTGTCCTCCCATCTTCCAGGAGAAAAACACACCAGGACACACTGTAAGCAACTGTGTTAACAGGGACTGAAAGCAGAGAATGGGATAACTATGGGATGTGAAGCCATCTTGACCCAAACTGTGTTCAAAACATAAACCAGCTGTCAGCACACAGATATGGTGTATTTGTAGAGTATTTTAATTCTTCAGCTGAGAAACACAAAATAAGGTAGAGTTTAAGGCATGCAATCAGGCACAAAACTTCTCTTGCTTGTTTTTTGTGCTCAAATCTTCAGTGTCAATTCTATGAAGAGGAGTAGATCCTATCTTTAATCTCTACATAAAGCAACTCTGAGCACCCAAGTTAAAGCCTGAGGTTCTATGCAATGTTTACAGTTGTTCCTGGAATGCAGGATTTACTCGTAGGGAAACAGTTCTTTTTCTGTCTGTGTGATTTGTTCTGTGTCACATAGAGCAAATGTCATCTATATCCCAAAGTTTGACAAGTGATGATATCAACAGAAGTAAAACAACTTTCTCCACATGTTGCAATTACAGATACCTGCTTGCATGATTTTAATTTGATTACTCTTTTAGTGAAAAATACAGATAATCTAAGGAATAGGAAAAGATCTTTGATTTCTGTACCTTGCAAGCCTCCTTCTTGGTGTTCTAAAAAAATAAAACAAAACCAGACACCATAAGCAAGACAGCCAATGGGACAGCCCACTTTTTCCCTCTGAGGTAAAAGAGCAATTCAAAGATTAAGAAGGGTGTGGATTTAGGGATATTAGATTAGAATCATAACAGGTATGAAATAAAGTCACAGGCATTGAAATGCTGCTAAAAAACACATTTCCCTTTGAGTAACTTTTGGCTGGTAGTAGTGTAAAGCACCTTGGTGTCTCCTCATATGGGGCACTTGCTCTTAGCAAGCAAAGACATAGGGATAGGGAGCATATTGCCAAGGAAAATGTTGTTTATAAGCAGCTACAAACAAATATTTTCTCTCTTTAATGTCCTACCTTTGTTCATACAGCTCCTGGTTTTATTCTTTATTTTAAAACATGATAGTCAAAGACTCTTCTCCCTTTCTCATGCATTTTTAAAATCAATATGATTAAAAATGAATCCATGTGACAAATGTGGTAAGAGCTCATTCTGCATTTTTCCCATGAAGGTCCCCATCCTGAATTTTTCAATACCACAAAGACTTCTGGGAAGAGACAAATCCCATCTCCTAAACTGGTTAAACTGCCCACTCCCAAGGACTTCGATGCCATCACAAGTTCCATCCTCTGCTGTGGCAGGCATTAAGAGATCGTTATTACAGTGAATTTTCAAAAGAGATAATCCTGAGATTACAAAGATTTGGCAAGTCCAGAATTGGATGGTCCCATTTCCAAGGCCACATCAGGAAAAAAAGATTCATGCCTGAAGGAATATGACTTCACCTTTAAATTTTTTGAGAGCATAAAAAGAAAATTAAGTGCATAACAATTACAACAGGCATATGGAGGCACCGACTCTTCTTTGATTTTCTAAAGATGAACAGGGCACGTGGCTCTGGGGGAAGAATCAAAACTTCCATCCCATTACATCTAACTAGGCAAAAGCCCATGGAAACAACTTTTATTTCCATACTACCTGCAAAAGTGGCTCAGAACTAAAAGAAATAATCAAGTCTAGCAAGTGAGTTTGCATTCTCAAAAATGGCATTTAGTTAAGAACATTGACAGTGACAGTAACATGTAAAACATATCTGGCCTTTCTGACAAAAAATAAGTATAAAACTTTCAAAAGCCAACTATGCACTGAGATTAGCCAGCACATAAACAAAAGTTCAAGACAAGCACAGCAAGAAATGAAAGGGTAAATAATGAGAGAATGTGAACCAGCTAAACTACACACTGCAAGGCTTGTAAATAGAGTAGTTCATACACTTTCCCAGCTTAAACTGCAATTCAGTGACACTGCAGTGAATTAATTAAAAAAAATAGGAACACATGAAAAACTGTGTGCCAAAGTGTGCTTGGCAGCTCTGACACGTTCCCAGGACAACATGGAAGGCTCATTGGAGTGTCTTCCTTTACCCTCCCTGACATTCTACTTTTGATGGCACCTGGCAGAAATAAATTCCCCTTCCTCTCAGTCTGGGTGTGAGAATGGCTGAACCCCAGAGCCAACCCCCTGTTCCACTGCAGCTCTCCAGAGTCACAACTAGGAAACCCTGAAATACTTCTCAGGGGCAAATAAAAATTAGGCAGTGTCATTTCAGTAGAAAGATTTTAGTAAAACAAAACCACATTTGGTTTGTTGGTCCTTTGCAAAAGTGGCTCTTGCTGCAAAGAGCAGGATTGTCCAGGAGAGCTGGGAGAGACCAGATGCTTCCCAAAACCAGCACCTGGCACAGATGTTACACTGACATGCAGGACATGCCCAGCCAAGCTGTGCTGAAATCAGTGTGCCCTGAGTGGGATATTTACTGTCACGTTTGCTAATGGCAGTCAGAAGTTCTTCAGAGATGCTATTTTAGGGCTTTTGTTCCCAAGGGAATAGAGATTATTCCACCTTCTGAAGAAAGTGATTGTCTGCCGCAAAAAAATGGAGGAAATTTGGGAAACACAGAAATCAAAATCACGACTATAGAAATGTTTTGACTGAACAATAAAGGCAAAGCAAAAGAGGTATCATCGTGAAAGAACAAAGTTACATAGGAAGGGATTGGGTTCTACTGAGCTTAGACCTGAAGGATGCTGTCCCTTCATGATTAAATTTACTATGAATGACCCATCCACAAAGTCATGTGAAATGTACTCCTCAATAGCTTCTCCCAGCAGTTGAGGATGTAAAAGCTAGTCACAAACAAAAATTACAAGACCTAAGAAAACAACCACCCTGTCTCCCATTTCTTACCATGATGGTGACAAAAGAGAAAACGAGAACTGAAAACATTTTAACTTGTGAAATATGAAAGGCAATTCATGCTACGGAGGAATACTTCAGCCTGTTATCAAGGAAACAGTCTTTCCATGGGTGCTTGGTTAATAGCTATCATGCAAAAACTATTAGTCATTCAAGCAATTAAGAAGGTAAGTATCTCCTAAAAAGGTTTTGAGCTTTCCAAGCCCTAAATGCAATGGCTATAAACCTAGACTGTTCCTGAGTGTAATTTCATTACTGTATTGCCTCTCCTGAAGAGATCCACTGTATCATGTGTTGTAAATTCTTGATGCTCTTTTAGCTGCAGTCTGAGCCTCTGGTGACTTCTCCTCTTGCTCCTCACACTTCTTATGGTTTAGGAATATGTCTGACTTTAAGAAGCGGCTGTAGCTGTCATATTTCATGAGATTGAATATCTGGTGAGAGAGGGGGAAAAAGAACACAAAGCCAATGAGCAAAGGAAAGCAAGATTTTAAATGAGAAGGACAGTATCAATTCCAGAGCACTTCTGTTCTATCAGTACTAAAGCATTACTAAAAAGCAAGACCCTAAAAAAAAATACACTTCAAACTCTCAGAGGGGCTGCACGTAGCAAACAACACTGGGTGTTCCACAGTCGCTGTTTGGCAATAACATTGATATTAATTTAAGAATCAGATTATATTTTTCACAGTAGGCAGCTTTGTAAACGTAATAGTGAAGGTGGGAGGTCCCATGCCACGGTCACTCTGCAGGATGACCAGACAAGCACAGGTGTGGACAAGCCAGGACAGTGCCTGGTCCCCTCCCAAGGCAGCTTTAGGCTTGCAGAGCTACCAGGAGTAAAGCCAAGCAAGGACATCCTCCTGACAGGGAGAGATTCAGAGGGACAGAGCAGAGCTGGAGAGAGAGAGGTACCTTTTATGCACCTTTCTGTCTGCATTTCCTCTTGAATGTTACAGAGTAACTCACATAGAGCACTTAATGAGAGCCTCTAAATAATTCACACAAATACTGAAGCTTCAAGGTGGATCTAGACTGAAACAACTGGTTTAACTGAGGTTTCTTTAACCTATGCCAATCTTCCCATCCTTTTTAGACTGCCACAGCGAGACTGGTCCCAGGCTAGATCAGAAATGTTGCAGCTACCTGTCACAAAGAGCTGATCTGGTGCAGCTGTCATTTACCAGTTAAAATGTGTTCTTAAATTGGTGATGGATTAAATTTGTGCCATTACACTCTTCACTAAGCCAAGAGCTGTCCTCCTCCTCAAGGCCAGCATACAGCCAGCATGGAAGCAGGAAATCAGCATCAAGTACAGAGCTTTTCTCTCCCAGGGCTTGAGTTCAGGCTCATCCCTCAGCATGACTGCTGCTCTTTGATTTACACCCACTGCAGACAAAAAACTACAACTTTTCTGGAGTTTTCTGAAAACAGAAAGCCTTGGGAGAGCAGTCTGGAAACTGTTCAGGTGTCAAGGTCAGGACTATATTTTCCTTGGTCCTGAAACAGAGGAGAAGGGGGAAAAGTAAACCTCAAAACTATAATTGAGGCAAAACCAAAGCTGACACCAGCCTCAGCCTTTTATTTCACTGGAGCCTCTCTGAGTCATGTTTCAGGACTGATTACATTTTATGGTGCTCAGGGTAACTCAATTTCCAAGACAAATTTCTGGATTCTGGCCTGCATGTGTGTCTAATCCGTGCCTGGATAACTGCAGCTTTACCTTTACAGGCCTCCCTTCTAACAGAGTACCACCAGGTAACAACTGTTTGCTAGGAGGGAAAAAACTATGTCAAACTGCTTTTTCATTCCACATCCTCAAGGAAGCTGGACAGATAAAGGCAAACACCCAAAACTTGACTGTTCTTGTCTGTGTATTTACTGAAATAGCTCCCTTACAAGTAAATTACATGGTGGATTTTACTAACCACTGTTCATTTACATATTTAAATATTTAAGTGCACGTTTAGAACTGTGGAGATACTGTTTTATAAGCTACATATTGGAATATGAAAAATCCCAGAGCACCCACCCCATGTAGACCCTAATCAAAGCAGTTAAGCAAGTCAAATTACACCTCCTGGCTTTGGCTAACTACAATAGAATTGAATTTATCCAACTGGCTCAAGGGAAAAAAACTGTAGGGAAGATATTGCCTGTTAAAATGTCATGTCAGCATCAAGAACTTAGACTCCTCTTGCTCCTGGTATCACTCTAAGCATCTCGCAGCGAGAAAGAGCACTGCAAGATCAAAATCTTCTGCAGTGTGGTCAGCCAAGTGTACAGAACAGACAGAGTTTATAATCATGTGCAAAAGCAAATCCCTCTTTTCCCCCTCCCCTCTCTCTTTGCCTTGATGGAGCAGGAACATTTACCCCTTAAGTATTTTTAAACACACAGATTTCTGTGAACCACTCTAGCACCACTTCAATCAGCACCAACAACTGCCCCCAAGCTATTTGTTTAAGCACAAACCCACAGCCCACCAGTAGCCCCAGTTAAACCAGTAGGTCTCTGGAGAACTGAAGTGCTGGTTACCAGCAATGCTGTAAACCAGCTTGTGGCTTTCAAGCTCTGCCTTCATATACTTCAGACACACAGTGCCAGCAGTAGTTAACAATGTTCTTTAGAGAACAAATTACACCACTTTTCATAACTTTATAAGGATTGAAAACCAGAGAAAACCATAACTCTTCTGAACTATTATCTAACAGCAATAAACAGTAGCTTCAAGTAGTGGAACCCTGCAATGACCCATAAATGCTCTGCATTTGTTTTTAGAAGTTCACAGACTTTCTTCCCACACTAGTGGGATTCCTCTACTACTGGTCTAGCACATTGCCAGTTCAGGTATTACTAATCCTTGGCTGTCCATGTGAATATCATTTGTAAAACTCAAAAGATTTTAACCCCAGTAGCCTCTCCAGCTTCATTCTCACAGTCACCCACCCTGAACTGCAGTGCTTAGACATACCAGAAGGCTTCTTTCCCTTCCCCCAAGTCAGAAGTTTTTCCATGAAAAACTCTGCTTCCTTGCATGGAAATTGAGTTTCAGACATTTCCACTGCTAATGACTTGGAACCTGCTTGAAAGACAGCAGAGTCTTTGCTCCTCAGACTCCCTCAACTGATCCAGCCAGTCCCAACTAACATATTTCAATACCTGACTGAAATAGGTTGAAAACACTATTTAAATCAGTGTGCTGTTTCTCCACAAAAGGAAAGAGCCAAATGGAAAAGGCAGGTAGTCCTGAGGATGGTACATAAATTAAAAATAGCTCTGCCAGTGTTGGAAAGATGCAGATAAGAATGACTCACTTCATAACTTAGGCTTTAAAATCAGCTAAATCTCAAGAAAATTTACCACCCAAAGACATGCCTGCAAAACATCACCTAATTTCTACCAGACCTCCCAAGTTCACTGGGAAAAGGCAAAGCAGAGATCAACTCGTCTGAGTTTTGAATGTTACAGAAAAGGAGGCTGACAGAAAATTGTGTTATACTCATATCAATACAAATACCAAAACAAAGCAAAATGAAGAATCTTGAGCTCTCAAGGAAACCAGTGGCAACTGTGGAAACAAACATCAGCAATGACTCAGCACAAGTGAATACACAGGAAAACGAAGGCACCGAGTTACTCAGCTGGGGGATTCTCAAGCTGCCCACACAGGAAACCAGGAGAAAACTTCAGCCAGTTTTCCAGGAGAGTCCTGAAAACTGGAATTAGCGTGGTTGCATGGAGTCTCTTAATCACCTGGCCTTAGCTAGGTGGGGCCAAGGACCTGGGGAACCTCAGAGCAGCTGCATTAACATCCCCAGCTGGGAAGCAACCCAGCTCGGTGCCTACCTGGTCAATCCAGGCAGATTCCCAACCCTCCTACAGTAACTTGTGCTTAGAAAGCAGAGTGCATTAAAAACAGGCAAAAACTAACAAAATCATGTGATTGAAGAGAACAACTTTACCTGGTCCTGGAGCTTCTGAAACATGAGAGGGTGAGGTGTCTCCAAGATGGTCTCGCTCAAACGGGACTGCCCTTCAACATTGACTTGGGAGGAAGCTTTACTGGACAGGAAAGTCATGTAAATCTCCTTAGCTTTTTCTTGCATCTGCAAAAGGATATATTTATTTAAAGCATTATTTGTTGTGGAGACTATCTCTGGATTGGTTAATGTTTTGTCAGAGACTGTTCTAGGTCAATTCTTGAGTTTCACCTCCTAAAAGCAAAACATATTCTGATCTTATAAAAAAAAAACAAACAAAAGTAACAAATAGACACAGATTAGCTTATTTGTGTACATTTATTTGTACTGGAGGGAAAACATCTCTGCGGGGCAGTGTCCACACTGACACTGGGGTGATGTTTGAATCTGAGTATTCAGTGTAAAACTGCCCAGCACCATCACTAGGCTTTGTCTTCATTACTTAGAAGACTATTTTTACTAACAGATCATCAGGATATGCAAGGAATCCAGAGGAAAAACACTGTGGAGACTTACTGCAAGGCAAACCTAGGCAAAGGGAGTGTATAATCTGTGCTACTGTTAGATAACCTTGTTATACTACAGGCTTTAACTCTTACCTCAGAGAGCTCACCTACAACACTGACTACACGATTAAAGAAAACACCAACAACTTGACTAAATGGTAAAGATTAAGACTCTCAGTAGCCTCTGAAAGCTTCTCAGGGTAGGTGACTTGCATAAAGCTGTTGGTTGGTGTTTGCCCTGTTTCAGCACCCTTCCCTTGACAAACCAGTAGCAGCAAGAACATCCTGACCCAAGCAGCATCTTTAAACTTCAAAGCAGTAAGTGTGTGGTTACAATCCCCTAATGCAAGCTCCCCCTTGACCAGAAGGCAGGATAAGGGAAAGGCAGAGGGGTAGAAAAGAACCAAGCCAGCCAAGAGCCCCAAATTTTGCACACTGAAAACAAGAGCTGTGCAATCTGAGGGTGCTCCTCAGTGTACCCCACAGCACCCCTAATGAGCAACCACAGCTCAACACCAGCACCAGCCAGAGGGCTGTGTCTTTGATGGGACGTGGGCTTGAAGAAGGAAGCATTTAAACCCTTGGCCATGAAGGAGCCACAGAATTTCTTTCATGTTTTACAGCTGAGAAACATTTACATTTGGGGATAATTAGAAGAAAAGCTGCATGTGTTGGAGAATTCAGGATGCCTAAAGAGTTAACTCTCTCACTGCTGAAGGGGACACACCTTTTCTAGCATTCCCTTTTAAAACAGATTATTCATCTGATGGGTGAACATTAAGTGTCAGGTGCATTAGGTCACAGTGAACTGCTTTTTAGCAATTTCCAATCTTTCCAGTTTCATACACCAGGGAGGACTGGGTAGCCATGTCTGTTCTTAATGAGCAATTAATCCAATTGATCAGAGGTGTGACTGCCTTAACTGGCAAAGTTAATGCCCTAATGCTGACCCAGGAAAGCTGCATGAGCAAATATAAGTGATTTTACTGCCAGTACTATCTAAATAACTTTGAACCTGCTGTCTCATTTCAACAGTATTCGAGAGAATGGTAAAGGACTGAGAAAAAACCCACCCTCCTACTTAGGAAATGGAAAAGAGAAAATAAAGGCAAAGGAAAAGCAGCACACACACACACACACAGAGGGAAGAGCTGCAGTATATGCTCAAAAGTGATCTGCTCTGCTTGAACTGCCAGGCTGTCCTGAGCTGCTGGCCAACCAAGGCAGATGTAGCTCCACCCCAGCCACAGCACAAGGTGCTGCTTGCCCAAGGACACAGGAGCAAGCTGGGCACTGTAGGGAAAGAGCAGAGGAAGGGTAGAGAGAAAACACAAAACTAGAAGTAACTGTGAGGAAGTTTAAAGAGCATGTAGGGGAACAAGGGGACTGTGTGGGAGGTTGGTGAAATAGGGAGGCTCTCTGGATTTGGTAAGGAAGAATAACAAAGAAAGGAAGTGAAAGAGCTGTGGTAGGGAGAGGAGGCCATTGGAGAGACACAGGGGACCTGACTATAGCAATGGGAAAATATGGAAATGCACAGCTAAACGTCACAGGGTTTGCTGCAAATGGAAGTGTAATGCTACATCTGTGCTTCAGTAGCAGAGCATCAGTGTAACTACAATTTATAATTTGCTTCTAAGCTGCCAGTGTGTTTGTACACACCCCAAATGCCATTCAGGTGGAGGAGGGACAGAGATGGTCCCCCTGCAGTCAGTGCCATTCTTTGTTCTGCATCAGCCTGGAACCAATGCCCAGCACAGAGGGCTCTGCCCGGGAACTGAAACAACACTGAAACTGGGATCTTGTTCACAGGTGCTTATTAAAGGATTTTTGGCACTTCTCACTCCCATCTGTGTGCTCTCCCCAGCATGCGTGCCAAATCCCCATTTGGAGTACAAAGTTCTGTCCACAGCAATCCCCCTCACTATTTCAAGGGGATACAATATTATTTCCCACTTCCTTTCCTAAGGTCAAACTCAGCTCCCAAGCATGTGTGGTTCCCAAATGAGGTGAAAGGAAGGCCCAGATGCTCACCAGAACGGGCCCCAGCAGTCAGCAGCTGTGCAGCATTACCCAGTCCTGCTAAACCCTTGCTACATTCCACGTGGGAAGCGACAGAAGGAACTCCTGAATATGTAACTTTGTTCTGGAATCGTTCTCTACAAAACTTCCACATGGATATTTTGGTGGGTTTTAGCAACAGCTGAAAATATTCCCTGTTGTTGGAAGCATTTATTACAATCTGTAATTTATTTTTAAAGCTCAGCTGCAAGAGAAGAAACATTGGAACCCTGGGAAGCAGCACAAATGACATGTTGTTTATTTCATTAGCAGTCACAAATGCAACAACATATGAGTAACTCCAATAAAATATTTAAAGTTAAATTTTATTCACTTCTCCCCACCACTCCCATCTCAGTAATTAAATATGTGCCCTGAGATGAGGACCATATGGGTGGCAGAAGAGCTCGTTGCTACAAGTGGGTTTGACCTAATTGCTGCCAGTGCTCCTGCTGGTCCCATGACCCAGCACTCCTGGCTGCACAGGGGCTCCTGCTCAAGAGGAAAGGGACAGAGAAGATGTATCTGCACAGCATCTTGCAAGATCTGCCTGTGTTGGCCTGATAAAAGTCAGCTTCTGGTAGAGCCCACGTGACTGTGGTGAGAGTAATGACAGAATCAAACTTGTTAAGTCATGAGGAAAGGCCCGGGATATTTTCTTAGAATGAGCCTGCACCCCCCTGCCAGGACCAGGATGGACATGAGGGAAGGACAGAACATGCACTGGGCCCCCCATCCTGCTGGAATACCAGCCTTTACAAAACCAAACACTGCTCCAGGCTGGCACAGAAAGGATAACAATAAGTGTCCCTGGCACAGTGGAGACAACCCACTGGCCAGTGGTGACCTCTGTGCAAGTTTAAACTGGCCAAGAAAAGCCCCAGGCCTGCACTCTCATGTCAAGTAATGAAAAGTTTATCCTATACTTTAAAAATAGGGGGGAAAATCCCATTCATGGAATCATGGAATGGTTTGAGTTTGAAAGGACACTAAAGGTCATCAAGTTTCAACCCGGTGCAGGGACAGGGGACCTCTTTCACTCGATGAGGCTGCTCAGAATTCCATCCAGCAATGGCTTTGAATCTTTCCAAGGATTAGGCAACAGGTTCCAGTGTCTCACCATCCTCACAGTAAAGAATTTCTTCCTGGTATCTAATCTAAATGTGCCCTCTTTCAGTTTAAAGCCATTCCTTCTTGTCATATCACTCCATCCCATGTCCCAAGTCCCTGTCCAGCTCTCCTGGAGCCCCTTTAGTTACTGGAAGGGGCTCTAAGGACTCCTCAGAGCCTGTTCCAGGCTGAACAGCCCCAGCTCTCAGCCTGTCTGACAGCAGAAGTGCTCCAGCCCTCTGAGCCTCGCTGTGGCCTCTTCTGGACTCACTCCAAACTGGGTTAAGTTGATACCAACTTCATCTGGCCAAAAGTCTAAGTGTCTATGAGTCAGTTTCTGTGGTAAACCAGTTTTAAGAAGTAGGTTATAAATCAGGTAAAAATTTGTTTTTAGAATACTTGGCTCACAACAGATAGATACAAACTGATTTCTACGCTTTCAGAAGACAAATTCATGCTTTGTGTTATCATAAACACTGGAAAGATTTCTATTTTTAGTGCTTTTCCCAGCTTTGTAAATTATCTAAACAAAGACATACACAAGCAGTAGCTATAAAAACTTACTGTAATCCTGTGTAATTCTAAAACACATTTATTCCAGCCAGTCACAATAGTTTGGGCAGTGCTGTGCAATGATTGGTACTGAATAATTAATCTAAATAGAACCTAGTTCAGTCTCTGTCCATTCATTTGGCAATTCATTCAAGGATTCACGAAGCTCTTATCTCTGTACATCACTTTACCATTTCCTGTACTGGCATGTACAATTCTAAAATAGCTAAAAAGATGGAAATCATTTAGCAAGGGAAAATACAATTATTATCCCACTGCAAGGCGTGGGACCATACAGAAAAGTAGACTGACTGGTTGTTCTTTCCTGAAGCCTACCTGCAATGTGGACCTTTCACATGAGGGAGGGAAGCAGCTGAACCCACAAAGCTGAAACAGCACTAAATGTTACCAAATGCTCAGTCAAACTGAACATTTTCCTCTCCTTGTAAAAAATATTATTTTGGGGTGTTTTTTTTATGGATTTGTCAGTACCAAAAAATATTCACAACTAAATGAAGCAAACTGTTTTGAGGGGAATGCTTTTTCAGTGCAGAACAAAGAATATTTGCAGAAAGTAGACTCCCTTACCAAAAATACACTGATTTGAAAACAAGGGATTTTTGTTGTTGTTGAAAATCTGCTGGGAAACTGTTTCAGCTGACAATGGTTGACTGACCTTAAAAGAGGAATCCTGCAGTCTGGACAAAGCTCTCTTACACCACCACCACTACTAGTCCAGTTCTCCCACCTGATTTCTGTTCTTTGACATGCCTGATGTTACTCAAAACACACACAGACCCATTTGGAGCAGGCTGAAGTGGCATTTTCCCAGTCTCAATAACTCATGGTACTCTACATACTTCATCCAGAAGATTGCAAAAAGGGGCTGTACATTTGTACCTGTTGTCTTTCTAAATGTTCCCTTTGGCAACAAAAGCTTCACACAGAACAAAGGTGGGAATTGGGAAAAAAAAAGGCTTTAGGAGTCTGACTCTCAAGGACAATGATGCTCAGCTGGAGTTTTGAAACTGCTTCATTTCATTCTCACAGATTCCTCCTCTCAAAGACCAAATACATTTTAAATTTCTCAAGGAAAAAAAAACAAAAAACACAACCAACCAACAAACAAACAAAGAAAGTCACAAAAAAACTATTCCAGAAACAATGAAAGAAAACATGGTACATATTTTAGACCTGATTCTATAGGCTTCACAGTCTAATTATGAAAATGGGTCCTGTGTTCCTGGTGGTTTTAAATGTAGACCAAGATCCAAGCAATGGAAAAAAAAAACTTATCAGAGATGGCTGGTTGAGAATTTTCCAATAGACTATTTTCTATGGGGCAGATATAGCTTTCATGAGAATCAAAATGCTCTGCAGGTATGTATCAATTTGGATGAACTATTTAAATAACAAAAAGTTCAAGCAGACTCTCAATTTTGTTTGTTTTGCATCTTGTAATTTGTTAAAGCAAAATGTTACATTTTGGTACCGTGAAATATTTTTGTTTGTGCTGTTTGTTACTTTTATGTTTCACTAGAACACACAGTGGTGTTTATTCCATGTAAGAGCTGCTACGCTTTTAAAAAGTCCTGAATGAAATGTCTTTATATTTGCAAGCAAGATGAGGCAACATCATTGATTTAATAAACCTTTTGCTATTCCTAAGCAATTACAAAAAATTCAGAGTTTTCAAAACATGGGAAACCTGACAATTTCAGCATTTTGTTTTGAAATAGAGCCAGCTTTGTTCCCAAACAATCCCACATGATGATTTTAGTGCAATTCCTTCAAATATATTTATTTGCATTCATGCAGAGCATGTAATGCAACAGAAATGTTTCAGATCCAGCTCTTCTAAGCAAACTTTGTTGACAAGTGAAATTTATTTAGGAAACATACCTGTTTTTTTCCCTGTGTTTTCTTAAATTCTTCACATGCTAGCCAGAACAAAACGTTTTCTTCACTAAATTCTTTCTTTAAAAATTCCTAGGAAAGAGAAAAAGAATCACATAAATGTTAAAATCCAATTTCTCCATTGTTTTTCTCTCTTGCTACTATAGCTATTAAAACTAGATGGAACTTTACTATGGGTTTCCATAACGCAGTGTAACAGAAGCACTGCATTAGTGTATCTGCACATACCAACACACAGAGGGACATCAATATTCTGCACTTTGAAAGCACATTCCAAGGGGATGATGGGCTACATTTAATCTCAGAGCATATCAGTAACCAACAGGAATAGTTTCTTTGAGTCTCCCTTAAATAACTCCAACACTTTGCAGCCACTACTCAAAGGGAAAGCCAAAAATATATGAGTTCGTTAGCAGGTGAGTATAATGAACTACTTTAATAAGAGTCACAGATCACTTGAGATTCTCATTTAGTATCATTCTGATTTTTCTAATGAGTAAGATCTCTACAAATAAAAGTGTTTCTAAATACTATCAGCAGTGGCAATAAATTCACTTAAGTAAACTAAAGCAGGAGATGTGTCTGGTTCTCTACAGTGTTTAAACACAGCACATTCCTCCAAAAGCGAGGCATGCTTTAAAAGGGGGAAAATGTACATTGAATTTATTTATGAAACATAATGGCTGAAACATTTAGAGCTCCAAGATCATCAGTTTTCTCTTTCAAGAGTTAGAGAATAGAGATCAAGTGTTGCCAAGAATTAAATAGCACCAATATTACTTTTTTTTTTTTTTTTTACTATTTTTTTTAAGGATCTGAAATCAGTGTTTTGTAGTTTTGTAGTGTAGTTTTTTAGTTTACCCCACTTTTTACACCAGTCTGCCAGGACACCACTTTGTCCCAGTGCATTTTATCAGCACGGTGTGGCAAAAGCATTTTCGAGTAGGGAGTTCCTATTCTCACATCTCATATGGCAAGAAACCTTGAAACACCAACTCGCCACCCTCACCCAATGAAACCTCCAGCCATTTGGAGCCCACACTTTGTAGGAAAGTGCAAGGGAACACTTTTCAGAGAATAAGAGCCACAGAGCCAGCAGGCTCAGGGTGGGAACTCCGTTCAGTGGGAACTCATTGCCTAATGCTTGAGAATAAAGAGCCCAGGACAAGTCCTCAGTGACAAACAACGCTTGGCAGGAGGGATCAGTGGCTCAGGGACTGTCATGTATCCAACAGGAACTTGTTAATCCTTGCAAGAGTGGATAGATCCAATTAGAAAGATGCAGCCAGAGGTCTTGCACGTGCCTTGCAGGAGGAGGCTGCAGTGGCAGCAGGCAAAAGGCACTGCCCCAGAAGCTCAGCCCGTGGCACAGCTCCAAATCTGCCACCTCTGCTTCTAGAAGGAGCCAGAACCCTGTGCTTACAGCCTGGCACAGCTGCACCCTTTATGCTGAGACTCATGCAGCTTAAAAAGCCTCCTTTTGTTTTATAGAAATATCCATAGGTAATATAGCAACCCTAAATCGTTTCACTCCTTCTGGATCTTCGAGGAGGTTCTCCAGTGATGTGGCCCATTTTGAGGTTCCTTTCAAGGTTTGGTGGCTGCTGCTTGGGTGACCCTCGCTGTCATTTATCTCTGGAAAATAAATTGAGAAGAAACACCATCTTCTTTAGAAATGACAAATGTCAGTCACATGGATGTCTCCCACGTTGCCCCCCACACCCTTGGATTACAGCTGCTGTCTTTAAAGGGAAACACCATAAAACTGAAAATAAACACACACACACAAACTTTTTGCATGTAAGGAGGCAAAAATTCCTTACAGTCATAAAATTCACGAGGGTGTTAGGAGGCAGTGTCACTGCTTTATAGGAGTTCAACCACCTTTTGCATGGGGAACACAATGACCTCAGTCCATATCAAAAAAGGACCATTTGCCTTTTTTCTGGCACTGTCTACAACATTGGCTTCCATAAAGCAATTCCTGGTCAGTCACACATGTGAAATTTATTTTGAAGGAAAGAATCATCACTGGAGGCTGCAGGCTGGGTAAAAGCAACAGGAGAAAAAGTAATAATACTTTGTTTAGCAGGAGAACCAGTCAAAGATGTTGATCCAGTCTAACAGACTGATCCAGCTGAGTCAACCTGGTTTGGGGCAAGAAGGTGTTTTTAATGTTTGTTTGTTTGTTTGTTTCCAAGTCCACTGAAATTCTCCTTTTATAAGGTGTACTGGACTGTGCCCACCTCTGATCTGCCAGCCAGCCTTATCACAAGTAGGAGAGATGGAATACAAGTTTTATTTTCCCTGTCCCAGGGACAAGTGCATTGCATTCAAAGCTGGTGATGGCAAAAAAAAGTTGTCTGCCAGCTATACTTGGAGGGACTCCAGGAATTTGCTCATCTGAAAAACTCTAAACCAGACATAAAGTGCTTGGCCTTCTCTCCTCTCACACACAACATGCCCTGGGAAGACAGGAGGGCAGGCCATGGGGAGTCAGGATAAGAGCTCCATTTCAGGTCACTACATGCTGGAGAGATGCACTGAACTCTTACTGCAATCAATATACATCTACTTATTTTTATAACTCCTTCATTCCTCCCTACCAACTTATTGGAAACATGGATCACAGTAACTTCTGCTTAAGCTCTGTGTAAAAAAACCCCTTCTTCTACCATGAAACTAAACCTCAGCAAGTATCTCAAAAACCTATCTCTGCAGAGCTATACTATCAGATGCCCTTTTCAGCTGGTAACTAGAATAAATGCTAAGGTTAAAGCCCTACAAAATATTGGCACGACAGCAAAGCCTCCTGAGTTTTTGTTTGTAGGGACCTGTGGAGTCTGTTTTAGGAACAGTGAGATGGACCAGTGTTCTAAATGAATGAACATCCCCTCTCCCATGATAGGAGAGGGGGTTTTGCACAAGAAACACAGTCTGTTAGCTAAAGGTCAGGAGTCACAGCCAGAGCATTGTCTCCACACCACTCCTGCAGGCTTCATACACAAGTACAGCCAGTAAACACTCCCTTCATATGCAAAAGGATGTGGTTCTTGGTTATCACTTGCAAAATTTATTTTAGGAGGTTGACTCAAAGTATCTGGGCTTCTAATCTCAGTGAAATCTGTGAGATTTAAGTGGGAATAGCCAAGTACATTGGACCAGAATACAATAACCTCTGAGGAGCCTGGATCTCTTGTTATGATCGTGGTCACCTGAAAGTGGAATGGCAGCTCTGTCTGTACAGCTGCTCAGGGCCTGAAGAACCAGGCCTGGCCCTTATTTAATACATGACTTAGCACAGAACATATGGGAATGAGATTTTACTTCTGTTCCAGCCAAATCTTAAGTGGACATTGATGATGACTTTGAAAAGCATGCATTTCAATGATCCAATGCACCAGAGGCCAGGCCCAGGGCCTTGAGAACCTAAACAAAATTTCTGGTGAGCAAAAGCCAGAACAAGTGCCCCCATACCCCCAGGATACACTGACCTCCTGCCCCTCAGCTGCTTTCCCTGGGCTCTCCCTTTACTGCTGGCTATTCTCTACCCTCCCTGATCATCATTTTCACTTCCAGCCTACCCAGCACAACCCACTTCTATCCCCTCAGTTTATGTTTCCCTCCTGCTCCTCCTTGTCAACCTCCAAACCCTTCTCTCACGATCCTGTGTCTTTTTCCTGCTTTCCTTCTCCCTGCCTTCTCCTCCTACAGCATTAAGAGGAAAAGAAATTTGGTTTTAAAGGGAAGACCTACACAGCTTCTTCCTGGTGCCCACTCTGCTGAGCCTTGGACAGGACTCTGTTACTCAGCTTGTTTCCTCACTTAACCAGCTCCCCACAGCCCCAAAAGTGCTGTGGTCCAGAGTTGAGGGGGCCAAAGCCATGGCAGGGGAAGTGCCAACAGCTCCAGAGGGCTCAGGTGTGTGTGCCAGGCATGGCACTGGGCAAGGTCTCCCTCCCTCGGGGCTGAGTACCATCCATCCCCACCTTCAGTGTTCCTCTGCAACCATAAAACATTAACATTCCCCTCCAGTACAGGCATAAATAGGTTGCACATGATACATGAGAGTAGGAAACACCCTGAAATTTTATGAGGATATTAAAATTGCTGGGTATTTTTATTATACCCCATTAAATACGCCACCACCAACATATATTCTAATACAAAAGTGACCTGACCCCCAGTTAGGATCACAACTTCCCTCTCCACATGCTGGTTTCATTTAGGAGATTTAAAGTGTGATTTCTATAATTGTTTTTAAGAGTTTAAAAGAGAGAAAAGAGGTTTTCCCCACAAATTACTCCAGAAGTTGATCCCCAAATCCATCTCCCATAATGTTACTAAATTACCTTAAAAATTATACTTCCACTGAAGTACAAATTAATGAGTCTGAAGAAAAGTACCAGTAAGTGTAGTTACCCAGATTATTCTCCTGAAACCTATTTGACTCTGTTTGATATTTATAAAAACAACTTTCTCCTGTTAAAATCCTCTAGTCACAAAGTTAGGGAATAGATGCCTGGAAATAACAAGCTTGATACCACTGTTTCAAAATCCAAATATACATACATATGTATGATCATTTAAATGAGGAAGGCAGACATCTGCTGATACTGAAAACTGGGAGATAATTTTGTGCATCAAAAAGGGGATTACAAAATGGCAGTTCTTCCACCAATATCTCTGTAAAAGTAACACACAGGATGTACAAGAGATGATAAACACACTTAGATTACCATATGCTAATTGCATTTCATAGCAGAGCTTGCTGTCTTTTACAGGGTTAGAGACCAAGAGGCAGAGAAAACCAGCAAAGCACAGGCAGCAGAGCACAGTTGTCAGAGTTTCTGCTGAAACAAACTTTCCACTGAGCTGAAAATTTGCTTCAGAGACACAACTGCTCGCATGATGTGCAGAAAGCAGCCAGCTGCTTCCACCAGCACAGCAAACGATTAAGGGCTTACTTTAACATCACCACGCTTTAGAGGACTCCATACTAAGCCCCCAAATAGGCAGTTACATTAGCTGGAGCATTATTGCAGAGGAGAGCCTTACAGAAGCTGCCTTCCCAGCACACAATAGCCCTGCAGCACCAGGCTGCGGATAAAGGCTCTTTGTATGAGAGCCGTAAGTGCAGCACTAATAATGCTGTAATTATCAGCTGGAGAGTGCTATCAAAAATGCCAAATATTTGTATATTCTCCAACCAGGAACTCGGACTGAAACCGCAGAAAGTGTCAATACCATCAATATATACAACTTTGCAGGCCAAAACTCACAGTTCTAGCTCTTGTTTTTGACAATAACAAGAAAAACACAAAAACGTGGAAACCCAGCAAGCCCTGAGTGATTCAGACACAGCTAATTGAGTTAGACATGCTGATCACTCTGCCTCCCTGAGGCACTACGACAGTTTCCCGAGCTGCTGCCCCTCTCCAGCTGTTGATACCGTGGGCCACCGTATCAGGCAGCACAGACCCACACCCTCCATGGAATCCCTCGGAGCACATCCCTTCCCAAACGCCTCTTCCGCCCCTCTCTTTCCCACACACGCCTTTTGCAAATCCCCGACAAACAACTGTCACACAAACAGCCAAAATGACAAAAGCACCACGCAAACAGCACGTTGCTCATTCTATAGTCGGGCGTTAATATACAACAAGAAAAGCTGCCTCAGTTTCTTCTCGCAGAACTTCTGACCACACCTGCCCTTTATTCACCTGGACCATAAAGCTGCAAGCCATGACCCTTTATTATTACTTTAAAAGTACTCTGAATACTTTTTCTTTTCTTATGGTCATCGGAATACCTATTCAGCAACAACCACCAGTCCAGAATTAATAAATCCAAGGTATGAAACAGTGGGAAACTTCATAAGTAAGCAGCTGAAAGGGGAAAATTCCCTTACTTTCCATGCATCCAAGCACCACCAGATGAATCCTCGCACAACAATTTTTTCCAAGCAGCAGCTGAATTTTAGAGCTTTTCCTTACAGCAGAGCTGACCTTCACATGTGTTGGCTGTTCTGAGCATGAGCCTCAACATCCTCTTTTGACTGTCTCTGACAACAGATGGCTACTGGATTCCACTTTTAACTACAAGGAAGGAAACTAAAGGGACGTTCCGCTTTTGTAGCACCTCTGGAAGCGTTCCCCAGACATATATTCTTGGAATAAAACAAAACAAAACAACCAAAAAAACCCAAAAACCCCCAACCGAAATCCAGTCTAGACAAGCACTGCACTTGGCTTTTCTTAGAAAGATTGCAACGTCTTCCTGCACATCACAAAGTGTGTTATTATTTTCGAGGATTCTGAGACTGCAGGTGTCACCCCAATGGATTCAGCACTGAGAGACACAGGAAATCACCCCTTGGAATCGACAGACTCGCAGCACGGGGACACACCGCACACAGACACGTTATGCAGAGGGAACCGCCGGGTCCCACATTATCCCACCCCAGTTCGAGACTACCCCTCCAGAAGCAAACTCCTCAAGCCCGTCTCAGAGCTCTGCTGTCCTTGGGCAGCTCCCTCGCCCCGCAGGAGCAGCGGCCGGGCGGGAGTTCTCCGCAAGAGCCGCGGCTGGTGCGGCGGCAGCGGGAGCGGAGCGGGGTTCCCTCCTGCGGGCGGGGAGCAGAGCGCTGCATCCCCTGCATTCCCGGCATGGTCCCATCGTCCTGAATCCCCTGCATTCCCGGCATGGTCCCATCGTCCTGCATCCCCTGCATTCCCGGCATGGTCCCATCGTCCTGCATCCCCTGCATTCCCGGCATGGTCCCACCGCCCTGCATTCCCTGCATTCCCTGCACGGTCTCACCGCCCTGCATTCCCGGCATGGTCCCACCGCCCTGCATTCCCTGCATTCCCGGCACGGTCCCACCGCCCCGCACTCCCAGCTCGGTCCCTCGTGGGGCGGCAGGGCAGCCCCTGCTCCATGCCCGGCTCCCGCGGCCCGGGAAGCCGCACACGCTCCCTGCTCGGCTCACAGCCCTCCCCAGCCCGGCGGTCTCTGCTCTTCCCCGGCCGCGGTACCTGAGGGCGGCCTTTTCCTGCTGAGCCGGCTCACGGCGCGGTTGAACATCCCGGGCTGCGCTGGGGCCGCTGCCCGAGCCCCGGGGCGGCCGCGCCTCCCCCGCTCCGCTCCGCTCCCCGCCCCGCGGGGCGGCCCCGACGGCGCTCCCAGCCCCGCACCTGCCCGGCCCCGACGTGTCCACCTTACGGGGGCACGGACACCGTGAAAAGCACCGGGGCAGCGGCGCGGCTGCACCTCCTCGCCACCTCCTGCCCTTCTCCTTCCCCTGTTCCGGCCAGCCCCACTTCCACCGCTCTTCCTAACAACACTTAGTTCACCCAGATCCATCTCGTCCCTCCCCCCTTCTGCTCCTCCGTCTGCTCCTCGAAGAGCTCTCCCCACCCAGCCGTCCTCCTGTCTTTGCAGGGCAGGTGCAAGAAACAAAACCCTCCCCCAGTACAGTCACCTCCATGAAACCCTGTGCTTTCTTACCAGAAAACCAAGCTTTTTGTGCTGGGGTGACTCAAGTGCTCTTCCGAGGCTTGGAAGAACAATTCTTTCCAAACAGAAAAGCACAATTACAATTTTAACAAAAGCATTTTCACTTTCAGAAATAGTTTGGTGTTTTTTACTAAAATATTTGACCAAAAATCCAGCGTGTGAGAAATTTGTGTAATTCTGATGAAGCTGTAAGCCATAAAACAGACAGTTATCTCAGGAAGCACAAGAAAACAGTAGTGGGAGGCAATGGGAGTGTTTAAATCCCATTGGAAGTATCACCGATGCACAAAAAGTCACAGAAACCACTGTGAGCAGACAAGTCAACACTTGTTTTATTTCCACCTAATCCAAATCCCATCCTGAACACGCAGTTATGCATTGCTAACTAGCTCCATTTGCAGAGGGAACTTGGATGGGCTCCCCACCCCACTGAAATGTATGGATATTTTCCACTTACATGCACAAGGCCAAGATCTCATTCCTGGGAATTGGTGACACCAGAAGACTCAACACAAGAATCAGTTGCATCTGCGCTTCCAAAATAAACAGCAGCACAATACCTTCCAGCTGAAGGGATTTGGCTTGAGCACCCCTGGATTTCTGCCTGCAGCACCAGGGCCAAAAGCTGCGTTAGCTGGTAAAGATTTCTTGGCTTTTGGTGTGGAGTAAAAAAGAAAAAGAAAAAAGTTTGCTGCTTTGCTGAGGCAACGGCACAACAGCTGCACATGGCATTTCCAAGCAGATGTGGGAGGCAGGAACAACACTTGGAATGCAACTGGAAATTCCCTGCATGCACCAGAAGAGCACGGGGTAACCCCACGGCAGGACCAGTGCCCAGGTGGCTCTGCTGGGAGAGGTGAGGCACACGGGCAGGCACAGGGGAAAGAAATGTGCAGGGGGCAGTTTTGGGAGAAGACAGCTTGGACTTGCACTCCCAAAGACTTTTTTAGTCCTATCTACTGGTGCCAGGTATTTCAGGCAGTACATTTACACTGAAGCAGTACAGACATTGCCAGATTTTATTTTTCTTTAAGAACCAGGTCACAAAGCCCAAAGTTTCTATTTTAAATGTTGAGAACTAGCACTTCTAGGACAAATGCTCGCATACTGACAAGAAGTTACTTGGGCAGTTTTAAGACTTAACGTCATGGATTTGGAGGTGGGAGCACTCAAGGAATATGAATGCTTGGAGGCCAGAGATTGTGGCCATGGTGCCTGTGCTGGTGTCTCCAAGCAGCCCCAGGGACCCCAGCTCTCTGCCCATTCCTATACTGGGAAACCTGACCTACAGGTTTGCCACAAATTAACCCGTAGAAGTCAAGACATTTTCTGTTCCTTTCCTCCCCTTGATACTTTCCCAGGCTCTTGTTTCCACCCCTTTTCCTTGGAAATGACCACACTGGGGCTTCTCCTGCAGGCAGCATCCCGAGGTGGGTGCACCAGTGGCCGTGCTGTCAGGGTCATGTTCCCGGGTCTGTTCCTTGTGCTCTGCTCTTATGTTCATCACCTGGTGCTCCATCGGACAGAATGGTAGGAGGAAATTTTCCTTCCAGGTGAATTTGGTGGATATTCGGATGAGGTTCATTTGCTGGGGATTTTGTCACCTTTTCCCACAAATAACCCGCAATACCCACATATATCCACACACAACTTATGACAATTTATACTGTGCCAGTGTCCACATGTCACATCTATACACTTTTACAGATTTTTAGATCTTGCACGATTTTTTTACCATTTTGTCCCTAATTTCACAGGGCAAAGCTTCCCCTAAAAATGAACCCACAGATGTTTCATTACCTTTGGCTGCAGCCAGGCCAGGCCACATAGAGCAGAACATGGTGAGCTCTGAGTACTCACCAAGTCTTTGAACTTACACCTAAAGAATTGTGTACCATTAAAACTGAAAGGTTCAAATACTCAAGTTCCCATAAAACTGAACATGAAATCTTTTGCAAGTCTTCCATCTCCTTCTCCATTCCATATATCCATGACTTGTTAGCAAACTGTGTGGCAGCAAGCCTTGGACTCTTCAGCATCCCAAAGGAGGGCAGGTTAGACAACTGGGACAAAGTATAGCAAATTTCCCACTGCCACTGGCAAGAACAGGTGTGTGGGGGAATGAGAATGTGCAAGACAGCCAAAAAGGCAGAAAGACTCTTGACAATGGGATTTCAGACAAAGATGCTATTTTAAAATTTGACTTGTATTCTGAAGAATAATTTAGCTTCAGTTTAAATAGCTGGATTTGAAAAGAAACAGAAGGAGTTGTACTTAGCTGTTGCCACTGCAAAAAGTCTATTCTGGAACCTGCTGAACTATGAATAACACCACAGAAAATTCATAAAATGTACAGCTCATTTCAGTGCCTAATTGCAATTGAAAGACTCAAAACTAATCAACAGACTTATGAGAAACACAACTCATGATTTAAAGCTCTGGTTTCATTTACACCAACATAATGCAACTGATTTCAGTGGAGGTGGTACTAATTTACATGATTACAAGAACACAAAATTGGAAATGTTAGCAACAAGGAGAGGCCTTCATTTCCTCTTCACTTACCTATTTCAATCAAGTAGGAAACTCTCATTTCTCTGCAAAAAACCCAAAAAAACCAACCAAACAAAAAAGAAAAAAAATCACAAAAAACCCCCAGTCCTTTAAAATCTTATTTTAAGGTTTATTTTCCTATTATACTAACAGAAACAGTAGAAAATAAGATGAGACGCTGCACTGCAAACTGCATTCTGGCCAGGAAATGAGGCATTTTAATCCATAAGAATATGTGCACAAACACCACAGACTGTTCGCAGTCTCATTAGGTTCAATAAAACCAGGTTTCAAACTTCACCAATATTCATGTTATCATCTTTATGCTCATGATGGGGTGGCAAACACAGCTTCCAAGTTCTTCCTTCCAAATCAGCCAGTGCTGAAATGCAGCGTATTGTGAACCTTGAGGGACTCAGATTTTTTTTTTTTTAAACCTAAATATTTTAGCACACTTGACAGTTTAACCACAAAGAAATGAGCAACAGGCTGCTAGAATACACTACACTGTGGTTAAGCCTACTCATGTTGGAGAAGGCAATGTGACTTGATTTTGTTAAGATCTGGGGTGTCTTTTTTCAGTTCAAAGCCAAGAATCACTTTTTAGTTTTAATAACCATAAACCAGCAAGCCATCTTTAGCTGCAAACCAAGTTTTGTCAGTCTTAGCTAAATGCAGTTATTGTCAGAAGATTCAGAGATACCAGAGTAAAAGAGCAGATAATAAAACAAGTTTTTAATCTTTTAATAAGGTACACACAGAGCAAATCTAAACATAACCTTCCTGTAAGGTACACAGCATAAAACAGTCTTGAAGAGAATTCTGGTAGAAAATTGCATTCTATTTCTGGCTTGCCTAAATAAAACAGGGGAATTTGTCCAACACTCCTCACTTTGAACTCAGAGAAAGCTCTGACTCACTCCTTTGTAATAGTTTCTAGTATAAGGAGGTTCGCAGGGTCAACATTTATCCCTAATCTTGTGGAACATTCCTCAGTACCTCCAACTCCACAGCTTTATGTATGCCAAAATACAGATTGCAAGACTCTGGCAGCAAATTTAAACATGGAAAAACTGAACTACAGGCTGAATAACTCCAGTAGTGCTCCTACCTTACACCAGTTACCTCAATGCCTCTTCAGAAATTGCATTCAGAAAAAACAAGACCAAGTTTTTCAAAGCTTGCAATTTAAGTGATGTTTTGTTATAGAAAAGTTTTATGCTTTTTCACAGCGAAGAAGTAAAAATGTTCCATTACTTTGGCATGAAATGCATATTTAAGGTTGATAAAAACCTTACTGCTAAATCAGTCTTTCTTCTTTTCTTCAACTTTGTTCCATAAAGAAGAAATAATTATGGTGAAGGAATTTTATTCTCCTTTTATACTGCCTTTAAATTGAGGGGAAAAAAGGGCAAATGTAATTTTTTTTACCCACAGGATTTAAAACCAGCTATCAGAAGATAAAGCAGTACATGAATTAAATACTGAGATTAAGAAATAGTTTTCAATCACCAATTTTACAGCAATAAAAAACTTTATAAAAATATTCATATATTCAACTCGACATGAATTATGAAATTGTCATCAAATCCTTAAAACACCTCTAAGCCCCTCAGGACTACACAGAGGAAGGACTGACTAGGGGGTACCATAAAGAAACCTCAGCTTTTGTGAATTCTGTTGAGTCTGGTATGAACCTGAAGATACAAAAAAATTAAAAAGGTACTTAACATGTGCTTTCAACACCCATCTGTAACTATTAAACCAGGTATAAACAGAAATCAAAGATCTTTGCAATAGAGGGGAATGTCAAAAATGATACATGAGGTCAATGTGTTTCTTTTCATAATCAGATGAAAGTGCAGCAGACTGTCCCCTTGTGCATGAAAAGCAAGTCCAACTCTGTTGAGTGCACACAACATTGAAGTGATAAACACAGCAAAATAGACAGGGTATGGAAAATGAGAGATCCACAGCCACAATAACTGAATCACAACTCCCAATTCAAGTATCCATATGCGTTTTCCATAATGAAAATCATTCTGAAGGAATGCCTGTTTCTACAGCTTTGGTAAACTAGGATTTGAACATACTTGGACACTTTTAACGAGACAGCATCTCACCTTCCTTTTACTTGAAGTCATACAGACAGGAGAGAGGCCAGAAACACCTTTCAGTAAGGTTTTCCTGCAGAAGCATTTCAATGAAATGTCAATTTTCTGAGTCGTGCAGCTTGTCAGGCACTCATCGCTAGACACTGTGACCTTTAAAACGAATTTAAAGCATAGTATCACATACCTTGACAAATTTCCATGTATATGTCTTGCAGGATAGGTTCTGTATTGTTTCTTTAAAGCCCACACAACAGAAAGATGATGGAAGGAATGCTTTCAGAATTCAGTGTGAACACAGCACCACCCTGGATACTGGCCTTAAATCCCCTTCAAAATGCAACATATATTCAGCATTATCTGCTGGTCCTCTGACCTCAGGTATTGACCATTTCAAAATATATTTGCAATATATATGAACAGCTGTTACACTTCTAGAACAAAGTCTTGTTATATCCATATTACAAGTTTATAGTGATTTACTCCCTTCTGAAAATGACCATTACAAGTGATTTGTGTTTTTGGACTTTCATATCCTTGTTCCATAGGATACACATACCCAAGTAGGAGGTAAGATTCACCTAGGAATAGTATCCTAGAAACAGTCACACTTTATTTTTCTCAGTCTGAAATCAGCCATGTTTTTAGATAATTGTCACAAACACAATAGAAATTTCCCCTGCAAAACCACGTCATGTACCTGTAAAGAAAAGAAGCCCCAATTCACAGCAAGAGCTCAGAAAATACTGCACCTCAACTTTCTCTGAGCATTTGCAAATGTACAGAACAGATTTATTCTCTACAGAAGCCAATAGGAGCAAGGCATAGATGTTTCCAGCATTTGTCTGTACAACAGGGATCTGGTACAGCAGCTCCAAGGAATAGATTCCAAGGTGTATTTGTGTAGACTCCTTGTGCTTTCAGGCGCAAGTAAAACTCAATTAGAAATGTTTCTACAAACATATATTGCAAAGGTAATGAGTTCTTTTAATAATTAAGAAGGTGATTTCCCCCACAATCAGTACCTGCGTTGGACAATTTGAACCAAGCAATAACTTGTATCAATTAGTCTTTCCCCCCATGTTTGACAACCTGACACTAAAGGAAACAACTATTCATGGAGTGAAAAAGATCTGCCTCATTGAAAGGACCAAAATCCCCACCAAGAGTATTTTTTCATGGAACACCAGCCCAGTAATAATTCATTTATTAAGGTCAAAGAACTAGCAAGTCAAATGGAGAACATCAGCTTTTTATCATCCCCTGCGATATTTTTACTTCTACAGAGCTGGCCCCAGTAAATCACTTTCCATCCAGGAAATGTAGCATTATCCAGTTCCATGTAGTAGGCCCATGATTCTTACCCAGTTCCTACCCACCCCTGTTCCACAAGTTGTAAATAATGGGAAGATGCTCAACAGGCAGCTGTGCATACCTGAAACTGCTTCAATCATACAAGCAAAAGGGTCGACACAGACCCAAAAGAATGCCAAGCCAAGAGGTCTGCACTAAGGAAAGGTCTACAAATTCAGATGCTTAACACAATTTGCTCCTTAAAGTTGTTTTTCTTTGTTTAGTCACCTTCAGTGTTCTAGCTTGGCTGTTTAATGTGCGTCTATTGCCTCAAGGACCAAAAAGAGAATGGCCAGAGGTTGTGTGGTTTCCACTTTTGCAATTTTAAAGCCACAGTATTTTAATCAAGCAGATAAAGTTTGTGTCTGAATGGCCACACTCCTTTGGGTTCTGCTGTGGTACCTATGTAAGCCTGTCATGTGTGTGACAATCTGGCTTGGCACTGGTGTGGTACACACACCACCCTGTCTCACCCTCTTTCCCTTTCGTCCTCCTCCTCCCTTCCCTGCCAGCAGCTGGAAAGACAGTTGGAGAGTACCTGGGATCAGCGAGAACCTGGATTCATGCAAGGAATGGTGACTGAGCCCTTGTTTTAGAAGGGAAATATTAAAATGCTATCACACATCAGTACAGAAAAGTCAGCTTACATTGAATTTCCTGACACAACTCAATTAAGTGTTTTTCTTCCAAACAAAACAATACTGTCTGTGCAACTCTGATACCTTATTGACAGCTTCAACATTGAGAAGGCAAAGCTATATTTCTTCCCACAGCATATCAAGAATACTTTAATAACCACTAAGATTGAGATCAGCTTTAATCAAAGCATGAGAAGCTGTGTATTTAAGCAAGAATAACTTGTATTCAAATAATCATTACTGATGTCAAATTAAAGTTCTGAATCATTACCCTTTAAATGTCAGTGAGCAGAACATGTCATTCACATCCATAGTCTAGATCAGCACACAGCCTCCGAATGATGACAGAATCAGTGTTCACTCATCAACATAAAGACCTGTTTCTTTTTCAAGTAAAATATTCAGTAAACACTTCAGCATTTTCTTTGAAATTACAGTAAAGAGGGAGGAGGGGAATTTATCCAGGTGATACTGAAAAGCACAACTTTTTAAATTTTTCTTCTTTAAAAAACAGTCAACTGGATTCACAAAAGTTGGCTGAAATGAAACACAACAAAAGACCTTCTCAGCAGCTATGGCCTTGCAGTGGCCTTTTTATGAGCAGAAACTTCATTACATAGTGATATCCTTAAATCAGTGTTGGACAGGCACCACATATGATCAAAACAAATGAATTCTCACTCAGTTTCAGAAGAACTTCCTTTTGCTAGTACAGCAGCAATCCAGATCCCAGACTGTATCTACATATGAAGATTCAAGCTGAAACAAGGCAGTTCTTCACAAACCCCATCCATTTTTTGGAAGGAGACTGAACAAAAGATTGTCTGTATCTTGCAATGTAAGAACAGTGCAACAAAATCTTTTATTGCTGACCAGGAAACAGTTTCACGTGATTAAAACAAACACTTGTGCCCTTGTTCAAAAACAGTCAGATAATTAAGAAGTATCAGACACTAATCATGTCCATACAGTTTAAGTCTGCTTCCTTGTGTACAAACACAAGAAAAACAAATCACTATTTTTCTGCAAAACTAAGCCTTTATTCACTGTGAGACTTTTTTGAGTGAAATGAAGGCAATGGCTCTGGTACAGTGAATAGCTTCTCATGAAGTTACCTTAGTAAGGAAGAAGGTTCTGCAGGAAGAGTATGACTGGACACTGTTTAAAAAATATACACAAGGAGGCAGGACTGATGAGAAGCTACATGTAAACCTTAGATTTACAGCCTTACTACTGCAACTCTGCAAAATACAAAATGATTTTGTATGAAAAGTTTTAAATAAAACATCTTTTACATGATTGCAAGTGCATAGTTTACAAGTTCAGCCTTGTCTGCCTGTTGTCAGTTTTACAGGCAAAGGGGACAATGCTTTGACAGATGACAATACAGGATAAGCCCTTTATCATGTTTCTTTTATTGAACATTTTCTGCAAAAGCAGACTACAACCTTGGTTTAGGTTGCACGCATCAACTTAAGCCATAATAAATCAATACTTTTTGAAATCCAAATCCTAGCAGTGAGGGTTAGGTAGTGGTTGATTTCTGTAGTTAGAGAAATTACAACAGTGTAAGTGTCACTCATAAAAGCAGTATGGTGCAAGAGGCTCTTTGGTGCCAAAAAATTGTCAGTGATGCATTAATGAATGCTACTGAGTAGAAAGCAATCTAATTTACAACTCTTCCTCGCAGTGCTATAGAAACATTAAAGGACTCTGGAGACTCCCATCCCTTGAGCAGTCTGCGAAGAAATATCACCATTACAGAAAAGCTGTATAAAAATCAATGACAAAAGACTGAAATCAGAAGGTATATCCTATCTTTCATCCTGAAATACAGGTCAGGTACGGCCCAGCTCTACAGCAGGCATATAAAATAATCAGATTTAAAGTGATCTACACATTGAGACCTGAAAGATCACTGCCTTAATCTCACACCCAATTATATGGGCATTTATGTGGCAATGTACTTGCATCATCTAAATCTTCAGTAAGAACATACTGCTTATATACCAGCATGCATCCAGAGCACAGTCCTATGTCAAACACTACAATTATGTAGAAACCCCAGATTTCAAGTGAAGTCTAAGAAATCCTAAAGTAACTTGCAATTCATACCTCTACAGACTCATGATTTTTTTTAAAACAGTCGAGTGTAACAAAAACACAGACTTACTTGTGAGGTTTTTTTCCAAACTACAATGTATAGGCCGATCCTCGCGTAGATATACACATATATACAAAATTTATAGAAAAACCAAGAGGCCTGTAGACAAGCTCCCTATCTTGAGTGGAAAAACACTACGCACACCATAGAGGAGAAACAGAGATAAAGGGCCAATTCTGTCACCACGAGCACTTGTGGTTCCACACCACCTTCAGTCATTATTGCATGCATTAGATGTCCAGAGTCACAAGGACCTCTGGGTACAGCTGAGCCAACCAACTAAACTGCTCTGCCAGTACATCTCACTTTCCACCTGATCTAAAAGTCAAGGAACTACTTCGCATGTCAAGAGAAGAGGAGTTAAAAAACCCTCATGTGATTTGCTACAGCAATAAGTGTAGTTATTTGCACATCCTGGCTGGGTTTTACATCACTGCAAGTCTCCATTTCAAAACAGACTACTCTAACTCACAACACCTGCAAGGTAAGAAACAGAAAAGATAAAATATACACCTTCTCAGACACACACTTAGAACTATCATCTCTAAATTAACCAAACTTTCTGTTTCTTTTAAAATGCAAGTTTTCTTCACTGAACTATCACTGCAAATGCTACTCATCCTGCTCCAATGGTGCCTGCCTCAGCATATTCCAGAACACAGCTGAGACATTTGCACCCCCTAGCTGTCATGGGGAGGACACAGTACTTATATCTAACTTACATTCATTTTCAACTTCAAATTTATTGAGGCAGTTTGGATCAATGTATCCATAAAATAAATCAGAAATAACCCAAGTATACCGTTTAAACATCTTCATGATTTATCCATTTACACACTCAGTACACAAACAACCCAGCCTCTGTACAGGTTCATCACATGCAAACCACCCATAGACAAAAACTTTAATTAAAAATAAGTCACAACTCAGTGTACTGTTTCAACTGCATCTCCATTTACCAAATGGCACATTGAATATTCTCTAAAATAAGATGTTTTTAACAATCTTGTTAAAAAATTCTTGGGCAAAATATTTCTAGACTTAAAAAACATCAAGATTTTTCAAAACACTCAAGATACTATACAACTTATAATAACCTTGAAAGAGGTTTACAAGGTTGTTAACCAAGGTATTTACATACCAAATAATGTAAAGCAAAAAATTTGTATTTCTAATGACAAAAAGGTGATGCATTAAAGATTTATGAAATTAAAATTAAGGCTCTTTGTTATAGTTCTTTATGTAACTTTACATAATAGCCAACTTTGGAAATGTCAGTCTTGCACATTCTTGTCAATCTACTGCATTTAAAGCAGTAGAGTATATTAAGTATTACTTTGAATAATTACATTGCTACTTCTATGTTCGAGCATGCTTTTGAAACACTGTAATTATGAAATATTTACAATGTGTAGCCTTCAAACTTTATGTAAAAGCCCAAGTATGACTGTCTGATTTAAATACAAACAACATACTTGTAAAAAACGTTTTTACTTCTCAAAATTAAAAGTAAATTACTACAGTTTTAACAAGCAAACCAGCTCTGAAAAGTCTTAACGTGTGCCTGAATGTGGACAGTAAAAGTTATGTGAAATTTCTCAGACAGTACTATTTTTCATTTCAGACTGAACTATTTGTTGTATCAGACTGTTTTCTTCACGGCATGTAGAAAAATTAAATATCTTTTAAAAAAAATTATTCCAAGACCTACATGTACTTTGAGCTATGCCATAGGTTTCTTGAAAACTCAATACTGTCTCCCAGCTTGTAGTGATTGGTCCACAGTTTATTTCAGGATGTGTGTTCAGCTAAAAGCAACTTGCTGTTTTCCAATGTCATTTCTCTTAAAAGCACAATGATATAAAACGCTGAAGATAAAACAAAAAAAAAATGGAATGGTAACCTAAGGATCAAATTCATTAGCCATTTCTCCTACTATATCAAAATTTGTAGTCAGAATTGTCTTTATTGACTTTATTTTTAACTTTTGTACACAAAGAAAAACATGTTCATATCCATCATGAACAAAAACTTAAAAAGGCAGAACTAGAAGACATTTGTGTCCTTCACCAAAGCAAAGCTGTGCTAAAGGTTCCAAACATTTCCATTTTTAAAATAAATATTTTCTTTTTTCATTGTCTACATTCCAGTCTTCAGAATGTCACTGGAAACTGCAGCCTATCATGAAATACACACTTTTAAACAGAGTCCCAGCTCACTGCGTTTGGTAACTTGCCATACCATATCCAGCTTGATTAGGTATTACAGGAGCACCTTGTCCCTGGGCAGGCTGAGCACCAAATCCACCCATCCAGGCAGCAGATGGAGATTGGCTTAAAAGGAAACAGGATGATTTAAAAAAAGGGGAAAAATATTTACAAGACAACATAATAAAAAAAGTAAGTTAAAAACTCATTTCCTACACAATTTTTGTACCAAAATAGAACAATTTCCTCTCTCTCTTTAATGAGTAACTCAGGTTAAGCACTATACCATGTGATTTTTGAAAATATCATGAAGTTTTCAAGAACAAAGGCAAAAAGCTCTATGAACCCTGGGCACTGGTTGCATAAGGCATGTACACACACAGATGGTTGATAGGCAACATTAATGATCCAGAAATGCAAAAAAACACACAATGCTTCACTGGCATCAATACCAGTGACAAGTTTATCAGGACTGAAGATCAGATAATGAAGAACTGAATAAACAAGTTATTTTCAAAGTATGTTAAAACAGAAAGTTCTGAGAAAGACTTCAGCCTTCGAGAGATCAAGTATTGAAAGCCCATCCAAATTCTGAAACTGCACAAGTAGAAGTGTTTGTGTGTAGCTTCTTCTCTCCCCTCAGACAAAAACCCAGGATCACTGGCTAAGACTCTCCAGTACTCACCACTTCAAGTCCAAATCCAGAACGTATTTAGATATCAGAGAGGACCATCCCAAAATCTACCACATGAGGTGGTCTTTGTGCCTTCACCCACACACATGGAATGTGTGATCAGGTACAAGTCAGAGTGACTCACCTGGGTGTCTCTCCATGGAAATCACCAAACACGAGCTTTAATCACACAGGAGCCCAATTAAGGTTTGAAACCTTGTGTTATCCTTGACCCAAGTGAGCCTGAAACTCAAGACATTCTTGGAATACTCTAAAAATTTAATAAAATTACTTACTCTACTCCAAAACCCTGTTGATTCCATGCTTGGCCATACATTCCATATGATGGTACTTGCCACCCGTTAGCCATATATTGCCCGTACTGTTGGGGATTTCCATATACTTGGCTCCATTGCCCCCACTGACTGTAATCCACCTGGGGAGAGAACAATCCATTGTACTTCAGGTTCTAGAGATGGTTTATGTTGCATTTGTGCTGCTGAAAGCAAAGTTTTGGCTATATCAATCACAGGGCTAAAACTGGCAATAATGAGATCAGAAAAATAAGACATCACTCCGACTTAATTAGATCCTTGTACTGAAAAATGCATTTGGGTGTGCTTGAAATACCAAAGACTATTTGGTTGGACAGTCCCCTTGTCTGCAGTTAGAGAAACAGCAAGAATCAGAATTACCTCAAAGTTTCTCCCTATCTTGAATCATATCCAGAAGACAGTAACAGATATTCCATCAAAATCACTAGCCCAATTTGATGAACAACTGGAACATAACTGAGACAGAACATGGAATTTCATAAGAACTCCATAAAATTTAGCCATTATAACTGGGAAAGCATTACAAGGATATACATGATTGCTTCTGTAATACAAAGAAAAGGTTAAAGTGCAGTTACCTGTTGGAAGTTTTTAGTCATATCTGGGGATTCTTTACCCCAATAACATTTAACAACATGTCCTTCAATTGTGGTTCCATTAACTGAAACAATAGCATGTGCTGCACTTTCATGAGTTGAAAATCTAAAGAATGTAAAAACAAAATAACGTTATGCTTCACAGTACTTCCACCTTATTGTTAAAACACAGTGACACCATACATACAGGAAATCCAGGGAAAAATATCTGCTTTCACAAACGTTCATCTCAGGTAAAAAGATCGGTGGCCACTTTTAGAAGTTCCAAATTATTCTATGAACATATGGTGACAGCTTTCAGTGTATCAAGAGAAATTCGATCAAATGAAATTACAGACAGATGAAACATTACTACACTCACAGACCCACAAATGTGACTTCTTTGTCCATACCTGACAAATGAGTAACCTTTTTCTGGAAACACCCTTATTTCCATAATCTGTCCAAACGGTGAAAAAGTCTGTCTCATAAGTTGATCTACAACATAAAATGTTTTTGAAATAGTATCTGTCTTGGTGTCCAAACAGATTTAATAATAAAAAAGCAATAAAATAATTCATACCTGTTAGCCCAGAGGCAATTCCTCCACAGTAGACAGTACAATTTTTTGGACTTGACTGATTTACTACATCTTCAAATCTCAACTGTTTTGTGTTATCTATAAAGAGAGAAGGCTGGTTTTCAGCAGTGGGACAACAGTAACCCAAGACTCTCAGATACGTACCTTGCACACAAGTATGAATTTCATATTTAACAAAAACATTCAGTATTTTATGACAGATCAGTAGTGCCACCACTATGTTGATGTAATATACCCAAAAATCTATTCTTTAAGATCTGGAAGGCAAGCCAGATACGTCATTTAAGTGACATGATTTTGGCTTATGTTTTAGTCCCTCACTGACCAGTGACATGGAAGCAAACACAACACAGCACCACAGGAAGGTCTTACTTTCTTGTGTACTTTTGGGGGCTGGTGGTTTCCGCGTTGCCCAGTTAGTTCTGATCTGGCGGCCTCCCAACCACTGGCCTCCCATGTGTACAATAGCATTTTCTGCATCCTGGAGAGATCAAAATAAAGGTTACAACACTTCCAAGCCAGAAGTCACTTCTTTGGTTGTTAATTCTGTTGACAAAATCAGTAACAGTATTGAGAAGTGTATGAAATTCTGAACAATCATATAAGGCAGCCAAAAGTTACCTAACATGAAGGAAACTGGTTACAGAGTAACCTCACATGTCATTTGGTAAAACTCTTCTCCCACCCGTTTTCTACACACAGGTTGGAATCCAACTGAAAACATACATATACTACCTGCATATATGCCATACACATACACACATCTATACCATGTTACATGTATACTATACAAGCATCTCTTTTAGAATGTTCAAGTCGAAGTTTGCTTTTATTTATTATTTGCACACACAGCCCTGCTCCAGTCACTCTTCTGCTCTCTAGAGACATGCAATAGGTATGTGCAAAGGCTGCTTTTGCTCCAAATATTAAAGTCATTGTATGAGCACACACAAGAGTCTATGGCCCATGTGGCTTAAAATGCTTATCCTGACCATGAATTAGAAGACAATATAGGTTCACGCTGTGAGCAGAAACATGTAGTAAGCAAGGGATAAGTTTGCTAACACCTGCAAGAAGCAATTTTTTGCTCAATTGCTTTGAAAGAAGAGAGGCAGAGCAAATAGTACATTTGAAATGCTTCTCCAAGGGCACAAAATTAAAGAAAAAAGACGGCCAAGCACAAGGGACAAAGAAAACAGAGACAAGGTTAAAGGTGAGCTGTGGGCATCATCCTGCCTCACAGTAATAAAAAAAGAAAAAACTAATAATAAAAGAAGAAAAAACCAAAAGACAAAACCAAATCAGCAACCAACAAAACCCCCCAATTTATTCAAGAAGCCTCAACTCCCAAAATATAGTAAATTACAAACTGACTAGGCAAGGAAACCACCTCTAATGAACCTTGTTAGTTTTGAGGATCATCAGTATGATAAAAATGGAACAGAGCCCAAGTCACACCTGATCCAGTTCAATGCAGGAGTTTAATGTTCTCTTAACTGTGGTATGCATTAAGACCTTAGCCTGGAGTACCCCAAGTCTAGGAACATCACCCACTTCCCAAAACCTAGCAGAATGACAATAAATTCTGACAAACAGGCCTTAAACTACCAGCTCAGGACATTCGTGCCATAATCCTACAGGTACAGCTGTGTGAAAAAACAGAAAGCAGGATATAAAATTTAGAAGTACTTTTTAGTACTGCATTTAGAATTCATCCATTAATTCTGTAGAATGAACTCAAATATTAAATTGGAGTTTTTATGGCTCAGACAGAAAAGCCTCATTCCATGACTGTTGTAACATTTCCCCTCCAGTCACAAAACTGAACACGACCACAAGATTGGGGAAGAGGGGTACAAGGAAATAAAACAGCTATTCCTCATCTATTTCATCTGTAACACAGAATAAACAAAGTGTAACTGGAAAACCACATTATATCAAAGCATCCAATTGCAGTATTTTATGACTTCTGCAAATCTGAAGAAAAGACATTCCAACTTTTTCTTCTGATTACGACAGCTCCAGACAACTGTTACAGAAAATTAAAAGAGATTCCTGGCCTGTAGGACTTATGACCACACCAACAGACACTGTATGCCTAAAATCCTGAACTGTGTTTTTGCTATACATATCATTTAAGGAAAATGATTTACAGTTTCCCTATGTTGTTCTAACTGTACATACAGCTCCTTTACACGTAAATTTGCTTCCCTTTGGTAAAGTCTAATGAATAGGAAATACATAAACAAGCAAAACTGAAAGTGGAAAACAGAAACTATTTTAAATCTACATTGTGATTACTCACCAGTTTGTTATAAAAAGATACAAAACCATAGCCTTTTGACTTTCCAGTTGCCATATCTTTAACTACCCGTGCATCCCTGTGAAAAGAAGCACAGCTATATGAGGGTAATATTAATAACCTGCAAAATAAAAACTAAAAGGAACCACACACACTGTATTGTGAGCATAATTTTTTCTTATAAATTCAGTTAGCCCTAAAACTACAGTCATTCCTGAACTCTCCCCTATTGCTTCTTTACCTGTTAGAAAAAAGCAGTAGGACAAAAAAAATAACATGTAATAAACATGCAACCTATGCACATAACCTATACTGGCTATAACTAGAATGTTCAGATTTGAAGTATAAGAGAAACAAAGTTTCCTTTCTAATATTCTATTGGCTAGGGTCCTCTAAGGTTTACTGTTCTATAAATTACTGTAACAATTCTATCTAATTTACCATGCATTTTCTAAATAGTTAAATGTCTTCTGCCTAGTGATACAAAATATATGAAATATTAAAAAAATCGAAAAAGAGGAAAAAATAGGAATTAAAAGGCATACATGGCCTGTTAACAGATTTCTTTATTTTTCTTGGTCAATTCTCTACCATCATTTTGGAGTTTGGGTAGCTGTAAATTTTGAAAAATTGACATTTTCAGAAATTTAAGAAAGGAGAATAAAACTAACAACAATGCTAAGCACACCAGTACGAAAACAACAAATTTACACAGAAATTTTAGTGAGTAAGTTAAAATGATTGGAAATATAGAACTGCACTGAATATAGAATGTTAAAATGTAAATACTAAAATATGTATATATAAATAATGTATAATAAGAATAAATAGAAATGAGAAAAAATCTACAACTGAGTTCCAGTGTGCACAGTTCCTTGCAGTTAGCCTTCAAGATCCTGTCCATTCTTATGAGCAATTCTGCAAAATAACCAGAATGCTATTACTTTTAATTGTGACTTGGACTTTAGAAAAACTGCAGGTCTCAGGTATAAATATAGATTGAGAAACAGAAAACCTGAATTATTCTCTTTAAATTGATTTTTAAAACAGTACTACTTACCACATTAAGAGACAAAAAGCAAAGTAAACAAAACAGCAGAGGTAAGAAATAAGATTTATGATTCATTTAAAAATATGAGTACAGAACAAGAGAAAAATAAGAATTTTGTTCTTAGAAATATATTCCTGTAAAGTAGTACAAAAATGTTCATGTGCAACTTTTTAAGATTTTTATCAAGATAAACTGATAGATTAACAACTTTTTTTTCTGCAGTACTCTTAAGCACATATTTACTTTAGCACTCACAACGATTCTTGTGATGCTAAATATGTTCAATTAGAACACCAGGTGATTTAGTATCACCTGAATTGTCTGTGAGAAGTTTAAAGAAACATTCTCTTAACTGGCAGAAATGTGCACATATCGTAAAGCCACCATTCTTTCATTTAAGAAACTATGATCTTAATTCACCCCATTATTATAAAAAGAAAGGTAGATTTCATTCTCATTAGTATTAGCTTTTTTCAAAACATTCACAAGTTATTAATAGGCTGCTTCACAGAATTATATTCCAATTGCCCAGTTTTCCATGCTGCCTATGAAATGCAGTAAGAACCCATATGAACACACCCAGGATAAAACAGATACCAATTTTTAAGTCACTACTCTGTACATCAAATTCTCAACACCAAAAAGTCACACTTAGAAACAGTACTTAAATTTTCATAAAACGTTGAAGGACATCAGCAAAGAAATTAGGTTCAAAGCACATTGCTTTCAGCAAACCACAGCACAATTACAATAACGTATTTACAATCATGAGAGATACTGAGATACAACCCCTCTTTACCCACCCCCCATAACAAAATTAACATCAGAAAAGTTCTCATTAGATAAGAAATAACATTTCATCTTACAAACAAATTCTCACTATCATATTTTCTGACTAATATTGGAAATGTTTATGATGATACTTACGATATTTTACCGAAAGGAGCAAATGCTGACTTGATGTCTTCTGTTGTTATTTCTGGACTTAAATCCCCAACGAACACATGGAAGTGATCTGAAAATAAATAATTTACTAATCAAATATTTAACTGCTATCTAAAGTTGCAACTCCTGAGAAGGTGATGTCCTGCACACGGGACTGGGAACCAGGAACGCTCAGGATTCCATTTGATGAGCAGCAGCAATTTAATCTGTCCACTCCTGTTTCCCCAGTTGTAAAGCAGAAACAGAAGAATTAGTTTGCAAAACTCTATTAAACACAAGATGGGAAGGAGAGAAGTTATGCTTAAATGCATTTATGACAAATTATTACCACGTTGTGAAGTATTTGTGTAGAAGTGATACTGTGGCATTACATTACTTACTGGATGTATCTTTTTTCTGGCTACTTGGTGTTGTTGCCCAGTTTACTTTGACCTCCTGAAAACAAGTACAAGATTTAGTATAAATCCACAACATTCTTACAGTTTATAATTTCATTCAAGGGTGGGTTACAATGCTCAATGTTTACAAATCATCATTCAATACAAGACACCATCATCATCAGAACATCACAAACAATATGTTTCCTAAACAAGACTTATGTTTTTAAAAATATTATTATAACAACATTAAATCTTGGTAAACATCTAACAGTTTTATTAATATTTTCACACAAATCTATATTCCTTAAATCTAAGATTACAATGTAAGCAACTTACCTTTCCCAAAATTTTTCTCCCATTCATAGCAGCTAATGCAGCAGCTGCATCTCTGTGTTCATAAAATTCCACAAAGCAATAAGGGTCATTGCTTGTATGCTGCAAAACAGAAAATCCAACAGAAGAGTTGACCCTTCTGCTATCGGGTTGCTGAGAAGAAAATCCAGGAAAATATATTACTTATAGCTAGAAACTTTCAGAATGATTTGCATCAGATTTATGAAATTGCCTTTGACATTACACTTAAATGCAAGAATTATTGAGGTGGAATTTTTATTAAAGGTCTAGCAACTTCTGAAGATAGTTTACTTTGAATGAGAACTGAAGTTTACTGAACTAAAAATAATTCAACTACCAGAAAAGTGAACGGCAGACTGGATGGAAGGGGGGAAAGAAAGAGGGAGAATGGAGAGAAGAACAAAAATGGTCAACTGCCTCACGTATATACTCAAAGCTTGAAAGGTTTACATTTTCACCAATTTTCTCTTGTCCTGCTTAAGAAGCCTTTCCTTTTATTTGACTGCAAATCACTAGCAGACAGCAACCTAGAAGTTGCATATGCTCAGTCTCAAGTGCAAAATGCCATACCCAAAAACTGGAATATAATCTTTAAAAAACCCTCTCAAAATAGTTTGAGCGAAAAAGATATTAATCAATTGACTGTTAACCCTGTTAAACCTTGGGTACAACCTGTTTTTGTAGAATGGCCTATCAAATCAACTTTAAAAATACTGACAGAGATCACTGAAGTAACTGACGTACCAAAGTATAAAGTGCAAAGAACAGGAGAGCTTTCTGAAAAGTTGATCAAGTGGAAAGGGTGACCAGAATGCCAGTGTTAACACTGGATTTGATCTACCACAAAGACATAATGAGTACAAAAACTCAAACCAAAACATCTCCATTAACTACTCTGCATGTACCTGGACCAAATGATGATAAACACTAAATATTAAACTAAACAAATTATTTCTCAAATGGTCAGGGAAAGGTCTAGCACTCAGAGAAATTGCTTTGGCATCAGCATTTTTGCACATCAACTTCTCCCATTGTCAGGTTGAATACAGTTCTAAGACAAGAGCAGGCCTTTTCCACTATTACTGTTTAACTTCGGACAACTCTGACACACCTACATTGATGAAGACATTCTAATCTTTCCCCCTAAACTTGGATGGTATATCTTCAAACATAGTTCTGTCTACATCTGAACAAGGGAAGCTATTAAGATGCAACAGTTGAATAGATCACAAAGCTTTTATCCACTCAAAATGATCAATTCGACTGAAGTCAACCTTCTAAACACTGCCAGTACCAGGGGTCTCGACCTGACGCACAATGAACAGTTGGGAGAAAATGTACCCGAGAGTTTGAGTCACAAAGTGCTTTAAAAGCACACTCACTTCAGATGCCCCAAAACAGAAAGCCTTAATTCCCCTCTTCCCACACCGCTTTGGGAAACCCATTTAAGGTGCCTAGCATATTTAGTGCATCTTATTCTTCAACTGAAGCACAACTTTACTTTTAGATTGTAGGGAGGTCTTTAGCACTGAGAACTTCTCTGCACACATTCAGATCTTCTGGTATTCAAACTACCTGCAAACGCCATCCTACCACCTCCTGAATATTATATACCCCAAAAATAAATACTGCAAATCTCTAAACACTTGACATGCTCATGTCACATATTCTGAAAATGAAAAAGAATGAGTTGATACAGCTGGTTAAAAATGGGAAAATCACAAAAGTTTTTAGAGCATTCAGGTATAAACTTGGCTGATGGTGGTAATAACAATGGACAGGTAAAAACCACTTGAACATGACTCAGTTTCTAGGAAAAGTTTACCACATGCTGGCTGGAAGGATGCACAGCACAGACAGGTACTCTGAAAGCTGCAGGCCAGTCCCAGTGTAGAATCCAACCTGCACTGGTCAGTGACAGGTGCTCAGGTCAGCCCAGTGCAGTCACCTCTGGCTGACTGAATAAAGCTGCCAGCAGTTTTTGTTTATCTCCTTATTTCACAAAGATGTCCCACTTATGTAAAATCTTAAAACCACAAAGCCTCAATCAGGGTAAAAGTGAGTGTCAGAATTTCTCAGCTGGTTCTCAAGAAACGAAACTGATCTAAGAGCTCACAATCACCCTAAGGCTGGAGCAGCAGCACCTTACTTCTGTAGAGCAAACGACAAAACTGTTTCTTCAGAGAAAAACTCCTGTGCTCTGTCAGCCTTCTGTTATCTTTCTCCAATAAACCTAAGGCAAATGTGGCAGAGCTAAGTGTCATGTGGGAAATTACTAGTCCAGACAAAGATGAGAGTGAATAAAGAAGCAGCAAGGGGATTATAAGGAGCAAAAAAACAAACAAAAAGCTGTGTGTCACACTGAAAGGAAAAGAAGTCCACAGAGGAGTTTCTAGTAGTATTCCTAAAGAAGTTGGGACACAAGACTTGCCTTTTAATACTTTCATTAACGATCTTGACAAAAAACTAATGTGAAATCTGTAATTACAAGACAGGATGGAGCATAAGAAGTAGTAAAAAATGGGAAGAGTGCACAGAAAGCAGGGTTGAAGAACCAAAGATTAAACGTTGCAGAGGTTCTGATTAGTCCCTGCTTGCTCCAAATTTACTAGTTATAAAGGCAGAAGGAAGGAAGAATACCAGGGAGTGAGAAGTTTTCCAGGATGTGCCAACAAGCTCGCAGAAATGGCCACCAACCCATTGCAAATACCAGAGTACTTGCAATGCAGAGAAGAAAGTATTAATACTTACCAGCACTTTGTGCAAAAGAATTTATCTGGAATACTATGGAAATTTTGTCACTTTGTTTCAAGAAAAAAATAATTTAAGAACAGACAAGTGCAGACAAGAGTTATTTTCAATGGCCCACAAGAGCCAAACTTACTTGGAAGGATTTTTTACTTTTCATCCATAACAAAGTAGCATTTTTTCAAGAGGGAAAAAAACCTACTGAAGCTCATGTTCATATAAAGTGAAAAATGTACAAAATAACCATGAATAACACAATACAGTAAGGTTTCTGATCACCCGAACAATGTGGTTCTGAAAAGAGGTGGTAACAATCTTTTAGATAGTGTAGACTCATCACCAGCTGATAACAGGTATGCCAGGGCTACAGCAAAAGCACAAGAGGTGTCTTCTGCAAAGAGTTATCCCCAAAGCCAAAGCCAATCAACCTAAAGAAACCCATTACTGCTAAGGACCAAAGAAGCCCTCAACTCCAGTTATTCTGGACAACTTCGAATAAGGTTACATTACATTTGCTACCCCCCTAGATGTCGAAGGCCTTACCTCTGTTATCATTTTACAGCTTTTGCATGGTCCAATCTGGCTGAATAACTGAAGTATGAGAACTTCAGTCACATCTCTGGAGAGGTTTCCTACATAGCTACACAGGGAAACAAAAAAACAACAACAACAAAAAAAAAAAATCAAGATTTTAAACCAGAAATTTTCACCTTTTAAAATGTAAAAACAATTTTAAAATCTTAAATGACTATGAAAAAATCTCCCTTTAAACAGCCCAGGCATCTTAAAGACAGTACTTACAAATGATTGCATATAGTTTTAATGCATCATTCATATGGTTTCTAAATCATAAAGTTGGCCACATAGCTGAGAATGTGAAGCTTGATTCAGACAGAATACTGGACACCAACATCTAGTGCCAATCACTTCCTTGGCAAAGAAATGTGAAAAGCATGAAGAACATTGCTCAAGAATATTGGGTAGAACAAGCAATCAATCGGGAAAAGGTATTTTAAGTTTCACTTCCCACTGAACATCTAATCAAGAGTTCTTCTGAATTTGGGTACGAACCCACATCTAACTCCCATGAGCTCAGGAGCAGTTATTGGACAAACTGTGCTGCCTTGCAAGCAACCAACTCAACTTTGCTGTTTTCCTGAACATTTGGAAAATCAGCCCACTCACCACAACACAAGGCAATTTATGCTGCATTATGCCATAGAAATACTCGGTACAGCATCTATCTCAACAGCTCCCACCTTTATAATACTCTCCAAAACTCTGGCAGGGTTATTTTAACATCATCCAGCCTTCTTGATTTTTTTTATTTGTAAATCTTGAGAAATAATCTAAAGTTTTGAAATATCAAGTTTAGATAAGAGTCCCAGATTTATCAGATCATAAAGATGGCTGAGAAAATCATGAATACAAAACTAAATTCTTTTTGAAAATGTGATTAATTTACAATCAAAATTACACGAAAGTTATAAGAAAGGCTTGTCACAGTAACAGATGTCAAAAACCATCAGCAGAGGGACAGTCATCATCCTCACAAATAAGCCTGTCCAGGCATAAAGTATTCAAATGTAACCAATAAGGTAAGCAGAACTTTTTGTGATTTAACTGTTGAAAGAATATACACTTTACTCATTTTACTCTGATCTGTTATCGAATGTCATAATATAGTAAACTAAAGTCAGTCTGAACTGTTAATGCACTTCAGTGAACCAGCATTTCTTAGTCTGTGCACAGACCATTTTCTTTTCACTAGGCTAAAGAGGTGTGCACTGAAACTGCTGTAACTGGCACCCTTCAACATTTTTGAAAAGCAATTCCAGTGTGTGACAACTGGACTTTCATCTGGCTTCAGCGGAATTAAAATGGACACTGTTTGTTTCCATCTGAACACCAGACTGCATTATCAACAGATGTTTCTTTATGTCATTCTTTTTCAACAACTATTAAACAGTTCTGCACTTTCTCAATCAGGACTTCAATGCTACACAAGATTCAGAGGGAGTTTCTTATATATATCACATCACCTGAATACAGAAACATTCATTAAAATCTTTCATGTACTCACTGCTTTCTTACTAAGTACATACGAATTAACATTAGTCATTAATAGAAGCCTGTATTGTCACAAAGCTTTTGAGTAAAGAAGTTAAAAACTGCAGGATTCTGCAAGACCCCATGCAGGACAAATTGTCCTTCTCACTGACTTTTTGGTCCTCTTTTCTGAAAACTTAGCAGTTAAACATTCATCCCTACCTTCTTTCTGAAATATTAACTAATTTTTTGTTAATCATTCACCAAGATTAAATTGTAAATCACTAATAACTTTGAGTGGAAATACTAACCTTTTCAGATACTACTAAGATCAGATGGAAAATATAATTACCAGTAGGAATTCCCACATAAAGAGTAGGCAGTGCTGTGAACTTATTACTAGCACTTGCTTCCTTTGTACACTGTAGAACAGCATTCATTAATATTGTGCCTTCTCAGTACACAAGCCCCTGGACACTGGCACTGACATGGAATTCGATACAGTGAAGTCCTATTAACATTATTTCTGCTGCAAAATCAGATACAGTAAGTACAATTAACATTAACAAAAAAACAGATAATACCCTCTTCTGCATAATATTAACATGTACTTTGGAAACACAAGTCTGAAAAATAAACTGAAGAATTCCACTTGGTCTGACAAAAAACCAAACCAAATCCCAAACAAACAAAGAAAGGCCAGGAAAAGCCATTCCTCAGAATTCTATTCAACTAAGGGAAGATAAATTACACTAACAGCTAGAAGAGATACTACTGGTTTTCCAATAGCACTATGTCTTCCCCAAGATAATTGTGATAGAGAATGTTGCATCATAAACCTTAGCTACGAAACAGGCTGCCTCTTCATAAAAATCAGCAGTGGAACTCGGGACCACCTGACTATGGGATGTGAGGTCCTACTGGGCCACTAATGCTCTAAATGTAATGATAAATACTGACCTGGTGTTTAACATCACCACAGTCACAGGCATTCCTACCTTTCACAAGTTGCTAACACTGTAAAACTTGAGTAATATACACGCTGAGAATACTGCACAATAAAGGTTCATGTAACAAGGACAACATCCAGAGAGACTCAAATCTCTCAAAATGCACATAAAATACAGGAATACAAAACTCTTCAAGTTTGAAACAACATGCTAAAAAGTAAGGCTTGATGGTTACCTGCACATTTTTGTAGGTTGCAATAACATTACCTCCTTCAGAACAGTTAGAGATGACTTTAAAAAACACATTCAAGCAAACACCTTCAGTGTAAAGGTTTGAATATTACAGAAGTAAAGAAAAAAAATGTATATTCAACACATTAGGAAGAGACACTTTACCTTTCTGGAAACACAACACCTGGCTCAGCTGATGCTATCACCCACCCCCATGGCCAGCCTGCTGCTGCACCAGCTTTCCCTTTTCTAGCTCAATTTATACATGAGGTAACAGAACATTTGCTACTCCACTTTGTGAAATCAAAATAATCAGAACAACATGCAAAGAAAATGTAAGACTTTTAACATACTATTGCATGGTAATTCAATCTTTTTGGATTGATACAGTCTAGGGGATATATTATGGAAACTTTAAAAAAAAATATATATAAAACCCAACAGAGAAGGAGCACTTACTACACTTTTATAGGATGTTGTTGCAGTTAATATGACAGAGCAGCAAAAGTTGGGGCTTTTTGCATACAGGCAATAGTGTTTGCTCCCTTCTGCAAGTCTGAAGCACTTACATACCAATTAATAAGCAGATACACAAAAAAACCCCAACCCATAGATAGATATCATTATACAAATTTCAATATATTACACTTTTGAATGCTGCTGACAACACAAACAAAAACAAGCTACTTGAAATTCAGAGATCTGGTAGAACTATCTGAAGAATATAAGAAACATGTATCAATAAGTAAGGAGTTTCAGAAAGACACTTTCGCTTGAGCAGAAAAATCCTTTTTGTGAAGGTAAATGTGTTTGTATTGTATCCTAGAGAGGGAGGGCAGAAAGGGACATTTATAGCCACTACTTTTAGGCCCACAAAACTCCCCTAACATACTTCTTTGAGGAAACATTGTAAATATGATTTCACTCTCACACAGACAACATGCAAGAAACGGCAGTTTCCACATTTAAAAGAAATCATGATAAGCAATAAGGTAAGTGATGAAGAGCCTATAGAAATTCTAGCAGCATCTCTGCCTAGTGCTAGTAAGCTACTGGAAATAAAACAATGCCAAGAAAAAGCCACTCTGTAGCCTCCACCAGCAGCCAACATTCCTCTGCAGGAGAGCTGAACTGTGAGAGAAGTGAATCCGGGTGAAGTCTTACTTCTGCACCCTTTCCACATTCCAGGACACTTGGAATACACCATGGCAAGGCTGATGAGACAGATAACAACTTGTAGGTATTCAGTGACTGCTTGTGAAGTCACTCAATACCTACAAACCACACAAAACATTCCTAAAACCATGAACAAGAAGAGCACACAAATTTGGAACTTTTCTTCTGCTTATCACTGAGAGCTGATAACAGCAGCAACACATCAGGTTTTGGATAGTTTATTTTCCACTTTAAAGTAGAAGCAGGACTTTGATACAGCCTGTGAGATCTGATAGCACTCACAGAAAACAGAGCTTTCAAGAGTTTTATTAGGAAAAAAAAAAAAAACCACAACAAAAACCACACAGAAGCCCACAGCTCATTTTAGGACCAGCTAAAAAATTACATATGACAGATCATACAAAAAGCCACCTCCCCCCTTTCTGGAAAGTTTTCTGGCAGAAAATATGGAAGGTCATTCTTCACATTTCAATAAAGGCCTACTAGTTATGAAATGTGAGAAATAAAAATGCAAATTCTGTCTATTTTCTATATTAAGCCTAAGAAAATATTCTGAATTCTTAGAGGTTCATGACTGCCCTATCATGATTGAAAACAATGTAACAGCCCTGTAACTACTGCAAATGTGAAGGATCCTCACTCCTGAGATATTCAAGAGGGACATAAATGTTAGGCTGTTGGGTAGGTTTTTCTTTCTATAATTACAAAAAATTGCGTGCAGTTGTTAAAAAAGAAAATTGCGTCCTAACTTACAAGTTTAGTTTTTCACTCCTGAAGGAATAATTGAAATTCCAAAAACATCCATAACATATTGCTTAAACTACCCATCAAGTGCTTTTGCACGTGGTCAAAAGCTACTGAAACGATTCGTTCTTCACTTCCCTCCCCGCTCCTCAAAAATATAAAAAACCCCACCCAGAAAAAACTTAGAAGTTCAAGCTACAATATTTTTAGCTGTTCTTGGGGTAGTGAGTTTTATTTATGAGACCACAACTGCTCTACATGTAAAGCATTACCCAGAATAATAATCTTTAAAACACAACATGCAATGCTAAATTTAAAGTTGTTTCAGATAGAAGTAGGGACAAGAGGGTGACGTAAGAAATGCTACAGCGAAATTTTTGTCTTGCATGCAAAAAGCCTTCAGATAATTACAGGAAAGTAACCCTATGTGGCTGTAGTTACTACAGAACCACTAGGAAATTAATGTATATGCTGTTTATTAGTTTGACAAATTAAACAGTCAGGTGTGTAATAAAACATTTTGGGCAGCCACAGAGATGCTGTTTCAGACATCTCGGTACAAATGTGTTTTTTCCTTGTTAGTGACTAAGTGGGCTAAGTCAGGCCATTGATGGATGTGTTAGTGAGAAGAATCCACTCCCAACGTGGCACAAAAACTTGGTAGCAGTAAAAGAACATTTTAAAACAGCAGAAATATAGCACTTACTAAAAAAAAAAAAAAAGGCAAATCGTGAAGAAAGGAACCTTGAAAATAAAACTGAGTAAAACACTGTGTGACTTTGCCCTTTTCCCCCCCTCCCATTCTAAAGCAACACTCAAACTTATGTCCACTATCAGGGCCAAGCAAACTCACACCATTTGGGTAGTCAACACAAAAAAGCATTTAAGATATGATTATTTAAACTATGCATCCCACAGAACAAGGGCTAAGTACTTGTGCTACACCATAAACAAGTTAAAAGAACTTTTGCAGACATAGAAAGGAGAAAAAACACAAATTGCCTGGAGAAGCTTTAACTGCCAAGTCATCATTTTGGTAGTGAAAATGATGAGACGTTTTACTCTGTTTCAGTAGTTTCTTTCAAGCGGCCTTCAACCCTGACTATCTTTGATAGCTTTTTCTGAAGGCTACTGTGCCAAAAACTAAATAGACAAAGAATTTCATTTGTGCTGTCCTGGGCTGTGTTTGTCATCTGGGGCAGCCCGGGCATGAGACCGCCTTTCTCACAGGGACAGCAGAGCCCTGAGCTGTTCGCACAGCCCGGAACACCCTCTGGCAACGGGACCGAAAATCCATGGACTGCTTAAATAAAATGATGCACAGCCGAACTACGTGCTCCAATTGCGGCCACACGGACGAGCCCCTCTCGCTTGAGACAACAGCACAAAGAGAATTCATCACAACCAAACCTCCAGAGTTGGGACAGAAAAAAAAAACCCACAAACACCAACCCCAAACAGCAACTCCCCCAAAAATAATAATAAAAAAAGGCTCAAAAATTTATATTTTAAACAGCAATCAGATGACAGCACCAGACCTGCCAGCACACACAGTTACTCCTTTCTCCAGGGCCCGACACCCTGTTATTGACCCGCGCCGTGACACGCTGCAGGGACAAGCCCATCCCTCCCGGATTGCCGGCGCTCCCCATCCCACCCCGCAAAGGGACAGCACAAAGAACTCTCCCAGCGCCGGCACCGGGAGGGGCTGGGACCCTCGGGGGGGATGCCCGGGACCCACACGGGGGGGATGCCCGGGACCCTCGAGGGGGAGATGCCCGGGACCCTCGAGGGGGAGATGCCCGGGACCCACACGGGGGGGAGATGCCCGGGACCCACACGGGGGGGAGATGCCCGGGACCCACACG
>JAWWEE010000159.1:29921046-29932615 GCA_035221455.1 Xenops minutus
CCACACTCACTGACCCACACTCACTCACTGACCCACGCTCACTCACTGGCCCACACTCACTCACTGGCCCACACTCACTGACCCACGCTCACTCACTGGCCCACACTCACTCACTGGCCCACACTCACTGACCCACACTCACTCACTGGCCCACACTCACTGACCCACACTCACTCACTGACCCACACTCACTCACTGACCCACACTCACTGACCCACGCTCACTGACCCACACTCACACAGTGACCCTCACTCAGGGTGAGTCCCCCTTGGTTCACAGCAAGGACTGAGAGGTGTGAGAGGCTCAAGGGGCTCACTGGGAGCAGAGACAGGGCTGGAAGAGGCGTCTGCCTCTTTTCCTTCCATGTACACCGTAATGAGGTGTCACAGACACAACTTCATCCCACTGCTGTTTGGGACCACAAACCCGTCCTCTGCAGCAGGCACAGAGAAAGCACCACTTTGAAACACAGTTTGGTGTCAAAGCAGAACTCAGCGCCAGCCACAGAGACTTGGGGCAAATGGCAATGGAGGGATGGTGATAGCCCAGGGTGAATTCAAAGGAAGGAGCCTTGTGTGATATCATCTTTCAGCAGCAGTTTCAGCAGAAGCACCAAGCAATGGGGTCTGGAAACTCCTCTGGAAGTGTTTTACATCACACACAAAAATCCTTGTGAACATCATTAAACTGTTCTGGCTAAAAAATCCCCAAGGTCTTAATTGACGACTTTTTATGGCAACTTTTCTTTCTCTTTAGCTAGTGAGAAGCTAAGTTAGGAATTGCCAGTGAGGAAATGGATCAGAATAGCTCTGCCCAGGCAGAATAGGAGCATCCTCACATGCAGTTGCTGCAGATTAATCACAGCACTCTTATTCTGGAAGAAATTCAGTTTGTGTACATATTGAATATTCAAGTACTCTTAAATGCTTTTCCTCTTCCAAAATAGTAACATCATAGAGAAAACTGCTTATATACTATATCAAACTAGATATTTTCATGCCTGCTGCTCACACAGTAATGTTTTCCTCTCTTTAACTTAAACAGGCAAGACTGTTGCCAGGCACATATTTCTGGGAGAAGTTGTTCCAGCACATGGATTCATATAGAGGTGGCTTAAGTAACTTTTTGAAATGTATTGAAAACACAGAAAGTTGAATATATGTGGAATTTCTGGGATGCTCTGATCATGGGTTTTGAACAGCCAAAGATCTGCATGCAAACCATGAGTGTAGCATTCAGGAGGGATTCAGGGAGCTACAAACCAACCCACAGCACTGCAGGAGTTTGCTCTGCTCTGCAGGTCCCATGTTCACTGGTGGATCTGTGTGATCCACACCTGGCAGATCCACACACCCTGGAGTCTTGGCACAGTACATGTGGATGAGCAATGCCTCCTGGTAAAGCCTGTGGGCTAAAAAGGGGATTGAAACCAAAGAGCACATCAACACAGATCATTTAATTCCACATTGGGGATTGGAACTAGATGGCCTTCAAGCTCCTCTTCCAACTCAAACTCTATCATTGTATCATACACTGCTCTGAGAAGAAGAACTTGATTTACAGCAGCAGTGTAAAACACAGAACTTTAATAAAGTTTCATCCAAACCTTATTTCATGCCCTTAAAACTTCGGGTGTAATCTGCCTTTTTTTCTTCCCCAGCATAGCCTGGGAAACTTTTTTTAAAAGTAGCAAGTGAGAAAGGTCATGTCAGAAGATGTATTTCTGGATATATAGGTTTTATCTATCTGTCTGTCTGCCTGCCTGCCTGCCTGCCTGCCTGCCTCTCTCCAGATCAATAAGTTAAGTTATTTATTGGTTATATGGCCTACAGGCAGTAAAGCCCAGAAATTCTCTGAGTTCACCCATTCCAGACTGTATTAATCAAAACTCACAGCACTGGAACTTCTATTTGATTTTGTAAGTCATTCAAGGGTGTAGGAAGGTATGAAGAGCTGATAACAGAGATAATTTGTGCCAAACAACTCCAAAATTAAGGCCTGCAAAAGATGCTTAAGAAGTTTCATAAGCCACATTGTGCTTTTCCACCCATGAAACCAAAGAGGCCTTTGGTTCGACCCGAGCACTGGTTCTTTACACCACACCAGACTGTGACAGAAAACCTTCACCAAAACTGAAAGTGAGGTCAAAGAAATGGGTGGACAAGTTACTAGAAAATGGAACACTGGATGACACAAAAATTTTCTCCTTGGCATGAGTTTAAAAAGCAACTGAGGCTTGCTTCAGTTTCAGAGATATGCAAGGTCTCTGTAAAAAGTGGGTGTAGATTTAATTACACCAACATCCAAGGAGTGAAGCACTTTATAGAGCAATTATATACTGACTAAATGCTCCACAAGTGCATCCTGAAAGCAAAGTTTATCTTCTAGTTTTAAAGACTGAGAGAATTTCAGTTGTGCAGTGTTGGATAGCACTGATCCCAGTGGATCCCACTGATCCCAGGATGACTTCCCTGGAAATTCCACTGTGCAACTGTTTTCCCATTAACAAGTACCTTTTTAAGACTTGTTAATTGGGAGATCAGTCCCAGCCAACATGGGCTTAGGAAAGGCAGGTCTAATGACAGAGTGTTCTGTGACAGAGTGACCTGCTTGGTGGATGAGGAAAAGGCTGTGGGTTTTGTCTGTCTGAACACTAGCAAAGCCTTTGACACCACTTCCCATGGCATTCTCCTGGAGAAACTGGCTGTCCATGGCCTGGACAGTTGCACTGTTTGGTGGATGGATGGCCAAGCCCAGAGAGTGCCCAGTGGGTGGCTGATGCTACAACAACATTCCCTGAAAACAGTTTTCACTAATAGCCTCTAACAAAGGAATTGTTTTGGACTTGCCTCTTGATTTATCTCTTTGTCAGAGCATCTTATCTACCAGAAATTGTTAGCTTTGCATACTTATTTTTAATTGCAAGTCTGGCAGCTGTACTGTGGCAGTGAAGCCTTGCAGAGAGGGTTTGCTGACATGTCTTCACCCCAGCTCTAAAATCAAAACACTTTTGATATTTTCTTTGTTTTGCTTTATCTACAAAACCTGCATTTTACAGATTTATGAAGAAAATCAAGACACAAGGAAGGTTTGAGTTCCTAATCATTACCTTAAACTACTGTGGAAGGGAGCACAGGCTAGCCTAGGAGGGGGATGTGGGATTAGGAACAGGGACATCCCAGGAGGCAGGAGCCAGGGCAGCCTCTGGCACTGCTGCTTTCCCACAAGTGAGGTGGAAGGTATAGGGCAGGAGGGGAGAAATCTGGGAGAGCATCTTTGAGGAGCTGTTCCTGTCTTGCACAACACAGAGCAGTGATGCTGTAAGATGCAGCACAGCGAGGTCAGAGCCCTGCTGGGAAGCAGGAGGAAGGAAACTAGACTTAAATAAAATCTTTTCTTGCCCTTTGGCATCCTCACTTCAACAGCAAGGGGGTTGGGCTTGATATCCAGTCTCCTAAATCTAATTACTTTGATTTGTCTTTCTTTACACATGAAATTATCCTTCCGAAGAACAGCAGGTGCAGTGGGACTTAAAATAACTCTTCAATTATGGACATTTTCAGATGTATAATAGAAATACCTGGGGCAAAACGTGGAGATCTTCTCAGGAGTGCTTTCTAGCCCTTGGTCAGACTGGCCAGACCCTCCTGAGCTAACTGGGATGTAGCACAGAATTACAGAGTACAACCAGGAGAGGAGTCTGAACTTAAACCATGTCCTGAGAACATGTTTTCCACTCCTGACATTGACTTTCTGATGTTTATTTTATGTGTTTACTCTCCCCCAAAAACATATTGCTTCATCTGCATAAAATGTGTTTATGCTTTACCTGACATAACTTACAAGGGCTAATAGTCTGAGCTGTTTGAATTTTGTAACTTTTAAACACACACATGCAGACACACCCTCAGAGTAGCCAGGTAGGAAACCAGACCTAGGTCAGGGTGGCAGCTCAGACTTGGCATTGCTCCAGTGAGGATGTGGAGCTAAAAATCATGTTGAAACACAGAGAACTTGGCTCTGCTCCTACTGATTAAAGCAGCGGAGGGCAAAGGTTTAATACATAATTCTCAAAGCAAAGATTTGTACCTAATGCAGGATGGACTTCAGCAAACACAGATATGGAGCCAGCTTTTTGCATATATTTCCATTTTGGATGTCTTGAAAGGAAACCCATTAAACACATAAACACGGAACACACTGACCTGACAAGAGATAAGGATTATTTGGTTGTTTCTAGTCTGTTCTGTTCTCCTAAGCTCCTGCTAATATTTTCACTGAGCAGCTGCTTCTACTCATCTTTCTGTTGCAGGAGGTGTTCATATGAGTTTCTTTCCTCTGCCCAGCTGTTGATTTCCATGGAGTGTATTGGGATGCAATTGTTTTGAAATGTTCTTCCTGTTCAAATTAATGAGAAAGTGGCCAAGGATTCAAAGCTATGACAGGCAGGCAGCAGGATTGCATAAACATCTTTTCAATGGGTGTAGGCTGAAAAAGGAGTTATTGAAAAGGGTTCAAGGAATTAAAAAAACCCCAGCAAACAAACAAACAAAAAAAACCCAAAAAACCCCAAAACCAAAAAACACCACAACAAACTTTCTCATCAGAACCTGCCAACTCCTTGAAACCAAACTGTCCTCAGGACAACAAGCTCTGATAGTAAAACTTCAGACAGAAGACAAAGAAAGCACATGCACTGATCTTATGGTGTAGAGCTCAGCTGGGCTGTAAAAAATAAAGGTTAGCCTTTACACAAAGACATCAAAAAAGGTAAAGATTTCCTTCTCAGTGAAGATTACTGACAATTAAGAAATCTCAAAAGTTTATATGTGATGGAATAAGAAACCAGGGCAGCAGACTTGTTCTCTGGCTCGCTCACCTTGCCAAGGCAGACTATTTTGGCAGCTCAGGATTTGCTGAGGACTGGAAGTGATCTGCTCCAGTTAACTGCCAGGCCACATTCCCCACATCAGGAACACAAGGAGGGCTGTGCTGTCCCACAGCCTAGCAAGGATCTTTCCATGCCAGTACAACCCTCTGGAAATCAGATCCACTGGTTTTGTGTTTTCCACTGTCTGTAATTTTTTTTCTTTTTTTTTTTTTTTTTAGAGAGGTGATATTTAAACCACAGAATAAATGATGTTCAGCCAAAACTAAACTAAACTAAAATACAAGACTTTAGAAAGTTACGAGAAGATGTGCAATATAAACTTAGAGACAAAAATCTAGTTTTCCAAGTGCCCTGGACCATTTAGAAATATAATCACTGGGAAAGAAAAACAGCTTTGTTCTAGTTAAAATGAGCCAAAGATTGGAAACAAAATCAAAACTGGGGGTGGAGGGGTGGCTGGTTACCATTTAATAACAGCAGTTCTGTAAACTCAGATAAGCATCATCTAATCTTCTGTTTCAGAAAATTGATTATGTTTACCCTGCAGCTGCCCTGAACCGCAGGTTTGATGCATTATCCAGGGTTCAGCCCTCCTCTGAAACTCTGAGGATGCAGTTCTGACTCAGCCACTTGAACAGAGGGGGAGCCCCTGGTTTCCCACCTCTCTGCCTTATCAAGCATGAGTGACCCTTGAGCAGGGGTGGCAGAAGAAAAAATGTGGTCAAGAGCTGCAGATTACACTTCTCAGTTCTAATTTAAGAAGGAAGTCAGGGACAGCAGGGTGTGATCTGCAGGCTGAGGGCTGGAGTGTGCAGAGGAGCTTGACTCCATGGCCCTGCAGGACTTGGAGCTCATGGGTATGAACAGGAATCTCTGAGACATCCTATCCAACAAAAGCCACCCCTTGAACATGAGTCAGAGCCACTGCTAGAGATGGGATGCTTACCCAACTCCATTACCAAGGAAATTAGAGGAAAATCATTATAAAGAGCAGGATTCACTCCTTTGATCAGGAGTATTTTATAAATGCCCCCTCTGAATGTTGTTTTGGTTTTTTCAGAAGTATGCAGGCTAAGATTTTCCACTTGGATTATTTGTTTACTCCTGAAGGCTGCGTGTTAAAATTCACCATGGCAAAACTCACTTTTGCATGAGTATACCTGTAGATAACCACATCTTCTGAAGGTTTTTGGGCAAGTGAAGATTTGTCCTGACTTCTTGGCTAGTTCAAAGCTCAGCAGAGACACAGTGATATTCCTCCATTAAAATAACATGCATGTTCTGTGTCACCCATGAGTCTCAGTTTTTAGTTTTAGTTTTTCATTTTTCTTGCCTGTTTGCAGCATGGAATGGATGTGTAAATGTCTATGTGGATAAGATGGCTGATGTGACAAGTAACATTGTCCAGACACTCTCCAACTCACATCAGCCCATCCTGCCCAGCCCCTTGAATGATGGATTTCCCAGGTAGGTAAATAGTAGTGATGTCAGTGCAGCCATGGGGGAGCTTTGGAGGGGGCCTGGAGGGAGAGCTCAGCGAGAAGAAGCTCTCAGAAGGGGCTGGGAGGCACTAATGCTTCTTCCAACACTTCTCAACTGCTCTTATCAGGGAGCCAGCCTTGAGCAGGCAACTGCACTCCTAAGAAGTGGAGGGGCTGCATTCCTGGCACAGACCCAAAGAGCTGTTTGTATGGTTAGGAGATGCTAGCACTCCCAAAACTGAATTCCCAGGCGGATACTGCTCCAAGGAGAGCCAGAAGGAGCCGATTCTAAAGGACATCCATTTGTTTCTCTTTTCTTTTAGTCTGTTGCCTCCTTGGAGACTCCACTGTGCCAAGGAGAGAGCCAGAGATGCTATCAGCTCTGCATCTGCTTCTTCGATTCAAGGCAATAAAAATATTTTGAAGGGATGATTAGAGACAGAGCACCAATATAATTAAATCAGCTGCAGTGCCCACAGAAACTGGAGAAATACTTCTGCCACCACATGTACCATATTCTGCTTATGAAAGGATCAATTTACTCATGAAAGAGCGTTTTCAAGTTCCCTTTTCAGCTGTTTTTTCCAGACTCTGTGTACTGTGCCTGCTATTGGGCACCCTCAGCTCTGGAAGTGATTCTGGTTTGGGTCGAGGTTTGCCAGGAAACCTCAGAGAGGTGACCCAGATGTTCCAAAGCGCATTTGGGTCGTGGCAGCCCCGGGTACAGCAGGGCAGACTATCCACTAGGTGGAAGTCTCTCAGTGCTAATGAGTGGTGGCCACTGCGGCAATTAAACAGCCTGCTGAGAAAGATTCTAATTCACCCTCCTGATTTCCAGTGAAAACGAAGTTATCCTGCTCCCAGGGGAGACACAGGCACCTCTTACACCAAAGATCTCACTCCTCAGGCTTCTGCCTGCCTCACTCAGGAAGACCAACAATGTCTGGTTTGGAAATACTGATTTACATTCCATAAGCCATTCATAACATTAGGAGAATGATGAGCTCCAAATATTCAAGTTGTATTCTGCTGCCTATATTCAGGATGGAATTTCGCCTTTGCTGCATAGAGAGCATAGAAATTAAAGTTTGTTTTGCTGAGTTCACAGCCAGATTTCCTCTCTGATTTGTGGCTAATTGCATCCTTGGTGGAAATAAAAAGGGAAGATAAAAAAAATAAATAAAAAAAGGTACTGGAATTAGCTTGTGGAATCTTTTTCAGGTTCAAAAATTCTGAAATTTGGAAATCTGAGTATGTGCTTTGTGAATGCCCAGCTTTAGTGTAGTTGCAGTGTGATTGCAACAGGTATGTTTAAAAAGCTTTTCTCCATTTAGGCAGTACACTTCGCACTCTGTTTTCTCATTAATATTCTAAATTTTCTTTTAAAGTTCATAGGAAATATATTTCTCAAATACTTTGCCTAATACTGTGACTCCAATAAGCAGATGGCCTGATCAAGTTCTATGAGCTCTACAATGTCTGCACCTTAGAGTGGGAGATAGAACATTTGTGGGTGGTTTCATCCACATACTTCTCTCTCCTTCATCAGCAGCTACAGTGAATTGTGCACCAAACACTGAAAATCGAGTCGAAAGTTGACTGTAGCATATGTGGCAGATTAGTACAAAATTATAGTTACAGAGAATCTATAGGGGAGACCTATGTGTTTTTACCTGAAATGGTTGCACACCTGGAGCAGGATATTCAAAATGCAACCCGTTCAGTATTGATACTCTGGATTTGGATGAAATGTCAGGTGATGGAAATCATGCTGGTCAAATTCACCGCTCAGATCTCTTGGATATGAAGATTGAGAAATTCTGTGTGTTTGCTGCATTTATTAACTGAGTGTTCATATGTCTCAATCTTCAATGCATGCAGCAGAGAATTTGGACTGGAGCCTGCTTAGAAATAGAGTGCTTGACGCGTGCCAGACACATCACTTACCCACAGATTCATCAATACCAACTTTCTGCAATGCCTGATCCAGAACAAACATTTGAACTCCCAGTCCTGACTAACAGAGCCTTTTCTGTGCAGGTGACCTGCTAAATTGCCTCAGGTACTTAGGAGGTACAGAGCCAATTTAGATCTTACCACAAGATGTGTTGTTTCCTGACACACCACAGATATCTGCTTGATTAATATAGCAAATAACAATTATATTACAGCACTGCTGTGTTGTACAACCTGAGCTAGATCTGACACGCAGCAAGGAGGGACCTCTCTGCAGCAAGACAGTCCACACAAACTTGCCTAGCCATGTCAGATGGACAGATCTGTGACCAGACACTGCGTATGAACTGTAGATGAAGCAGATCATCTCTGCAGGTATTTAGTGATCCATCCACCAAGGGAGATGTGGCAGCAGGCAGTGGCTCCCCGGGGTGGTCCCTACTGTCTCTGGCTAACACGCTGTCCCGAGGTTTCTGGAAAGTCGCTGCACCTCCAGGCTCAAGCATCCACAGGCCAGCATATAACTCAGAATCTGAGACCAATTCCCTACACAGTTCTGAAATCAAAACTGAGAAATGATGTAGTTGATGGCTTGAGAAAAGACTGGCTTTGTTTTGATTTGATATCCTGGGTTATTCCTTGGAAATCCTTTTGTGCATAAAAGCGTAATAATTTTCTAGCTGGTTTACCAAGAATCAGCCCATTTTGCAAGACCAAAAAACCACAGAAGACCCTGCAGATTTTATTAACTCTGAGTAACTACAATTACACAGTTTCTAGCTGTAGTGGAACACCCTGGAGCAAATGTTTAGCCTGGTACTCCTGGGTGTGCAAAGCACATGGACAAGTCAGGAGTGGTGTGTTTGCACTTACCTGAAGAAAACAAAAAGTAGCAAATACTTCTTGATTGTTTTCCCCTCTGAAATAGAACATATAGACCTTGAGCCTGGAATCTCACCTGAGATTAGCCAGGCACTATAGAGACTCACTTATCTTAATAACAAATTTTCCCGAAGCCAAGATTTTTGCTTGACAGTATTCCTTACGTGAACATTTCTACAAATCATTCCGACCTGAAGTATGGCTAACGATAATATAAACTGGAGCCATATGGCCTCAGGGTCATAGCTATGGCCCAGAGACACCACAGTGGAGGAGAACAAGCAGTGAATCCCTGTACAGCTATCCCGTATAACCTGCCTAGCTGGGAGTCCTTTCACCTGCACAGGAAATCAGGCTAAAACCCACCAGTCAGGAAAGACAATTTAATTAACAGAAAAAAACATGATGTCTTGCCAAGTAAATTCAATCACTAAAATGCTTTTCCTTGTCAGCCCAGACTGTTCTCTCTCCAGCTGGATGCTTGTTGGCCCTGCAGCAGCTCAAGTGAATTCTGAACCACTAGCCATGATAATTTCTGTGCAGTACAGTCCCCTCTCTTTCTTAGCAGGGCATGCTACCACAAAAATGTCTCAGTTAAGCCTGTTAGATATCCCTTTGTATTTCCCTTTTAGTAATTATTCACCTACTTGCTGACCTTATTCATTACCTCTGCTGGGTATATGGTCAGCTGCAGCAAAACAAGGATGCCCCATTCTTCATGCCTCTGTTTACACCCTTTCAGCTACAAACCCCATCTGTATCACTTCTTCAACTTACAAGAGTAATTTTCCTGCAGGACCTTTTTAACATCTGTGTCCCCTGTGTCTGAATCAGCTGCTTTTGTTGATTTGGCAAAGACTCTGGCATATGCTAGAGGGAACATACGGTCCAAGCGTGCCTTTTTGTTATGAAACTGAGAGTGAAATTCCTCTGCAGATTGGAAGCAGAATAAATAGCTGATATTACGCCTTTTGAGGCTACTGCTGACACTGGGGTAGCTGAGGAGGGGTCCTATGCCATGGAGAGAGCAAGAGAGGTAGCAGAAACATGCCCAGGGGTAGGCACCACAGTCCAGGACTGATGTGAAATGCTCAAGGTATGTGACTTGTTGGTCAGAAAACAGGTAAGTCAGAAATGAAGATGTTAATACAGACATCTGAAAGTAAAGGCTCTGGGGAAAAATATGATCTATTTACAATACTTATGAATCAAAGGCACTCAAGAGCAAGGACAGAAAACGGGTCTGCAATGGACCACAGTGTGGTTCTGATGGCAAGGGAACCACATGCAGGGTGGAAAAGCTGCAGGAATGAAGGAGCAAGTTTGAGCAATTATTTGGTTTGTCAGTGTGACAGATAAAACTCCCCTGTCAGAAGATGAATGACTATCAGAGCCAAGCAGCATCAAGAGATCTTTGATCTGCTGCAAGCAGGAGTTGATCCTGGCTGTCCTCGGGGTTGTGAAGTGGCAGGGTTTTTTTTGAAGTAAGAGATAATTCAGTAATGAGCATCTGTCTCCAAGGAACTTATACTTTGGGTGCCTTGAAACAAACAGCTTTTCAGAAGGTAACTCCTGCATTTGAGGGATACTGTGCGTTCCCTCTGCTGCTTGTAGTAACTATGAACAGGCATCTGTGGCTGCTCCTGTGACTGTCAGATGACTACAAGTAGTGTAATTAATTGTGAAGCAGTTACCTCCAACTAAACCCACGGAGGGCATGACATGCTGATAGAGCACCCACGAGAAAGAGATGGTTTTAAACCTCACAGACACATCCTCTGCCTTCAGGTGTATTTCTAAATGAAATGGAGGGCTGCGAGACGCATTTGCAAAGAGCTGAGAAAGTTCAAGCCAGTTGAATGTGAAGAAGAATGCCTGCCCACATTCTCGGCTGGGAAGCAACATCATTTTTGTTATTCGTCCACCATAGCCTCGAATTGCCAGTCACGGGGCGGCGAGTTTTAGGGAGGAGCTCTGGGCTTTCTGAGCAGAGGGTCGGGGTTGCTCTGCGGGGGTTGCCCAAGGTCGGGCTGTGCCGTGCGGGGCTCGGGGGTGCGGCGGGGCCCGGCCAGGGCAGGACGGCAGCTCGGGCTGGTACCCCACGCCGCGGTGCCCGCGGGCTGCCCGGCGAGCATCCCTGCATCCCTGCCCGTCCCGCTCGGGCGGGGAGCGCCGTCCAGGGACGCGCCTGGGCACGGCGGCGGGGCCACTCCCGGGGCGTTCTTCCCGGTGCCCCGGGGGTCTGCCGGGCACTGCTGGACACAACCAGAAGTTTCCAGCCGGCGGCTCCTCCGCCCTCATCCTCCTCCTCCTCCGCGTCCCGCCCCTGGTCCCTCCCCCGCCGCCGCCGGTTACAGAC
>JAWWEE010000159.1:29932625-29965283 GCA_035221455.1 Xenops minutus
GCGCCTCCGCCCCCCGGCCCCGCGCCGGATAAAGCGGCGGGCGCGGCGCCCCCGCCCCGCACTGATCCCTGTCCCGCACGGCTCCCTGTCCCGCACCGCTCCCGTCCCGCCCCGCACCGCCCGGGCCATGAGCGCGGCCGCGCAGCCCCCGCCGCCGCCGCAGATGGACGGCAGTGCCGAGCCGCTGCCCCCCGGCTGGGAGATCAAGATCGACCCGCAGACGGGCTGGCCCTTCTTCGTGGATCACAACAGCCGCACCACCACCTGGAGCGACCCGCGGCTGCGGGCAGCGCCGCAGGTACGGCGGGGCCGGGGGTCCCGGCCGGGGGTCCCGGCGGGGTGGGGGGCTCGGGGGGCAGCGCTCCCCCCGGGCGGGGCGCTGCGGGCAGGGCAGGGGCTGCCTTCTGTCTCCTGACGCACTGCAGTCCCTTTTCCGCGCATTAAATCATTTGATACCTCGCCCTGTGATGTTTATTTAAAGTTGGTCGGGTCCGCCCGGCCTGCCAGGGGAGAGGCGAACCTGATTTATTTTTCAGCTGTGAGCAGCCCAAATGGTGAATGCCCTTAAAAAAAAAAATCAACCACAGAGAAACCCAGCACGGACTCCGGCTTGTCAAGTTTTGTTTTTCTTCTTGTTCTGTCTTTATAATTATTAGTTTTTCCCCTTTTTTTCTCTCCTTGGTTTCAAACTCTGCCGGCAGCTGCCCGCTCCGGTTTTGTTCCGAAGCACGCTCAGGGAAAAGCCGCATCTCACTCCAAATATGTCCATGGAAGGAGAGACGCGGAGGGCAGAGCGGCCGGGGTTTTGCCGGGGCCCTGAGGATTGACCCTTTCGGGTCAGCTTCTGCGGGTTTTGGGGGGAATACAGCCCGTTCCTTGCGGGAATACAGCCCGCTGACCCAACAGCGCGACGGCTGCGGGCAGAAAGTGCTGGAAACTTGAGCCAAGTAGGAGCCTCCCGGGTGGGGAGGCGATTCCTCGGGTGGGGAGGCGATTCCCCCACGGACAGCATCGCGGAGCCCCGGGCGCTCCGGGAAAGCGGCTCCGACACGTCCTGGGCTCGGTGCTCGACGGGGCTGGCCCGGAGCCCGTCGGGGGGGTCTTCTGGGGCTTGCCCGTCGGGGGGGTCTTCTGGGCTTGCCCGTCGGGGGGCTCTGGGGCTTGCCCGTCGGGGGGCTCTGGGAGGACCGGGGGGTTGCGGAGCCCCCGGGGCAGCGGCTCTGCGTGCCCCAGACCTGCTGCGGCTCTTTCTCTCCTGTAGCCTTGCGAAGCGCTCAAGAAGCGTTAATTATTTTAAGAACTTAATGTTTCTTAAAATAGTAATTGCCCGGTTTGTGAGCGCAGGCCGTGACTGAAGGCTCGGTGTGGGAGCAGCTGGCGCTGAAAAGGAAGGGACGTGCTTCTCTATCGCAAATTAACCCGCTTTTCAGCTCCTTAAGTGCTCGTTCGTTTGGTCTGTGAATTCTGCTAATAGTACAAAGTGGTCTTAGAAAAATATACTTTGATAATATGAATATTGAGACTAGCATAGGAAAAAGTGCTTTTATCTCCTTTTGGGGGGCACCATCTTCCAGCTGTAATGAGGCACCTGTTAAGCAGTGGCTCTTATGACAATAAAAATAACTAATAATGTGGAGTTTTATAACAATAAAACATGCTTGAGAAGAAAAGTGTGCTGTTTACTCAAGGGCTTTTGTTACCGAAATACCACTTGAGACTAGCCCATTTAACAGAACAGTGACATTTAAGCTGGTTTTGATAATTGCGTGAAGAGAGCTGGAAGTTCTCTGATGGATCAGCCCTCTGCTTGAGTGGGTGCCTGAAACAAAACAAATTTTCCACCCTATCTCATGTGAAATCTGTGGTAATGAAAAGTGCCTCTTCTGCCAACTTGGAACAGTATCACAGATACAAAACGTTGCACCTGCTTTTGAACAGCCTTTGTGGGACACACTTTTTGCAAACAGGACAATTTGTTACTTCTTGCTGTAAGCAGCAATGTGTGTATGCTTTGGGTTTGCTCACTGAGAAAGGGAAATGCCTCCAGAGATGAATATGGAAAACTGTTGATTTTTGGGAGTTCCTGTCTAGCGTTGTTAAGTACCAGTGTATTTCATGAGGACAGGTACTATTTAGCAACAAAAATCATAGACTCAAGCCCGAGGAAACTGTTTCTCTTCCTAAATATTTTCTTAGCTAGGCAATACCAAAAAGACAAATTACCCACTGACAAGGAAATTAAAATCCAGCAATGATTTTTTGAAGACATTAGACTTTTGTTAATAGTTAAACAGGTAGGAAGGACAAAACCACTGATGCAGACAGAGAGAGACTAATGGGAGGAGTGTTCTCATTTTTTCATTCTCGGTCTAACTCAAATGAGAACTTGGGGCTTTAAGAAGTGATCTGAGAATCACAAAAGCTGATTGTCAGACTTCACGTAGTTTTTCAAGGATCAGACTTGGACTGACTTTATTGCTGCCTTTTATTCAAACCAGACAGTGAAACTGGCATTTTTTTACTGCCTTTAGGGTGATCCTATTCTATATCTACCAATATCCTTTCTGTGAATATTTGTTCCCTTTCTGGAGGGATTTTGGCAATGAAATAAGGTATTACACTGTAAGTGGAAAATGAATGGAACACAGATATAGAAGTAACTGAGCTTTTCTAGCTAAGTAATACAGCTGAGACAGTATCATAATAAAGTCCTGTTGTTCCTGAGTGCTTGATCTTGGTCTTCTCTTACTCTGGGCTTAACATAAGTGTAACCATGCTGACTGCAGTAATCTGTGCCAGATACATAATCAGGTAAAAGTTGAAGTGGCTCTTTTGAAATTTTAACTCATGACAGAGCCATTTTCAATCAACAAAACCAGACCTTGATTTTGCATTTAGCTCTGTAGATGCATTTATGAATTCAAATGACTGTTATTTTTCTCATTCAGTCTGGCCTTTTTTTTTTTTACCCACATGAAGAATGGGCATTCTTCCTCTGCATGTTTGTTGCTTGTAAGAAATCTTTGCCGTGTAAGGCTGGATTAGGGAGACCTTCCTGAGAAAGAGGAGAAAAATTTTGCTGCTTCAGTGAGAAAAAAGGCATGACTTTGCTACTGACCAAAAAATTCTTAATGAAACTTCTTGGTAGACTAAATAATTTTCTTTCAAGTGTCTGATTAGTTAACAGTAAGTCATTCAAGGAATAAGATACAATCAATATTGTGAAGCATGTATATACATACTATTAGTAAAACTGTGTTTACTAGCAATATTGCTTTTTTATTTTGATAGAATTTCTGCTTTCCTATGCTTACCTATTGTTGTTTTCCATGTTAACTCAGGGCATCACAGCTCTGCATACTTCCTCCAAGATTGTCATAATGTTAAATTGTTAACATGGTGTTCCCTAAAATATTGGAAAAAAAGAAAAGATTACATTTAAAGAACAAAACAAAAACAAGGCTTGTATAGGTATTTATTGATGCCCCTTCTACGTGTTGTTTCCACATGCAGTAAACCCAATGGGAAATAATGCAACTAAAAATAGATCAAAGGAATTGACTGTGCTGAGCCTCACTGGATGGATATTGCAGTGATCGATAGCGTGCTGGTGCCTTGGGTTTGAGATAAAAGCTGTAGCAGCCAGGCACACAGTCATAAAAGTGATCTATGATATTTGTATTGCTGCAACAATGACTGCACAGGCCTAAACAAAGGAAGAAGGAGCCATCTTATCCTCCTGCTGATGCTTCATTGGTGTTTGGGGAACAACTAACTACACCTGAGTTTCCATCCTCACCCTTCCTGACTGTCTTTTCTCTCTGCTTCCCCAAATAAGTCTTAAGTCACTCAATTTGCATCTCTTAGTAGTGAACTTATTTTCGAGCACTGACTTCTCACATTCAAGTTGACTGAAAAATTCTTGGTAGACCAAATTAGAAATTGCACTGGTAGCTCAGTACGGCCCCTCTGAAACTGCATCTCTCGTGATGGTTCACATCAGTGCAAGGGAATGTGAGGGCTGGCTTAGCTGGCAATTAAAGTCTCTTCTACCTGCAGTGTTTTCACATTACCAATGCTGGTGTGCATTCTGTCAGGTTAGTAAGTTAGTTGCTGGATTTAAAAGGTACTGCATATAGAAGGCATAATATGTAGCAGTGGCAAAATTATCAGGAGGGGATTTTTGGAGGGTTGTGACTGGCTCTGTCCAGATTCCCTGCAGCTGCTTTGTGTTGTTATTTAAAGCCCCCCTTTACATGGTAAGCAGGGAGTTAATTTATTAAGGTATCAATCTGAAAATAAGGGCTGGATCAAATCAGTAGTAGGAGGCAGGAACACGAAGAAATGGTGCTGGAGATTACGTGGCAGTGTCTGGGCAATCATGCAAGAGGAAAAGCAAAGAAGGTATTGCAGAGTTCTGTGTAGCTCCTGGCACTGTGTACCCCTTATCTAAAGGACAAAAGAAGAATACTTGTGCCAGGTGGCAGCATTCTTACCTAGGAATCATATTTTTAACACTTGTATACACAGGCAGGACTTTTCCATAATCACATGGCAAAAATAGAATTGTTCCCACTTGAACTGTGATAAGGCAGGTAACAATCCAATATGCTTTGGGGTATAGACACAGTATCTCTCTAGGTAAGCTCTGTCTCCAGAGCTTTCTGTGGCAGCTGTGCTCTCTCTTCAGGCCAAGTTAAAGGTAAATGTAAATGAGAAGGAATGGCTTGTTCACACAGATCACATTACTTAATTACAGACACAAAGAAAAGTGCTGTATCTTAAATACATTGCAGAAGCTGTTGGTTTGATTATTTTTGTTTTCTCTTCTTGGTTTTGCAGACAGGAAAATCAGGCGTGGGGTGGGGAAGTGACTTGTCTAGTCACCCAGTAGGTCAGGTAGCACAGAAGTGTGTTTTTTATGGCTGATGGCAAAACCTTATAATTAATAAATGTGGTGCAGAGAAGCAAGTGGTTTTAGTGTTGGAGAACTGCTGTTTAAGGAAGTAAAAGTCAGAAAAATGCTGTTTGCAAAATGAAGTTTTAGTTGAAAATGTGGAGCCTGACTATAAACTGAAACTCACAGCCCTCTCTCCTACCATTATCTACTTATTCTTTTTTTTACGAGGCATTGTTTTGCTGATTCTTGAGGCTTGTACTTCTGCATTCCAGATTTTGTGATCATAGGTAATAGGAAAACAACAGGTGGACCACCTGCTTCTTAGGTAAGCAGGCAGTGAACAGAAATAACTGAATGAAGTGTGTCATTCTCATCACCCTTGACAAGGATATTTCTGTGAGCCCTCTAAAGGGCTTCTCTTTAACCTTGTCTATTAAAGCTGACAGGGTGGGTGGTGATTCCAGCTCTTCTAAGAGTGCTTTGGTCCTTGTAGCAGTCACTGCTTCCTTCTCAAACATGTTCAATTTGGCCCATCAGGTGCTTTCTGTGCACGGGCCAGCTTCTACTCATGGGCACAAAAGGCAGATGATGTCACGTCTGCACCAGGGTGTTTTAGCTTAAGAATCATCTTAGTGATCAAAAGAGGACAGTTTTTGTTCCTGCATCAAGATTGGTCTGCTGGATGGCCAACATATTTGCTCCAGGCTCTCTGTTCTGACAAGCTTAGGATTAGATTTCTCCTTCAGTTTCTAATAGTGTTTATTTATTTCTAATGGCATCGTTGGGCTTCATCACTAGAGCATATGTTAATGTAATACTTGGATAATACAAGTCGATAATTACAAGAGGGAACAAAAGGTCTATTTGCCTACACATGTGTATGTTAGGAAATAAAACTCAGCATTCAGCAAGTAGAACATCAAAAGCAGCTTGGCCTGTAATTGGGTTACATGATGCGACTGACACGAAGTTCTCCTGAGACAGCTCATGCAACTAAGCTTATTCATGGTTTCCTTCAGTCATTAGCTAATGATATCTTGCCCAAATGCCTGTGTGCTCATTCTATATATTTAAGCACAAGTTGTGAGTAAAAGGGTGAGAATGCAAAAGTGTTCAGCAGCTGAAGCATGACTGTAAGAAGTTTGGAGTCAGCACTGAGAGCAAATCACTCTGCACCTTCCAATTTGTGTAGTTCTCTGGAACATGTTCATAAATCCTACTCCATGCTAATGTTTGCTATTAAAATGTTTAAGTACAAAGCACTGGTGAGAAACTTCTTAGAAATACTTGGATATGTTGATTTCTGTTGACAGCAAAGCTAGTGTGGTACTTGTAGTTAGTTAACACAAGAGAGAAGGAAAAAAGGTCTGGCCAGAAGTAAATGCAAGTGGCTATAAAATCCAGTTCTGATGCTTAGTATTGCCTTTCTATGACAAAATATGTTTGGATTGCTGTTCTGGTTTTTTTAATAAATAGAATTGATAAATCTTTCTTAGATTTGAATATTGAGTACTACTGGCTTTCTTGGTTATTCATGGCAATTTCAGATAAACAATAGATTTGGGCATATGTGAGAAGACAACTTGATTGTTGTATTTCAATCGCTCATTTTAGTTATATTGTTGTATTTGGATACAGAACAGAATCGTGCTATTCCCTTCTTCCTAAATATATAGTATCTGGATTTAATATAATGGAAGGTGTGTTCTGAAGTCAGGTTGTGTCACGTACTGGCATTTTCTCACTCATTTGAGCAAGTAGAATACTTCTCTTTGCATAGTACTCTGCAGCAGCAGCTTTACAAATTCAGAACCACACTGAAGTCAGCAGACCTTCTGTTTGCTTACAGAAAGATGTTTTATCTCTTGGCAATGTTGGTAAATTGTCTTCCCTTTGCTTTAGGTAATATTTACAAAACAGGTACAATTTAAATACTTGCACTGCTGCTCTGCAAGAGCTATGAAGGTGCTACGTGTGTGTATAATACGTAATGCTTTAGAGAACTGGCTGTTGTACTGCAAATAATACCAGTACGATGGCAGCAAAACTTGCTTTTAAACTTTATTTTGAAGATTGTTTTAGCATAAGAGGAATGAAAAATGTATTATGTAAGGAGTCTCAAAGGGAGCTTCTGAATTCAGTACAACTGTTCAAGTCATCTAGCATGCACACAGAGTATTTTGACAAATTTAATTCGATTGGTACAGCCACCTGGAAAAGTCCAGTGGCAGTGTGCTGGCATAAGCAGTGACTGAATCTGCAGGTTTCTGTGTTTCAGTCTGGAATAACACTTGAGCAGTTGCTGGGGCACACCGGGAGTTGTGCCATTATCCACTCCACATAGTACAGCTGGATTGGGGATTCTGTTGCAACGTTGTGTTTTTCCTTCTCTTGCTGTTGCTTTTTTCATTCCAATGGCTCATGGTTTCAGAACTCGCTTAAAATCCGAGCAAGCTGGAGGATCGTAGTGTCAGTCCTGACCATGCCCTTCCCACGGGAAGCCAAGAGAAGGATGTAGGGGTATGAAGTGTTTTTTCCAGTTGCACAACTCGTGCTGGCTGCACCTTTATTTATCATGGTGATGGCCTCACAACAGAAACGCACGTCCTGGTCCAGAGAGGTGTGATGCTGTCATGCCCCGAGCAGAAATCCCAGCACGGCTCGGCTGTCCCAGCTGGGCCACGGCACTCTCCTTGCACTGGAGGTGAGGACTCTTCCCCCAGCACCTCCTGAAATGGTGGACTGGGTTTGCGTTCCTAGGATTATCTCAGGCTACCTGAAATATAGACTGGGAACGATGTAAAAATGTCTGAGCGGCTCCAGGGAAGGGTTTTTTTGCATTTTAGTGCTCCCTCCTTTTTGGGGATTCTGTCTCTTGAGTTAAGCGTGTGATCACAGCTGGGGTTGCTGCAGTGCTGATACTCAGTCCTGCTACTTACTGAAAATTGATTGATACTCTGTTGCTTGTAGTTGCTTTCAATTTTATTGTCAAAGAACTTCCTGTGAATTTCTCCCTCATCTGAGGAAACCTCAGCTTGTTTTAATGCAGAAACCTGGGCTGGGTTCCTGTTTTTTATGTGTAAACTGGGAAGGATGATGGACTAAGACTTGTCATTCATTTATTGGTCATTTCTCTTTGTGCAGATTTGTGTTCAAAGCGAGCTCTGGACTTATTCATGTAACATTTTTGTTAATATAACAAGCAAGAACTGTATATGATAGAAGGCAAAATAAAGAAGCAACTAATTTTGTTGTGCTGGCTGTGCTGCAAAACAGGAATTAAAGCATTCAGAGGGAATCCATGAATTTCTTCTCTGTAGGGTTATGATGAGAGTTTTTCAGAGCTCGATCCCATTCCTCCCCCTTGCCCCACAGTCCCCAGGCACACCTGAGCTTCTCCTGAAGTCTTCCAGAACCTGTCTGTCCAGGCTGGAAACACAGACTCCCTTGCTCAAAACAGCTGCTTCGGCCGAAAGCCTGGCCATGGGGATACTGGGATCTGCACGTACTCACCATTGTGTTGGCTTGTCACTAAAAAGGGACCCAAACCACTGGCAGCATCTACCTGAACCCCAGGCCTGATTAGTCTTTGTCTGTGGTGCAGAGTACATGGATTGTCCATGTTTGTGATTGTATGACAGTGGGAAGAAAAGAAATAGGAATGTCAAAGATGTGGTAATACAAACTGGCTAATGTAAGCAACTGTTTATAGAATTAACTATTAAGTGTTGAAGGGGACAATGTAGACCAGGAAGAGCAGCTGTGATGAGAGCACCTTTCCTGAACCTGATCTCTGCCTCAGAGCTACTGGTGGTGGGAAAAACAAGGGCACTGCATTTGTACCTTCACTGAGGGCTGCTCCAGTGTGACTGCAGGGTTAAGAGGCATTCCTCTGTGGTTAGACCTGACTACAGAGGTGGGGAAAAAGCCTGGACCAACTTGAAATACTGACTTTCCATAGGAGTAGCACAGGCTGTCTGAAGCTGTAAGAATATGGGAGAAATTATGGGAATATAGCTTATGCCGTGGCTCTGAGAAGGGCCAGCGTTTCCATTAAGAAACAAAAAACCCACAAAGACAACAACAAAAAAACCCAAACCCCAAAACCCCAAACAAATCAAACCCACCCAGCAAACTGTTGTTAGAGGTTTTACTTCAGTTGCAAGCTGAATGGTTTGGAAAAGCAGTCCAACCTGATTTTGCTTTGGTTCTGGGCTGCTTTTGTATTTCTTACCAGGGTTTAAGTTGCAGTGGCAGATTTCTCAGATTGCTGGGAAGGTTCAAAACAAGGGCAGCCTCACAGGTCTGAATACATGGGAGGGGAAGCCCATGGTTGGACTCCTGTGGGGGGGTTTGTGGGGCAAGGGGGATACTGTCCATGTTGAATCCTTGGCAATGATTTATCATTGTGGATTACTCCAGAAGATTGCGGGTCTTATCCCCTATTGAAACTGCTGAAAACATTGCAGACCCCAGAAATGCCAAGAGAGGTGCTGAACTAATCCCTGAGGGTAGCTCTGTCCACTCAGGTGGAGTGGAGCAGGTTTGGCTGATGGCCTTCTCCTTCCAGGGCATCTGTAGGTGCTGTGGGCCCACCCAGCTCCTAAGCCCTTTCCAGCTCCAACCCTTCCCACAGAGGTGCTGGAAGTGAGAGAATCTCCTTTTTATAGCAGTGGGAGCTGTGGCTGTAGGTGGGGTGGCTGGTGAATGCTCAGGTTACTCCGTCAGGCAGACTGTGCAGAGCAGCTGGTGCAGGCTCGGTGCAGAATGCCTGGAGTCAGCTTGGGGCACCAAGGTGCTTCTTCCCACTGTGAAATCATCAGTTTCCCTCCCAGCTCTGCTCCCCTCGCTCCGTGGATGTTTGGCTCTGACAGGGCCTTGCATTGCTGTTAGCTGAGCACACCTCACATTTATTTTCCTGCAGTTTGCTGACGTAACTGTGTGTCCTTGCAGGTCCCGGGACAGGGGACTGCTGGGGGGGCTGTGGGTGCAGGGTTATGCTGGTAAAAGGTGAATAAGCAAATGTTTGTTGGTGCGTGGGGTTCTGAAAGCCCCTGGACAGCCTGCGTTGAGCAGAGGAATGTGGTTTCCTGGTAGGGCGAATTTAAAATGACTCATCCGTGGCGGTGCATCCTGGTGCAGACCTTGGCATGAGATCATCCTTGTTCTGCAGCTGGAAAAGCCAACTTCAGACTGCTGCTTCGTGCGAACTTTCTAGGCCTGGCTCTCCTCGGTGCCTCTTCCAGAATTCTTGCTTTGTGGAGGTTTTTTTTAATGAGTAAAAGGAAGTGGAGCATTGGGACTCAGACTTTGAACTTGTTCCTTTCCGTGTTTTTTGTCTTTATTAGTTTCCTGAAATAATAGCCTTTATTCTCTGAAGTTTCATTGCTTACAGGAATTCTCAGAAATTGCTTTTTAAGGGGATACTGTTACATAGAAAACACTGACAATCTGGTTGGTAAAATAATTAATTCCTAATGAATTAGTATATTAATGTGTACAGAAGCAGCATGAAATATTTTTGCAGCTTAAACAACTCTTTAAAAATAGGGTTTCCAACACTTGCACCATATGTCCCCTTATTAAATTCTCCTCTTACTGAATAATGACATTACCCTCTGAATGACAGAGGTGCTTGTTACATGATCTGACTTAGAGATACATCTGGAACTTGGCCCTCGCGGGGTCTCAAAATAGAATGACCGATGCAGGAAGAACTTACTAGAGGACTTGTGAAGGCTCTTAGTACAAACCACTTCCACCCTTGCCAGAGCTTTGACATTGTCCAGTGAGTGTACTCAGACAACGCAGGGATTTTTTCATCTTGCTTTTCAGTGTTTTCGTCTTTGTTAGGCTATCCTGTCTTCCCCTCCCCTCACCCTCAATATTTACTGAACTGAATCCTCCCTTAGCTGGAAGTGAATATATTTTTCAGTGTGCAGAGTCAGTATCTCTGTAGCCAGGGGAAAGAACAATACCAACAAGCATTGTGTTTCTGATGGGATTAGTCTTCCTTGAAAGTGTCCTTTCAGATGTTATGTGTAGCACGGATGTGTTCTGAGAGTTGCTAAGGAAATGCATCTTGTTTGAATTGGACAAGCTCCATCTGAAGAGGGTGGGCTGGTGGCTGAATGCTGGTGATGCATGCTAAATAACAAATCTTATTGTAAATAGGCAGGTATGTTAAAGCCCAAGTTAGAATTTACGAGAAGAGGGGGTGAAGGCCCCATGTATAAGCGAACTTTTTAGCTCCTTCTCTCCTCCTGCTTGCAGTGTTAGCACCTGCTGTTTGCTGCCCTGCACAGACCTGAGAGTGTCTAAGCTCCTCATACACAGCTGAGGCTGCTTTTAGGACAGACCTTGAGGGCAGCTTTTTCTTACCAGGTTTATAGAGCTACCAACATGTGCTATGTGATGTTTTTAACTTCCAGGAAGGCCAGTCGTCAGCGAACGGACCGTCTCGCGACAGCCCCAAGCAGCTGCCGGCAAGAGAAGGAAACATGGGATACCCCAAGCTCCGGGCTGGCTATATCCCTATTCCAGTCATCCATGAGGGCATCGATGGCAGACAGCAGCACCCGTGCTTCTCTGCCCCGCAGCCCGGGGTGCAGAGGTACAAGACAGAAGCTGTGCCTACCACGGTGCAGGCACAGCCACCTCTCAGGGGGGCCTATTCCAGCCCCGAGTCCCCTCCGAGGGGGCCGGCAGAGGCTGCCCAGGCGGATAAACAGTGTGGACAGACACCGGCAGCTGCAGCGGCACAAGCGCCGGCCACACACGGACCCGAGGTAACCGCAGCATTGCTGGGCTCTGTGCACGATGGGCTCTCAGCGTTTATGACCTGAATGTCACACGGGTAGCTGATCCTTCAGAAAGCCAGGCTTGCCACAGGATTACGTTTTCTTGGTACTTTCAGAGTATTAAAATGCAAAAAGTTGCACAGTCACGGTGGCTTAGATATGTATGGGTTTTCTAGAATTACCTGCTTCGATTCTGGAATGATTCTGCAGACATAAATGCCTGTAAAGGACTTCTGCAAAAAGGGGCCTCTGAGCTGAGTGGGTCCTGCAGCAGGGGAGGGTTGTTTCAGGGGTTATGCAGATTCCCTCACAAGGGGAGGATAAAGACAAGTCTCTTGTGTTCTGCACCATGAGTCAAACTGAAGTGAACAAAGTAGGAGAGACAAAAGTGTCCAGTCAGTGAACAACCCAGGCCACTTCAGAAGTTTTTAGCTTCTTAATTTAATATTTCAGTTGTATAAAGTGTAGGGATTTACATATATGCAGATGTAAAAGTGAATTGTAAAGTGGTTTTGTCCCTCAGTGGCATGTGAAAATATTTTCAAACTATGAACTTCTTTGAGAAAAGTCACCTTGCTTGTTTTGTGTTTCAGAAGGTAGGATTTTGGTTGGCCTGTTCTCTGTAGAGAACTAGCGAATTGGTATTCTTGTAACATATGGAAATACTGGCCTTATTTTTATTCAAAGTAAGATGAGCAGGAAATTCAGCCTTCACCAAGCTGAAAACATCAGGTCTGTAATTCAGCAGTAGTGGCATCTTGTCTGAAACCTATTTGGAGTCTGAACAAGGTAATTAAAATCCTGTTGGCAGCTTTCTCAGCTGTCTTGACTAATGATGCATTGTCCATGCAGTACCAGGACAAGAGGCTCAGCTTTTCCTTCTTCCAACTCTGTACAGCTTTGTATTGCCTACAGAGTGGCTTCAGGAATGTCTTCTGTGCCACTTACTGAAGTCCTCAGAGATAACCAGAGAGGACCTTAGAACTGGCTGTTACAAATTTAGGCAGTGCAGTGAGGGTACCCACTGACCAGAGCTGGTGATTTTAAACTGCACGTCACCAAGGCCACCAGTAGTGCCAGTGCTGGGTGCTATAATGCAAACCAGCATTTGTTTATTTCAGGTTGCTGTTTCATGGGCAGCTGAGCAGTTCACCAGCACCAAAAGAGGTTTCTTGTTCCCCTTCTCTCCTGCCTTGCCTGTCCTTCTCTTGCCTTCTGGCTGTGTTGTCCTGCCCTCTCCCCTGCCAGCTCCAGTCAGACCTGGCCTTTCACTGAGCTATGTAACACGCCCAGCAGGGAATCAGCTGCTGGAGCTGATGCAGAGTAGGTGAGGTGACGGACCGGTAAAGCAGGAGGTGGGAGGTAGCTGGGGTGCAAACAACCTGCCTTTCCCCAAACTGGAGCCCCACAACCTGGAACGTGCTGAGAACTGGATTCTGCAGCAGCTCAGCCCAGTGCTTGCTTCTGACAGCAGGTCTAAGCTAGTGCAGCTCTTGCTGCTGGTGACAAGGGATTGAGGTGCTGGAAGATCCAGAAGAGTGGGAAAAAGGGGCGTTAGCCATTTGTGTATTTCCGTAGCCTGATAAAAAATTATGTGCTTTAAAAAAAACTCCCAACAAAACATAAAAAAATCTGTTAGCGTGACTGGGATCAGAAGTCTACATGTTGTGTGCCTCTGTTAGGGGTTTGATTTTTGTCTCCAGCTTATAATGTGTTTGCTTAGCTTTAGTTCACCTCAAATTTAACAGGTTTAGACAGGAACAACCATGCAAAAGCAGCAAATGTTCTGACTGAGCATCCACTCCCTGCTCATTTGAGGGCTGGGAATGCTGTAGCTCAGGTTTCTACTTGTTATAATGATGCTCTCACAACTGCTGTGGTTTGTCTAGTGAGGCCCTGGGCCAAAAAACCAGGGAAATGGAGCCCTTGCATGCCAGAAACACGAGTTCAGTTTCTATGACTGCCTCCCTTTCTCTTTGGAAATGAAAAGTATTGTGAGGACAAAATGGTTAAAATTTACTAATGGGTTTTGTTTTCACGGCAGCCTCAGCCTCCTGGAACATCTGATTCTCCAACAGTTTCCCCTCAGTCCTCTGGCAGACCCAATGCAGGAAGCCATCAGCTTCCTCGTGGTTATATTCCAATTCCTGTGATCCATGAGAATATCCCACGTCAGCCGACACAAGCCTACCATCAGGCCCAGAAGACACACTACCCTGCCCAGCAGAGCGAGTACCAAGCCCACCAACCCGTGTTCCACAAAATCCAGCCAGAGGAGAGGGAGCCCAAGCCAGCACGGGCGCAGTCTCCATTCAGAGTGGCTCAGAGAGGCTCATCGAGTCGGGAGAGTTCGCCAGCCAGAGTTACCACCCAGATGCAGCCCCCAACTCCCATCAGAGTGCAGACAGTTGTAGACAGACCCCAGGTATGTAGAGTGGGGAAGGGAGTCACCTGCCAGGGACTTTAGCGTGGCTAGAGCTGGAAAATGAGCTTGTACTAACACATACATGAAAGCACATAAAGCAGTCTCCATTTCTAGATTTAAGCAGACTGGAAGATACTGAGATAACTTTAGCAGCAAGTTGCCTTTCCACCCATCAGGATTGTGGAGTCTTTGGATCACTGAAATGCGATTTAAGACACGATTTGATCTTCTCTCGTCAGAGTATAATTTGGTGTAATTAAACTGAGGTCACTGATGTTGCATTATGTTTATGAGAAGAAAAGCAGGTCCACGGCATTTGTGACATCTATGTAAATACACTTCACTGATGTCTCAGAGCCATTTACGGATAGCAGCAGATGCACAAAGTAATTTTAGCTATGAAGAAAAAGGGTCAGCAAAATCTAGTCTTAGAGCTTTTTATTCTTCCCACTTGAAGCATCTCTTGGTTGTAGAACCTGTTGCTCATAGAGCACTTTTTCCATGTTAAAATTCTTACTAAAACTACGGTTAAAGACTGCCAGGAATTGGACAGCTGTGAGTGTGTGGAAGGGGGCATGTACAGAAACAAGCCTTAATTACCTCTCTGGAGAGATTTCACATGAAAAATGAGAAGAGCAGAAGTAGGTTAATATATTTGAAAACCCAGAGTCTAGGATAAAACAAGGAAGACTTCAGGTTTAATGGCATCTTTAAGGTTATAGTGCTCATTTCTTTTTGTGGGTGAGAGTTTGCACTCCCTAAGCAATTTTTATGCTTGGTGGGTAAAGCAGTAAGAGATTGTTAGTGCAGGCCACTTAAATATTTGATTTAAATAAAATATAGATATTTTATTTCAGCTATCTAAATCCAGGGGAGCTGGGTTTAGTGTCTTTCAGAATCACTGTATATGTGCACAAAAAGTGAAGTGGGTGTCAGGGGAAGGAAGGCACAGATCTCCCCAAGTTTGGTTTTCTGCTAAGATTTCAGAATTAATTTCAAGAGGTTTCTCGTTTGATGACATAGATCTGGAGTAATCCCAAGGGTTGTCTCTAATCACTATGGTGTAATAAGATTGACACAGTAACCTCTGTATGTAAATATGCTAAATATAAAATCAGTAAAAATAAGCGCCAGCAAAAAAAGTTATGTTCTGACCACAGGAACAGGATGAAAATAGCCTAAAATGTGACTAAAACTCCAAGTAGTTGGCTTTTCAAGAAAGGTGAGCTCTCAATTACTGACACAGAGAGTGAAATCAGCTGCAGCAGATCTTACTGACTTAAGTCAGGTGAAAGCTTTGCTCTATGGTCCTATCTTATAAAACTGCTCATGGGGCTAATTTTATTGAGCGCAGGCAGGATTTAGTGTGTTGAAGTTTAACGTTTCTGAGAGTTGATTTGTGCTTGTAGTCTGCAATACCTTGAAAATACTCTTCAGCACAGTGCTGGTTTTTATTTAAAGCAGTAAAATTCAGCAATGCACAGGAAAGATTAATCATCTTATGTGTGTGAAAATTGCAGTGCTAGGAGTACAGAAAACTGGGTGTTAGATTACTTGTTCTTTAGAAGGAATTAAGGAGCTTTGTGTCTCAACACAAAACTTGCCTTGCTCACCAGGTTTCTCAGCAACAAGTCCCTCCTCAAGAGCCACCAAGACCGTCCCCTCCAGCTGAAATCAAGCCTGAGAACAAGGCAGCCCCACCACCTGAAACTGAGGCACCGTCAACATATATCCCAATTCAGGTCACCCACCAAGAACCAGATCCTAAGCTACCACCCCAGAAGCCTCCAGCCATGGCAGAGAAAGCTGATAAAAAGGCTCCTTCCCCTGCTAAGGTTGTTCCCCCCCAGGAAAGGCCTCCTCCTGAAGAAGCACCACCGCCACCGAAGACAATGGAAACAGGAGAACCTCAAAAGCATCCTGGTGTTTTGAAAGTGGAAGCAATTCTGGAGAAAGTACAAATGCTTGAGCAGGCAGTCAACTCCTTTGAAGGCAAGAAAACTGACAAAAAATACTTGATGATTGAAGAGTATTTGACCAAAGAGTTGCTAGCCCTAGACTCAGTGGACCCTGAGGGTCGTGCGGATGTGCGCCAGGCCAGGAGAGATGGTGTAAGGAAGGTCCAGACCATTTTGGAAAAACTTGAACAGAAAGCAGAAGATGTCCCAGAACCTGTTCAAGTTGATGGACTTCAGCCAAATTGTCCAGAGCCTAAGTCATCACAGGAAATAATGGAGATTGAACCTGTGACAGTCAAGAGCAAAGGAGATGCCAGTAATAAAAATGCTAAAGAGGAAACCAAAATGGAAAGACATCAGCCTGAACCTAAGGAAGAAGTGTTTACCAATCTTGCTACTACGACAAACACATCTAATAACCCAACTGAACCGTAGCTACGTGCTGAAATTAAAATCTCTCAGACTTTATAACTTAAAGTGTGTTTAAGTGAATTTTAAGTTGCATGCATTTCCAGAGCTCTTTTCAACTGGTTTTAATCAACATAGCAGCTTGGGACACAGTAAACACTTTGTGGGGAAAGAAGGGAGCTAGAAAGAAAGTAATGCATTTATCCTTTATTCTTACACTATGTAAAAGACATGTTTCAAAAATAAACCCTGTACATTAATTGCTTTTAGATCAGTTGAGTGGAAAAAACCAAAGTACTTCAGGGTTAATATTGATGCGTGTTGTTTAGGGTGTATTCTTTTGCAGGTGATTTTTGTAAAATCAGTGGCCTGCATAGTCAGAATACCCATCCTCCTATAAGTATATCCACTCTTAACAGTCATGTTTTTATTTTTAATGTTCACAGTTGGGCACTTTAAGTAATGATGGATAGAAAGTGTGTAAGAAACTGTAGGGATATTTATATGTGTGCAGGACTTCAATGCTATATTTTAAGAGGGAAATAAAATAATACAGAAGCCTAACTTAGTCTTGTGATTTTATAAGCTGGAAATGTAAAGGCAGTAATTGGGTTTAAAGACACTCTTCTAAACACAGAGATTTGTTAGTGCAGCATTGTAGTTGAAGTCTGACAACTGTCCTCTCATCAAGACCAAAATGTGCCTTTCTCCATTCCCTTCCTCCCTTTTAATGTTGTTGCTGTATCACATCTACGGATTCAGGAAGAAATTTGGCTTAGCATTTCCCTCTATCTCCAAGAGTCACCATTTAACAGGAATGTTTATAACATTGAGATCTATATCTGCTGCAGTTGTCTTACAGAAATTTACAGTCATCAGTTGTTTATTAACAGCTACTTCTAAATTTCCAGCCAAACACCCTTTATGTTTATAGGGCCAACGTGATTCCTCTCATTTTGAAGAAATACCTTGTTTTAAGTGATAGCAAGTTACACTTCAGCAAGGGACATCAAACATGCTTCAGGTACATGCACATAAAATGAAAGCAGCAGAGCCAGACCAGTGCAGAATGAGTGCAGGGGAGGAAGGGGTCCTAACCAAACTCCAGAAGTTACTCTTGATTTACATTTGAAAATTTAACAAATCTTTTTTTACCTGATAGTAGATTTACAGCATAGGAGGAAAACTTCAATATAGCTGCTCAAGGCAATTGGCTACTTACTGAACTGCACTCTGAATCATGAAAGTGAATTGGAAATTGGGTTTAAACGCATCTGGAAATCTATTTTTTAAGAGGCAGGTTGAGAGTCATCATTGAGAACTGTCACTCTTTAAAATAACAATATAGCGTGTAAATTGTGCTGCAACATGTGTTTTTGAAACAACAGCTGGACTGTGAACTGTCTGCTTAGTTGTAGGTAGAAGAGTGATGCTTCTTTTAGTTTCATTTTGATAGTCAACATCATCATGTAAGAATACACAATAACCTTTTGGCTCCCCCAGCTTTGGGAGCAGCATTATAGGCATTCTAGCAAAGAGGTATGAAAGTTCATCTGCCTGCATGATTCTTGCATGAACTCACTTCAGTGACATATTGCTCATGCAGGATTACATTTCAGTTGAGGACACACATCCCTGACATCATGTAACAAAAATACTTAAATTGAGGAAAATCACCTCTGGGTTCTTAGAACTGAGCTTGCAAAGCAAAGTCTGGGAGGCATGAGGCCCAATCTCTGTATGGCTTTGCTTAGTAGTCCACTAAAATAATCCAGATCAAAACCACCTCATTAGCTGAAGTGCCACTGTGCAAATTAAGATTATAGTCTTAAAAATGTACTATTTACAGGAAGTTAAACAGGTGCTAGCTTTTTAAATGTCATCTCCTGCTAATGGAGCCTGATTCATGTTATACTATTCAGTGTTAGTCAGAGTAGGTGGAGTCAAATTTGATTACAACTGATGGGGTTCTTTTTAAAAAGCAAAGTTGGACATAGAGCTGCACTCTGCCAAGTGGTACTGTAAAAGTTGATTAGTGAAGTCAGTGATACTACTGCAGAATTACAACTCAAAATGAAGTGGGGTTTCATGATCTGGCCTAATAAGGGAAAGTACATTTGGCTGCCCTGGAGCTGCTGAGCTGGAAGACTGCTGCTCTGAGTCATAGTCTCTCTTTGTTTCCTCTGTTGCTCAAGACTAAACTGTGCCCAGTCCAGCATATATGTCTTGACACATCAGCATAGCCACAAATTCTGCACAAGGGCTGGGAGGAGGGAGCAGCCAAGGAGGAAGCAGCTGAAGATTCTCACCCATTCCCTGTAAGCTCCTGAACTATTCTTTGCAGAGCCTGTTTGCTTCCTTGTGTTGGTACCAACGATGGGAGGAGCGGGCAGAAGAGAGGATGAAGATTCTTCATTAACTTGTATTTTTGCAGTATGGTGCTGGCTGGTCTGTGGCTTGACCTGGGTAACTTGGCTTTGAAACTCAGGTAGAAGATAGTTAGGGTTTTACTACTCATTATAAGAATTATATTACATCACATTGCTTTTCACATACAGCTCTGCACAGCAAACAGCAAATGTGCTGTTGAATGCAAGATGCTGAAATACAAGGTGCATTGCAGACTCATTTAAAAAAAAATGGAATAAATATCAAGCATTGAATTTATTCAAGAAGTAAACAATCCCCAAGTCAGTGAAAGGCACTGTTTCAGCTCATTTAAAAGTAGCAAGAGGGATATGGAAAGACTGTACATGGAAGCACAGTAAAAGCTTGGTCTGTTTTCTGAGTGCACTATCTTGTCCAGCTACTGATATTTTAAATGCCAGTAGTGGCTTGTTCTCTATATTTAAACTCTCACAGCAGCAAGGCATTGTGTTTCCTATAAATATAGCATTTTGGCTATTTATTTACACACAGCCAAATTATACCCTGCCCTGAGGAAGGTGCAGCAGATATTTACATTGTCCCCCAGAGCATGTTGACAGGCCTGTGCACTCTGATTCCTCCCCTTTTCCAGCTGGAGTTACAAACCTTTTTTATCTGGGATGTGTTTTACCTCCAACTTTATGTTAGCTCAGCTGTGTTTGCAGGCAAGTTGGGGAAGGGAAGGAGTACAAATCCAACTCCACCCAGGAGGCAGGAAAGCAGCAGAGCAGTGTGTAGAGGCAGGTCATGCCCTTGCACTCCAACAACAATGTATAGCTACTGAAGAGGACAAATCTCAATCAAGGTATGCTTATGAGAATGTTTTAATTTGCCAGGTCCCTCCTTAGATATGTATGTATTGATCACTTCAAATATGCTGGTAACCAAACAGAAGGCACTACTGCATCATGGACTTAAATAAGATACACAGAAATGTGTGGGCAATATGGGCTTAGACTAAGCACTAGTTACGGACAGTAATTTCTGTGCTTTTGGTCCTGTTGTGTTGAAGAAATAAAATGCAGGTGTTTTAGCAAACAAATTTAGATGCAGTTTAATATCATATAAATCTTTGGGTTGGTTAGAAAAAACTATCAATAATACAGTTTCTCTCACAGAAACCAATCCATCCCTTTTGGGCCATATGGATAGAAGAGGCCTTTAGAAAAAACTAACCTGAGCTCTGTGTTTGCTGTAAAATACAGATTGAAGCCAGAAGTTAACCCTACAAAATACCATTGCCTGGAGCCTTAACATAAATATTGACACTCAAAAGCCAAATTTCTCTGGATATCTATAATATTGTCATTAAAGAAATATGAACACAATCTTTTTAGCAATAGATGCAATTATTGTCATTATCACCTTCTATTTATGTGGCTAGAAGTATTGTAATGGTACAGGAGAGCCAAAGGAACAAGTGTGTTCTTTTTTGTCTTAAAGCATTTGTTTAAAGGTAAATGGGTGACTCTGAGATACCTTGGCCTTGCTGCACAAAGGAATAGCCTTTTATACTGGACAGTTTGGGTTTCCAAGCTCGACACAAACAGCACATCCATGGTGTTGTGTATGGAATCAATCTCCACACCCGGGAACCACAAAGTCCACGCTGTGTAACACTAGAGACCAATGTAATTGTATGCCAGCCCCTGCAATCCGAGGCAAGAGTTATTTTAAGATGGGCAAGAAGCTGGTTACAAAGCAGGGGAACATACCAATTCTCAGTCAAATACGTTTCCAGAATTTATAAATAATCAATTTAAAAAAAATGAAGAGGCTAGTTCAGTGGTTTCCTACTGGAATTTCTGGTGGAATTTCCACTGCTCTCTACAGGAGCTGGAAATCTGCATGAAAGGAAGGAACAGTCTTTGGTCTCCATACGTCTCTGCACCAGCAAACTGCAGGGCAAGCAAAAGTGGAGGACCTCACATTAAATTTCAGATTATAAGAAGAAAAGTGCATTTGCCATACGTTTTAGAAAGTAATTCCAAAGGGCACTGATCTGTAAAGACACACTTCATACGTCAGAATTAAACACGGAATACGGAGCACTTTAGTTCTTTACATTTGACATCTATTCAAGGAATGTGCAGTGTTCTCTGACGTGTTCACAACAAACACAGAAATCACAGATAAGAGGTTACACTAATGGCTAACGTTGTTGCAAGTCTTGATAAAAAGGCTGGGGATAGAACAGAAATTAAAATAATTAGCTTCTCCTAACGAAATATGGTACCTATTCTATGAATGAGTTGAGCAGGCAAGAAAATATAACAAACTACTTCTTACTACTTCTCATACTTTCATCTTACTTGTCATATCTTCTCAGTGATCTGTATTCAGGTCTGTTTAGCTGCCTCACAAATAGAAAATTATTTTTACAAATGGGGGGTTATCTGAGTTTTAAAACAGTAAAAGAAGTACACTCAATTTAGCAACAAAGGGGTATGGATCTGAGCTTGGCTTTACTGTGTTTCTGCAGCCCCTGACAGCGACCAGATGAGATTTGCAAAATCATCTACGTGAGTTACTTGAAGCCCTGATTTATTGCTTTTCATCATTTGGTGAACTTCAAGTTCCCATTCATTCCTGTCTTGTCAGGAAAGCTCAGCTCCTTCCATTTGCAGAAATAAGCAATGTCTGGAATAATTCCCTTACACATTTCCCACAAGGTTGGCAGGCAGATAAAGTGTTGTCTGCAGCCCATATAGATCTGTGGCAAAGAACAGGAGTCATCAGCACTCTCTTGCCTCTCCAAGTTCACAGCTCAGAGTGTAAAATCTGTTAGTAAGAGCCATAACTTTAAACCCAGGTGAGTTTTTCTATTCTATTTGAATAAAAATGAGATTAAACCAAGAAAAATCTAAAGCAGTGTTGCCCCGTGGCCAAAAATACAGCGATTTTTACTTCCAAAGAACTGATGAAATGATGACACATACCCCCTAAGCAGGCATTTCAGTAGGTGTTAGTGAGCACTTGGTCCCCAGGACCTTCCCTCAGTTTCACCATTAAGGATGAGCTCAGTCTCATTCCTGCCCTCCACAAATGCCTTTCAAACGACCAGGAAATGTTCCCTTCCCCTGGCCAATTACATCTTAGGAAAGAGTGAGGTAGAGCAGATTTGGATGTGAAAGTTTCTCTGAACAATGTAGTGACTTTGGAACTTGATCCTGAGTCATTAAATTCAAATGGTTATTAAAATTTCTGCATGCTTGCACAACCAGTATCAAGCCAGCTCTTAAGATGGAACATGCCCAGAAGCATGAGGACAAGAATGAAGGTAAGTCAATCCAAACTGGGCTTCTGTCCAGCCAAAAGACTGAAATAAAATTATTTACTTCAAAACTTTGGAATTTTGGGCTATGTACCTATAGCAGATGAAAGCATCTTCTGATGCTGAAAGTGCACAGAAGCGCTACCAAATTTTAAATGGCCTCATTTAAGTATTTCATTAGTTTTGAAGATTGTAACTAGCAGTGCATCCTGACAAAGATTAAATCTTGTACATCAGAGGTATCTTATAATTCTTAATAGCAGTTTCTTCAATATGCTATTCTGTGAATAAAAAGTATCAGGACTGAAATGTAACTATGGATATATTAGATTACACTAAATAAAGGATATAAGGTAGGGTTGGATAACAATATCATAAACAAATATTGCTGCCTAGAAACAGCAGGCATAGACACATTAAAATATTTAAGGTACCTTTAATATTAACTACCTAGCAACAAGTCCCTGATTACTTCAAGGAAAATAGGCACTACTAGGGAAGGCAGGAATCATAGCAATTATTATTGTTATACTTCTTTTCTCCCAGTAACAATTAGAAACATAGCTCTTATTATATAACATACAATTACATGCATAGGGAATCCCTGCCTTAAATAGTTTGTGCTTGACTACACTAAGAAACGATAGACAGCTGTGAAATTACAGGAGGAATATTTTATAGAGCCGAGGAACTGGCTCTCTGCATCACTAAGTTCCAGTTCCTCCTCTGCCTCTGATTTACAGTGTGACCACAACACCCTTGTGTCCACACATCCCTATTGAGCTGCTTGCAGTGATAAGGTTGCTGTGGCACAGCACAGGCAAAGGCACCTTACACAGCGTTGTTGTTTGACAAGACAACCAGGACAGGAGGTGAGTCTTGCCTCCCTTGACACTGCTTGTGTCACTTAATCCACCTTCATGTTACTCCCACAGTGACTTACGGTGCCCTCGGCAGGGGTCACAGCTCGGCGCCGCTGCCTCCTGCTCCACCATCGGCTGTTCCCAGCATAGGAGCCCGAAGGCAGAACTTCCTCCTGTGGTGTTTGTAAATCACTGAAAGGACTGTGATGGAAAATGATTTCCTGTGATGGCTGAGAGAACTTTCTCATCTTGCATGTGCTCATGTGCTCATTACAGCAGTGAGTAAACGTGTTGGCACGATGCTTTCCTGCTGTGGTGGCAGGCTCTGGGACATGCCTGCATTCTTGTGATTTCTTTTCAAAGCTTGTAAAAGGTGACAGGTTAATGCAGGTGTGCAGGGTGTTGGAGGCCTTGGGTTCCTGTTGTTCTAGTTATGGCAAACATTGACACACCCAGTATTTTAACAGCCAGAATACTTTCGTATTTGGCTTCCAAACTGGGTTTTGTAGAACTGTCCTTGTACATGACACTCTCAAGCTTCCCATAAAACCAATAAACATTTCCAGCCCAGTATGTACATTAAGATAGTAATCCCCTAGCACCGGCATTACAGTTTATTTTACAGTTAGTTTACAAACCCCAACGAAAACCCTTGGCTTGCCTCTGTGCCTCTTTATTCCATAACCACAACTCTAATCCTCATTCCACAGCTTAACTTTGCCAACATGAAGAAAAGGGGCAACTGCAGCGTTATTATTAAACCCGGCATACCCTGGGTCATTTTGCACAGTGACAGAATTGCCTTTCTCGGGGCCACCTGACACAGGTGCGTTTCTGCAGGTGGCAGACCCGTCCCAATTGCGATCCCAGGCGATGAGGGGCGCTCCGTGGCTGCGGGTGGCTGCAGGGCTCGGCCAGCAGGGGGCAGCAGCGCCCCGCGGATGGCGCCCAGAGACAGCGATTTTATAGGAAAACGGGAAGAGGGTATGGAAAAATCCCACCTGAGACCAGCACAAAGAGCAGGGACAGTCACTGTCTGGCACTCCTGGCCAGAGCAGGTAATGTTTATGTCAGTCGTATGGCACATGAGCGTCATTTTCAGCTCGGTACAAGTGTTTATCTTATTAGTGTTGCAAGAGACGGCTGAAACCGTTCAGACCTCAAAACTGCAAAATACGATCGGGAACTGAGTAGTTCCAGTACATTGTATCAGTGATTTTATCTTGTATGGCACTGGGAAGCTCTGGGTAAGGTTTCTTTTTAGTAAAGTGTCGCTTCAAGTGGAAGGGTGGACTAGAGATCTCCAGAAGTCCTTTATTACCAGCACAGATACATCTATACTTTGATTTTTCAAAGATCCGTTTTAAAGGAACAAGATATTAATATTACAATCAATTATTCAGTAAACCTCTCTTTTGTTGAGGGTGCTATTTGTCCAAGCCAGCCCAGGTCAGAATTCATAAAAGCCACTGAAGATACAAGCCCTGAGATGCAGTGGTTGCATATCTATTCAAAGTGACTTTATGTTACCAACAAAAGCTGCCAAGGAGTCACAACCACCTGACTTTAAGGATTCTCCAATCTTTCTGATGTAATAGCAATCTTCTCTTCAACAAATTGGACTGTAAGAAGAGGATATGTAAAGTATAGAGCAAAAATTGGTCTTTGTATATGAAGTGCTGTCTGCACAAATTAATCCTATTATCACAGTTGTTGGGGATTATTTTTCAGCTAATTTCCAACTCAGGGAACTTTGCATGCTGTTCTGTGTACTTATGTAGTATTTTAATTACTTGATTCGAAACTGCATTCCAGTCATATAATACTCCATGGGTATAGGTCATGTAAAGTAGCACAGTAAATTATTTGCAGTGTCAGTATAACCCAATGGTGTTGATTCCCAGTGCTTCCCCAATCTTTTTCCCAAAGGCATTATACAGCTGCAGCAGGATTTATTTTTTTAACTGTATCTTTTATAAACTCAATCCAAACACATTAAACAAAACTGATACTTCAAATTACATACTCCAACTGAGAATCAAATCTGTGACCAGAGTTGGTTTTGTTAGTGTTAAATTGCATTTGCTTTGGATGCTGTGTTTGATTAAGAGTAGGGCAGTAGCATCTATTTTTAAGATTGTTAGCAAATTTAACTAGAGTCTGTGTTTATCTTTTTCTCTGTAATTAACGTTGCAGCTTGAGGCAAATCAAATGAGCCAAACAGAACAATTGCATGTGTAATGCACCAGTTGGTCTCAGAAACCTCATTTTGAACTGTTTTAGTTGAGCAGGAAAGTTATTTGGGGACTTGTTCATGTTTTGCTTTCTTGGGTCTTTTTGTGATGAGATTTTTTTGGGTGGGGCTTTTTTTGCACATTCAGAGCTGCTCATTCTGTGAAGAGGTAAGTATGGCTGAGGGGGAGAAATGGAATGCCAGCCTTTTTTCTCTTTTTTCCTATTCTCTGTGTCAACATTTTTTCTTTCATTGCTTAAAGCAGCTGCCTAGTGAAAAAAAACCCAAACAAAACAGCAGTAAATGGCATGGAAAGAAGAAAAGCTCCTAGGAAGGAGCTCTTAGTTTTCAAAGATCAATACTTACTTCTCCAAGGTTATCATGTCTCCCTCCACCTGGTCCTACTGGATGGATGACATACTGTAGACTCCTGCAGCAACAACACATGCTTGTAATTTTTCCCCTCAATAATTACTCAGAGATAGATCTACTTCCTCCTACATCCTCCATGATGTAATTGTGCATATGACAGCCTTAGGTTGCCTTAAAAATGAAATGGTGACTTGCAATTCTTTGTGTGCCTCTTCCCCCAAAGAGGTGACTGACTATTTATATGTAGTTTCTAGGATATTTTAAAATTTTCTTTAGGAGTGGCTTTGACCTTTTCTGAGAAACATCTGGTAAAGCTGAGTCATCTGTGCAGCTACATATCTGTCATAGTGTTATAGCTTTCTGATTTATCACACATAGTCATGCAGCTAGGGTGTAAAGCTGTTATAGAAATGCAGTATTAAATTGTTCAGATAGATAGATAGATAGATGTTGTAACATAATTAAAATGTCAAACAAAGTGAAAAGCACATTGCCAAGTGTTACACGTGGCTCTGATTCCACTTTATCTACCCCAGTCTTACTTCTCACTGGCATTCCCCTCCACAAATGTAAAACCTGAGTCCAAAAACAGCACAGAACTTCCCTGATTTGTCTGAGCTATGATCGTAAATAAATTTTATTTTACTATTATTTCCATAAAAGATAGAACTTGCTTTCACTTATCAGCATATAAATATGAATGTAAACTTTCTCACTATAGGAGTTTTAAACATTTTACATGTGTTGATATATTCAGTCTCTAACACTTCTTCACAGCAGGGAACAAATTCTACCTCTAGTCATATATGCAAAAGGGAGGTACAGAGACCTTGTTATTTATTCAAGGACCAGGACTCAGATTTTCTGATTTTCAGTCCTCCTCAGTTTCATGTCTATCCCTCCCTAGGTTTTACAATGACCTACATATCATTGCACAAGAAATGCAAAGCCAGCAATAAACACTTTTAGCCTGTATATAGCAATGTTCATCTACCCCAGTTACTCAAGTATAGAACATATAATCTCACAGGAAAATAAAGTTCTTTTAATCTTCTGGTTTAGCCCTTTGAGAGTCATAAGAATTCTAATTACCAGTACAGTACTTAACTGAGCATCAAGAGCTTGAAGATTGCAAAATCTATACAGGACTCTTTTATCCACATGCCACAGATGAAAGAAAAGCTGATAAGTGCTTTTTGACCTAAATTATTGCCTAGCAGCTAGAGATTCTGCTCTTGGGAGGAAAGGGTTCAGTGTCACTCTTCAAATGTCATACATCCCTACTCCTCTTTTGAGTACTGAGACATGTATCTGCAGTGTAAATGTAGTGTTACATAGAGGCTGAGGTTCTGTAAACACAAGTTCCATTAGAGACCAGGGGGTATGTGTGTCACTAAGGTTTTATTATGGCTCTCTCTGTCTGTCAGAATAACTTTACTACCAATGTTAAAAACAATCACCTCTTCAGCCATCAGCTCTGTGCTGATGAATCAGGGTGAGATACAACAAGGCTCACAAAAGACCACTTACTGTTCCAGCTCATGTCATTTGGGAAGGTGATGGCCACTGGAAAAGCTCCTTTGGATGGCAACCTCTGATTGTCACCACAGGGCTCAGTTGCTCTAAGTATGACATGAAACGGATTCCTTACAGTTGAAAAAAACCCAGGAAATGCACTCCAAGACTGCCTCTGATGTGCTCCAGTTGCTAAGGGGTCTGTAGGACAAAACTAGATCTAATCTTAAATAAAGCCCCTGAAACGTGCATAATTCAGAAGCTGGATCCTCAGTGCCAGCTGTTTAGTTCTCCAAATCCTTTCCTATCCTATAGCTCTGCTTCCTAAAGTAAGCGTGGTTGACTTTAGTGTATTCCTAATGTAGACATGATCAGATTCTGCTTGGCAACTCAGAGGGAGTTGCCAAGTGAGTGACACTAAAGTGAGCCCTGACCCTATAATATTTGGCTTCTTCTGTTCAATAAGGATCAGGTAGATGCACTGTTACTCCAGTGACTGTGGAGTCCAGTTTCATAAACAGTGTTTTAGTAGGTTATTCTGCATCTGCAAATTCAGTTCACAATATGTTGCACAAATGCTTGTGGCTATCCAGTGCAGACATGGTACAGGAATAGAAACACACAGCTGGGGAGGAGGAAAGGATTATTTAAGCTGGCTTTAGCACTATTGTTGCTGAATGTCACAGCATGGCAAACCTTACTCTGAGAAGTTCCCTCTGGAACAATTTCTGGGGTAAGGAAAAGGGAATTTGACCCCAAGTTAATTTATTGCATAGGCTTTTTGCTGCAGCTATACAGGTACATGTGCTATTTAAAAAAAAAACACATGTTAGTCATGATACAAAGAATGAAGCCAACCAGAGCGATATCATATAAATAATTGGTATTACAGCTTTATTAATTGAATGGAGTACTAAAGTATGTTTTCCATTCCAACTTGGTAATGCTGAAATCCTGGAATGCAGACATCATTGACTTCCAAGCTGATCAATAATATCTTGTGATCTGATGTTCCCATCCCTTAAACATCTCATTTTGTTATTGACTTTGACTTTGATAAGGGTTCTGAATCTCTGGAATCTGAAGAGACATTGCGCTCTGGCTTTGCACAGTACCTGGCACAGTGGGGGTCCTTATCCCTGCGCATGGCACTAGTGTAAAAAATGCATCATAATTCATGAATATTGTATAAAGTAATAAGTGCCAGGAGAATGTGGAGCAAGAGGAAAATTATTTCAAAAAAACCCCACTTTTCCTGCATTTATTTCCATCCCTTAAAACTGACAGATTTTTGCACTGAATAACTAATACATTTCCTTTTCCTATGACAGCCAAAACCAGCAAAAAGTGACAAAAAGAAACGTTTAACACTTCAATACTTGGCAACTATTGCTGTTCTTCCGGCGTTATTTGATGCTTGGCTTCAGCTGCATTCACAGCACATTAAGTTAGTTATGCAAAGAATGGAATACAGATATTTTACGGTTTTTGCTATTTTACTACCTAATTGCTGAAATACTAAGAAACTGAGTAGTCATATTCAGAAACAGAGACAGAAAATATGATAAATCTTGAGGGAAAAGCTAGATTCAGTGAATCCTGGTAATATTACAAAGATAATGATGCTTTTTATTCTATAATAGTAAAATAGGGAAAAAAATATCAGGGGAAGTAAATGAATTTCCAAGAATGCTACTTACAAAATTGGTTCAAATTGGTTAAATTGTATCAGAAAAAAAAAACACTTCTAAAAATCTTTTTTTCCAGAAGACAAATTAAATTGCAGGGATCCAGAAATTTCACTTTTCATCTTTTCTAAAGACAAAAGTTTGGAGGTTTTTTTTAATGTGAGTTATTTTGCTCATAAAAATACCTAACTTAAATTAAGAGTAAAGAAAGTGAGGCAAACTCTTCCAAAGGGTAATAAAACCATTAACTTTCTCAGGCTGTTTTAAAATCTTTTTTTACTGAATACATCTTCAATGAGTTACTAATGGATTTCCATCCCATTTTTCATTAAATTTATTCTGCTCCACTCCCAAGACACAGAGCTGAACACTCTAGGACCGCCACCAAGACAAAATTATCATTGAAACACTTCCATAGAAGCCCGAATTGTGACTTTGTGCCACCTTAATAAAGACATAAGTGGTTGTGAGGAAGCCTGTTTTAGTCACACTTACACTGAAACTTTCCTTATCAAACATAGATCTAGAAAGGAAAGGCTCTTTTAAAACAAATGTGCAAGAGCCCATACTTAGGAAAAAGGAGTCTGTTGTGTAGATTTACTGGACACTTTCTGGCAATGGTTCATCAGCCCTTAACCAATGAACAAACTGAAATGGGGCTGTGGAGCAAAACCTACAATCTACTTTGTGAAGGACTTTCTCTATCTGAACTGGTTTACTCTGTAGACTTAGAAAAACCACTGGAAAAACAGCATGCCTAGGTGATCACGTGAGGGAAAGCAAGTAGAATCTGTTCTAAGTGGGATGTGAATTTTAGAACAATGACTATCAAGAACAGCCTGTTATTTACCTTGGAGAAATCAGGAATTAAATATGGCTTTGGTATAGTATAAATAGTATTTCAGCTGATGAAGGCAGATCAACAACACAGTAAGGAACCTTTTCATGTGCAGTAACTTGGTAGCCTGCAAAGTCCAATTCGTAATTGTAGAATAAAAGAGTCATAGGCAGTCAAAACATTCTCATTTACTTTTTGAAAATGGTCTCATTGATTTGCTCTTAGCAGCAAGTGCAACAGAGGGAAATCAATACGTTGTCCATAAGCCATACAGTATATTGCAGATATTAACCACATACACATTGCTTTGAGGGGAAAAGGTTATTGTTTTCCTAGTGTTCAGTGAAATGGAAATATTCCCATTGCAAGTAAGAGATTTTCATGGGGAAGGAGGAAATACAAGAGTAGCTCTTCCTTTAGAGATAGCTACAGATGCCATATGAAACAGCTATTTCAGTGGAAAGAAAGCCAAAAATAAATTCAGGCAAAAATTTATATGCTTAACTGCTTTCCCTGTTTTTGAGAAAGTTTTCATTTTCTTGCCAAAAGCTAATGTTCATGCCAGTAGTTTTGTGTTTTTCTGTTATAGAATACAACATGCAAGTATTTTCTGGTTTAATATCGAAAGTACATTTACAGGTACTTCAGAGATGTTCTAGTGGCAACTGTTGGCTGTCCCAAACAAACCTTGTTTATCTGCTATATTGCCAATCAAGAGACTTTTGTTCTGAGGAGTTCCTTCTCAAAGCCACGCTTTTTAGAGGGTCTGTTTATGCATAACCTAACACCTCTTAAAAGCACATAAAAAACCTTTCCAAAAAAGTATTTCTGAAGAGGAAAGTAACTCAAGGGCCCTTCTTGCATCATTAGCCAACTCACACAGTTGAGCCCTGATGCATGGATGTTAATTAAGATGTGAGGCATCATGGACTTATTATTCATATTCCTGTGTTAGTAGGAATACATTGGAACCATCTGAGTTACAGAAACAAGCAAGCTACTTTGTCTTATCTTGCAAGAAAATCAGAAGGCATAAAAGGAGGCTGAATGGGGAGAACCTCACTAGGCTCCAATGTGGAAAGGAAGCATATGGAAGGTATAAGTAGGTAGGGAATGCCAAGGAGAAATACAGAGGTATTGCCTGGACACACAGGGATGAAAATAGAAAGGACAAAGAACAGTTAGATTAAAAGCTGTCATGGAATATGAAGGGTATCACAAAAGACTTCTACAGTTACTTCAGTGTCAAAAAAAGATGATGACCCAAGGTATTTCTGATATTTGTCTGGCAGCTACCAGGAGCACAAAAGCCAAAAAAACAAAAAATTGTCCCATGACTTCATAATCACAGACATTTAGAAATTAAATTCCTCACACTCTCTACAGTGTCATCTCCAAAACTGGTATCCTTCATCTCAGGAGGAGTTGTGTATTTGTCCAATCTATCCAGTCAATTGTAGTTCCAGGTATGGAGTGTTATAAGTCATACCCCTTCCCATTAATCAACATTTAAACTTGAAATCAAGCCAGGGGCAATCAGGTAATACTAAGAGTGCTTAACTAATTGTCAGCCTAGGAATTTCCTCATCATTCATTAGCTACTGACAATGAATTTTCCATTTTTTTTCTCCTCTATGCTAACTAAAGCTGACAGGCTCATAAAAACAGCACCCAGCTGTGAATCTATAGAAAACACTCTGAATGTAAACAGAAGACTACCCAAGGGGAAAAAAAAATAGCCCTGATCAAAGCATGAACAAGGGCAAACCAAAGTCTGTCCTTGAAATCCCTGCAAGCATTTTAATGGCAACCCTGTGCATTGCACTGCAACACTGAACTACTTGGGAAACGCAACCGGAATAGAGATGATATTGCACGTGATAAATATATAGTGAATGATGGTGAAGACTAAAGAGATGGGAGCAAAAACAAAGGGTGATGTTTTGACCCATTGAAGTATTCGATTCTTAGTCTTCAAAGCAGAAAATTTCTGAAGGACAAGTTCATCCTAAAAGATGCTAATGTCCAATCAAGCATATTTAATTTATACATCTAGAGTCATACATGCACTTAAATGCTTTTCTAGGCTGGCTGCTCAGAGCCTTCCAAAATCAAGCTCCTTCCTGGGTCTTGGATGTTAACACTCTATAAGGAGATTTCTCATTTCTTAATGACCTTTAGTCACATGTTTTGTAGCAGAACTAATATACATTAATGGAGAAACACTGCATGAGAGAGAAATCAATGTTTTCAAAGAATGGTTTGAAAGTAGTGCTGTTCCACTACTGTAGGTGGTTTAATAACAGTAGGTAACTTCTTTATTTGGAAGTTTGAGAGGCGAACCTCCCCATCAGCCCATCCCTGTGGTGGCACCAGAGCTGCTCTGTCAATCACCTTCTTGGGTGCTGGTCGGGATGCTTTCTACCCCAATTTTATAACAAATGGAACTTCAACTTCTGTAATCCAACAAAAGCTCTGTAAGCCTGTGGACAAGCTGTCAGTGAGGCTGGGAAGGGTCTGTAGCAGTGACAAGTTTTGCTGGTGCATTTCCCAGTGTTGTCTGGAGAGGGGACAGAGGGAAGGGTTTGCCCTTGTATCAGGAGGTGCTGCCTTCTGTATAAATGTTTAAAATCAAAATGGGTCCTGTGCTATGGTCTTGAGATTTCCTTTCACCACTAGCTACATCCTGTATCAGCTCCTGCCTGTTTCCACAAATACGTACAGAGCTGTAGGGGGCTGAGGGGACATGGATGGGCTGAGGGGACATGGATGGGGCTGAGGGGACATGGATGGGCTGAGGGGACATGGATGGACTGAGGGGACACGGATGGGGCTGAGGGGACATGGATGTTCTGAGGGGACATGGATGGGCTGAGGGGACATGGATGTTCTGAGGGGACATGGATGGTCGGAGGGGACATGGATGGGGCTGAGGGGACCTGGATGGACTGAGGGGA
>JAWWEE010000159.1:29966220-30025930 GCA_035221455.1 Xenops minutus
CCCCTCCCACCCCCATCCCATCCCATCCCCATCCCACCCCATCCCATCCCACCCCACACACCGGCGGGGCAGGGCTGGGTGTCCCCGGCCTGTCCCGCAGGTTTCCCGGGGATTTTTGGCTGCCCGCGGTGGTGCCCGGTGCTGGGGGGGATGTGTGGGGCAGCACGGCATCTATAAAATGAAATACCACCCCTTAGAAACCACCCTGCCCCTGGCAGGGGGTTGGAACAGCATGGTCTTCAAGGTCCCTTCCAGTCCAAACCATTTGATGACTCCGTGATTCCAATATGTAGTTTTGATGTAAAGGACCATACCCTGCTTATATGTTGAAGATAACATATATATCTAAATAGCTGTGGGTTTCACCAAATATGAGGCAGGTTGCACAGATGTTGCTCACAGCTTTCTAAAATATGCCAGAAACGGTGGCTGAGTGTGCATGTGCCCAGGTGGGTTGTCTGAGTACAGTACTTTATGAGCTTTTTTAAAAAAGGCTGGACAGATTTATACAAAAACATTAAATACCACTGTTGTCTGTTTTTCTGAGGAATTGTTTTTCATGCTGCACTTTCTTGTGTTGTGTTTTCATTCTTGAGCTGTGTTTTGTCAGTGCAATTTGTTTGTGTCTCTTAGATAAAATTACAGTCTGTGTCAAGTTAGCGTGACTAATTCTATTCCATCAGCTTCACTAACCCAGTAATACTTTGATTGGTAAGTGATCTTACAAAATGCTTGATGTTAAGCTGGCAAAACCCACTGCTGGTCAGTGAAATACGTGCTTTCACAGAGTGAAAAAAAGCTCCCTTAGGTTTAGATTTGTGGCAGCTGTAGTCATCTGCATAGGCATAAAAGCTCTTACTTGACCCAGAGTAATAAAAGCACAAACTAGTGAGCTGTAGTTCTGGTGACTAGCGTTTCAAAACTTTCATTTTAAAAGCATCAATTGCTTGTTTCCATGCAGCCATTGCTGTGTTTGTTTGTTTTTTCTTGGTGTCCTTTAACTTCCCGGAGGCTTTGCCAGTGCCCAGCAGTTTGTCTGTGTGCTGTTCAGCAGCATTTTGCCCTTAGCCTGCCTCTCCATTTTCAGCCAGTTTCCATGTGATCCCTCTTGTGTGTGACCTGCAGATTAATGAAAGGTAATGTGATATTGAAGTCTCCTGGTCTGCTTGAAACTCTCGATTGTTAGTCACTCTTTCTCATTTCGTTGTGTTTGTAGTTTTGTTTTTCCAACCCTGTCTGTGGATCATCTTCTAGACAGCCGACTTTAGGAAGTGAACTACCTTAGTCTGTTGAATGCAATCCCAAGAAAGAAACCATTCTCTTACAGGAAGTATTTCTTGGATCAATAGCTCGTTTTTATATTGAGACAGAGCTGCATATCCTCAATTTTACAATTTTATTACATTTATAATTGAGGCCACTGACGGATATGAGCAAATGGATTTCTGTGTGATGAGTCACTGCCGTGTTAAAAAAAAACCAAAGTCATAACTTGTGTTCATTGACATGTTTAATAATCTGTCAAAAGGCTCTAATCTAACTATGTGTCTCTGCTTGGTTTTGGAGGCCTTGGTTCTGTTCTGCCCCGCAGAGGCTGCTCTGAATTAATCTTTGTGCATTCGTGGATTGAAATAAATAATACTGGTAAACCTTGCAAAGTATTGCTTTATATGGTAGGTCTGAATCTAAAGAGCTGGGGCTAAGCTTTGAAATACTCTCCTCCCTCAAGTATAAAGGCATGTTCAGAAATTTGCTAATCTTAAAGGCTGCATTTCTGACCTCTTTGAATCCCAGTGATAACAGCTTGAATAAAACACAAAAGGCAAAAAATCTTGTTAAATATTTTCCATAAGCAAAGTCTGAGGTTGGCCCTAGTTTGAAGGCTGTCTGCTTATGTTTACAAGATGTTTCTGGGTTTTTTATATTCTCTAAAGTGAAAGCACTTAATGAGTCACCTGTGGGAAATCCATTAATCACTTTGGCATCATGGTTTTTTAAGGAATTTAGCTGTCCACAGTGTACTTTTTCCAGTGTAGTGAAAAAACATCTGTTGGTCAATCATGCCTTGAATACCTTGGTCAGGATTTCACTCTTGATTTACTCTGTTTATGCTCTGTATGACTGTTCCTGACTGGTAGTTCTACACAGGTTACAAGCATCATTTTATTGATGATGTTGGTATAATTTGTCTTTATATTTGCATGTGTATGCACATATAGAAAGGAGCAAAAATATTGAAGGCACTTCACTCTTCTCAGCATTTTTATATCAGTAGAAAAAGGAATGAGACTGTTGTGTCGTGGAAGCTTCTATTATCATTGTGTTGGCCTTGCTAACACTCCAGGCAGCAATGTCTTGCTAAATAAGATTAGGAATAGCTGCTACGAAAACTATTTCTAGGAGTTATGCTGATTCCCACCACCCTAGAGAAAAAAAATCTATCAGACAGTGAGTGGTACACAGATTGGAATTACTTTTAACACAACTTTTAGGGATGTCATGCTCAAAGACTCCGTGGTTGCCTCTGCCTGTAAGAGTAAGGCGGTGTTAAGATGTGTATTTCCTTTGGAACTGTAGCTAGAGGCAAATGAGCCATTTGTTTGTTTTAAATAATCACTTTAGGAATTTATTGTTACAGTGCTTGTTTTCATCTGTTGAAAATGGCTGTGAATCAGCAACTGAAGCAGTGCCTTTGAAATACTTCTAATGAGAGACATGCTGCCAAACAGCATTTTCAGAGCATCAGGGGACAGATTTCAGCATAGGTGTCTCAGTCTGATGGCGTGACATCTTCTCTGAAACACAGATCATAAGGCCGTGTAATATTCTAACTGTGTGCTTGCCTTACCCCTCAAAGGCATTACAGGAGCCATGTAGAAATTGCTTGTCAGAATTCCTGAGCTGTTCTTCATGGCTCTAGACTGGAGAAGAGTGGTTCCTTTGTGTGAAGTCTTATGCCAGTAGGTGCTCAAGTGAGGGCCTTGAGCTCATGAACTGTGTAAGGAGTGAAATCCAGTGATACGAAGACATGTATTGGTGAGTTTAAGGCTACAGAGTAGTCCTAAGCGTGGCTCTGAGGGGGTGATGGCCCAGGTGTTAACTGATACTACTGAATTATTTCATGTAAAATTGCCTTCCTGAATTTCAGCAGTATGTCTTGGGAACTGCCTATCTATTTTGGGAAATGAATTCCACAGGAGGCTGTAGCTTTAGAAAAATTCTCTTCATGTTTCAAGTTCCTTCCTAAGGAATCTCAAGCTGTCTTTTGACACCTTTTTAGCTGCAATGGTTACTGCACTGCTTCTCGCCCTTGCTTGCTCATTCTGTTCCCTCTTTTCCTTACTCTTCCTTACTTGTCAGCACCATGTACTTGTGGCGTGTGTGACAAAGCAGATGTCAGAGCTGATCTGAGTTAGCTGCCACCCAGCCAGAACGTGTGCCTGAATCTTGAGCAGTTGGGCCCCTGTTGCTGCTTGGTCCTTCTTGTACAGGAGAACAGAGGGGACTGGGGTGGGTGCTCTGTGTCTTTCCTTGGATTAAGTATTACATACATGAGTCAACACTGTATCTTCTGATTGTGAGGCAAGATCTTTGAGTATATTTATTAGAGATTAATTATTTTCTCCTTTTAGTAAGTAAAATCTACTTTGTAATTTTATCCGTGAATCTTTTTACAGAGCATACTAAACCTGAAACTGAGACTTACATGGGTTAATAGTATGCTATAGCCTAACCTGGGGAGAATTAAATAAATCTTGAGGTGAGGTGTTTTGTTACTTTCCTGTGGAGTCTTAGCAGGCAACAAGTTAAATATAAGGGTGTTCCTGTCTTTTTTCTTCCCCTTTTCCTTCTATGAAGAGTTCTGGAAATGCCAAGCTTGTCCCAGCTCAGATGCACAGGTGTCTTGGACTTCCTGCCCATGATGAAATGACTTTAGGTTTTAAATGTGTGAAAAACTTCTTAAGCTTGATATTCTGTTGTTGCTGGTTCTTTTTTTTTTTTCTTAAGAATTAAGTGAATCTAATTCAAGTGGATTTTTGTGCTTTGAATTTTGCTAGTGGAGGTTAGACTCATCTTTGATCTCAGGGGTTAGTATTAACTAAATATTGACTAGGAAATTGCAGACTAACTGCAACTAAAATATTTAGAACAGAAGGTACTGCCTTCAAATAAGAAAGGTCTGCATCTGTACCAAAGGCTTGTGGTTTATTCATCTGAGAATACTGTTGTTCATATTAGGTTCTTTCACAGTTGAACAGTGTTTGAACAGTGTGGGTGATATTTCAGTGCTATATCTGTAAGGGAACATTAAAACCTTAGTGTTTTTAAGTTTTAAACTTTCTAAACTGCATGGAGAGGCAGCCATTTATTTGATATGCTGCCTGTGCTTTTTAAAAACAATTAATGTAGGTTAGAATGGGATTTTTTTTTTAGTGGTGTTAAATTGATACTGTTAAACATACAGGAAAGACCTTGAAATTGTGTCCAGAAAGGAAGGTAGTGCTGTAGCTTCTTAAGGTGAGGATTTTTAAAGACTTTTAACCTTCCCTGAAGGTTTTGCAGAGCTTGAGGTAGCGATTTGATGGGCAGTGGGCCACTTGCTGGTGCTGAAAGAGTGGGGCTGACAATAGGAGAGTACTTTCTCTTGCTTCTCTTCCAGAGGGAAGCTGCTTGCTGCAGCTGTGACAGGAGCCCTGGAATGTCAAGGGACTCCACAGGGACTTCCACTAAATACTTCCCTCAAACTATGAGACTTCTCAGATGCAGTTTAGAATTTTTATTTAGAAGCAAATTCTTCAGTGCAAAGGCAAACATGTCTCAAATATAGCTTAATTAAACATTGAATGTGCTTTAGAAACTCATTCTTTATGTTTGTGTATTGAGACTCATGGCTCAGAGCTTGACAGAATGTACTTTTTACCCTCAAATGTCTCAAAAATTTGCAATTACTGATTAAAGCTTTTTTTTCTTGGTATTTAGAGGTTTCACAATTCATATTTAATGTTATAAAGAACATGAATTTTTAATATACATAGGTTTTAAGAGATGAAGATGCAAATTTTGAGTTGCTAAATTTGTTTCTCATTAAGTGTTAAACTTGCTATGAACTTGTGACTCAAAGTGGCTCTGTCCATGGAATGTTCTGGATTTGGTATAAAAATGTATGTTGTTCTAATTAAGAAATTCACATGCACAACTAAATCTGTGTTTCTTGAAAACCCACTATCCTGGTTTGGTAATCTTACCTTGGTTTAGGATGATTTAACTCCTCTTTTTAATCAAATGAATATTAACAAACCTTTTCCTAGTTTATTTTCAGTTGTGATTTAGCCATAGCACTCTTGCAAGAATCACATGCAAAAAATCTAAACCAGGAACTGACACTTCTAAGGCAGAACATGAAAACAGAGTTCACAAAGGAAGGATGTGCCTGTGGGTAGGTGCAGGTTTTCCTTCTCTCTTGAGCTGTTTTGTGAAGTGCTGTAATACCTGTCTCTGGAGTTAACCCAGCTGATGCTCACCAGTTTTTTGAGCTGATCATCCTCTCATTATATACCTATTTGTTAAAATAATTGCATTTTGTGTATTTTTGTAGAAGACAAAGTAATGGAGACAGTATCAAGAAGAGAAGAGATTACTGGACTTATTTCTAGAGGACGAATTTGGAAATAGTGCAAAAACTGGTTTTTATGAAAGCCCTGCTTTAGTAAACAGGAACATTAATCCTCAGTTAATCCTTGTTTCAAACACCTCTAATTACTTCCCCAATAAAAACTGGTAGAGAATTGTTTTCCTGAAAAGCTGAACCACAATGAATGAAATACTACTTGAACACTCAGATTTTTCTTCTAAGGGAGAGCCTTACTTGAGTAGAGCCCTGAAGCAGTGTTTGCTGTGTCTTTGAAAAACTGAGAACAAGGCACTTGAACATACTTGGAGCTGGAAAACTTGTGTTCTGTTTTGAGTAGTTTATCAAGTCTTTATCTCTGGTAAAATATAAGGGGTAGTAGGCAAAATCATGCTGAGATGCTGAAGAAAATGGCATAAAAGTTGCCAGCATTGTGCAAAACAGAATTCTGAGCCAAACTTAAAAGTATATGACCTTGCCCAAGAGGGAGCTGCAAAATGTAAACAGCAAAAAGGCTGATCTATCATTAATTGCCAACTTTCAGTTTTATTCTTTGTCTCTCTTTTAGTTTAGGAAAAAGAGCAACTTTCCCGCATGACTGATGGTTGAGTTTTATGTGTCTTCCAGTCATGTTTAAGTGATATGTTGCTGCTTGTGATCTGATTAAATAGTCATGTTGTCCCTAACAGTTGAAAAAATAAATAAATAAAGGAGAGGATATGTGTGGTGTGCGTGGCCTGAAATCCTTTACTGTCTGTTCCCGCAACACGTGTGGCAAGTTTTTTGAGTGTAACTCGCTTATTCAGTGCTGGAAGTGGTTGTTTCCAACCCATAATTCTTTTTGTGCTTTGAGTCTGATTAGTTGGGCAATCAAAGAGGAAACTTAATTATGGTGTCAGAAGGACAGGTGACAGGGAGGGAAAACTTTACCTTGCTTGGACTTGGCTCGCCACACCACTGCCAGTAATTCTCTCATGCCTCTTAAGAAGCATTAACATAAGTCAGTTCAGTGATTAGCAAAACAAACTAATTTCCATAATTGTGAAATCCTTCTGCTCAGTTAATGTTTATATTTAAATTTTTTTGGAGGATAGGACAGCTTTTAATAGAGTGTCTTCAGAATGAGTGAACATAGTGTTTAAGCTGTCAGTTTTGTAAGTAGGTTTGAATAAAATCTTTTTCCTTCCTGTTTGACAGTTTCCTTCTTGCAGAGTAAATAGGATTAAAAAAAATTGCAGACAACCTCCTGCTTTCTTAGCTTTCAGGATATACCCACAAGCAACTTCAGCTTTGCTGAAATACCAGCTGAAAACGGGAATGTGTGTTGGTGTGTAATAATTAGTACAGTGTCACTGCTTTTGGAGGGATAAAAGGTATTATATTCTTTCCTGTATTGCTTCTGAGAAAGTAAGAGTTTACTGGTTGAGTTAAGCAGTGTGAAGAATTAAGGGAAGTTCAAAAGTTAAACAACCAAAAACCCCAAACCAACCAACCAAAAAAACCAGCCCTCTGAGCTTCAGTGGCTTGGCACATATTTGCATGTTATGAAGAGTCCCTGCTGGGCAGTTTTCTGAACGGTATTTACAGGTTTGTGGAAGGGCTGTGAGGAGCTGATTCCATTTCCAAGCAGTTGAAATGCATCCAACAGCTTGTTGCACACGTTTAGCCACCTACATCAGTGGTTTCTGAAGTGAGGTGCACAAGGCAATCCATTGGGGTATGGGTAGAAAATATTTTGTACCAGTAATAAAGATAAGGGAAACATTATTTTAAAATTGTTTTATTTAACCCATCAAACCCCCCTGGGTTTTGTACGTTTAGTAATGTATTTGATACCAGTACAGTAGAATATGTAAATAATTTATAAATAAATATATATATATTTGTTGTGCACGCTAAAATATTTTTCTTCCTGGTGTGGTAATTGATAAAAGAATTTTGGAGGCCACTGATCCACAGGGTCAAGTTCTGTTTGGAGCAAACAAGTGGTAACAGCAGTTTGTTCCCACTTCTAGGACAGGAGTTCCTTGTGCAATTCCATGTAACACTGGATACTCTCCAGACTACTGAACATTTTCCGCATGTTTTTCAGTTTCCCAAGCAATGCCTGGTGACTCAGGGGATTTCATGACTGCAGCAGAATACAAAGAAGTGCTTCTTTATCAGAATGAGTAGTAAGGATTCATTTTTTTAGGTACTTTATCTGGGACTTGCATCCTGCTTTTTTTGTGTTTTATGTTCCCATCCCCAGTGCTTTAAAGTTAACACTTCATGACAATTAAGAGCTTGTAATACTAAGTGTCTTAATACTCCATCTTTTTGCAAGTAGCTTAAATACAAATGTAGAAATCTGTGTTGAAAGGAAAACTCAATTAGCCTGAGTTTCGTTTGCATAAGTAGTACTTTATTTCCTACAAGAGAAAGAAGTTCAACTTTATACTCTTAAGTCTTCCCAGTTAACTTGTAATCTCTTAATCCTGGTTAATATTTCAGTACACTATTCAAAGAAGAACTGGAACTTGGAAGCAGACTTTCTTCTGAAAAGCTACAAAAGGTCATGGGGTCAAATAATGCTAATAATAGTCTTGTCGTTGTCTTTGATCTATGGCAGGCACAATTTAAAGGAAAAAATCAAATCTATTAAAAATAGTATTGAAGTTTTCTTCCTGAAAATTAACCCTTCAGATGTCGAAAGTTACATTAGCAGAGCTGAATGATTTATTTTGGCTGCGTACAAGGAATTTTGCTTTTACTTTTTCTGTATAAATATCTTTTGCTTGTGTTGAATGGTGAAAATGACTGAGAATTGCTGCTCTGTCAGATTGCAGAAAGAGTATGAGAACTGGCTTGTATTTGTGTCTATTCTCATACACTTACATATAACCTGAGCTGGCAGTTCAGGGACGTGGTGTGTGGTTTTACAGTGAGTACACTGAAAGGAAACACTGCCTAGCTGAGGTCCATTCCTGAAGGCCAACAAAGTCTGAGGAAGATAGAAGTGTATGCCCTCTGAACTACAGCAAGATTGAGAGATAAATAATGGCAGCTACTTGGTGGATTGAGCCAGGCAGTGGCTCAGTTGTATGGACTGGATTCAAACGAATACAAGTGGAATTGGTTTTCCTCCTCTTTTCTCCCCAAAGGAAGCCAAGAGTCTGCCTCCTTAGACTATCCTCAGATACCTGGAGTTGTTCTGTGTTGGACAAGTGGTTTATTCCAAAGCAACACTTTGTTTTCTTGTAGGAATTTGTGCCTGACCTTGGATCAGCTCAGCTGGTGGTAGACTGGAGAAAGAGCTAGCAAGTAGTTTTGGCTTTTGATACTCTTCCAAGTTGCTTTTGTGTCACCTTTATCAGTGTTATGTTTGTGTAAACACAAAAAATTAAAGAAATTTTATCTGGTGTTGCAAGGCCCTGCATCACTGCTGGTGAGCTCTGAGGAGGGCTGGGGAAAGTGATCACATCAAAGCTGGTTTTGTTCAGAATTCATGACGGAAGCTCCATTGTGCTTCGACTACAATGCTGATACAATCACTGGGAATGGTAAATGTGTTGTCAGAGGTCCTTAATCTCTGGCAGCAACTGGCAAAAACAGGCAACATTTATTTCAATAGCGTGAATTTAGTTAGTGGGATAAGGGAAGGAATGAGCAATTTTGAGCTTGGTAAGCAAGTACATACCTCAGAGTATTATAGGCACATGTTAAGGCCTGTCAGATTGGCAGGTCTCTCAAATTAAAATATAGTGAGGACAGCAGAGAACATCTTGAGTCAGGGAAGATCTTCCATGGAACTCAACTCACTGCTGATAATGACTGTCTGGACACAGTTTCCTATTTTCCACTTTGAAGGACAGTGACTATTTTGGCACTGCTCATTATCACCAGCACAATACTGTGAGAAGTCTGTTTCAACAACATTGTGTTGCATTTTAAGGTTGATAAGGCTTTATTCCTGGCTGTCTGAGGTTCCAGAGGTGACCAGTATGACATCTCTAGGAAGATAAGTTTGCGTGGAGAAATGAGTTAACTGTGTTGATAAAAACTGTATTCCACGTTATAGCTGAAAACATTTGGTCTGTTTTGGGTGTAGAGGAAAGTCTGGTGTTTCCTTTGATAGGGCCTTGTGGTAGTTAATTCTTATTGCTAGGCATTTCTGTTAAAAAATAAAAATCAAACTTGTAATGCATTTTTTCATCGTTCAGCAGTCAGAAATGTGATGAGGTCTCTCATGTATGCTATCCTAAAACTTTTAACTGAGGGGTTTCAGTTTTGTTTGTGTGGCTGCTTTCCCCCATGGGCTTTAAGAAGTTGTGGATACCTTCTCTAACATGTATCACTGTCTACTAACTTATGCAGCCTTTTAAATTCTCTTGTATTTTACAGTTATAGACTAATCTACAGGCTTGCAGTTAACTTTCTTGGATCTCTATATATTTTAAATCATTTACATAAGCAAAGATTAAGTGGTTATCATTTTCAAAGATGTAAGATAGTGACTGATTGTTGCTGCTGCCAGATTTGCCAGACAGACTGAATGGCTGCAAGAGAACAGTCTTGAAGGATTTTACAGTGTTAGACAAAAGTTGGAGACAGCTTCTTCCTATACAGAGTAAATAGGACTGCACTCGACATGAAACCCCATCTCCTTTGGGTGTGGGTGGAGAATGATATTTAAACCTTAAAATTAGTTTGGTTCATCCATCCTACATTTCCAGAGCGCACTCTTCAAGAGCAAGAGGTTCATTTTGGTATTTACTGTAGTGATATTTATTCAGCATGAGTGGGTGTTGTCTCTGAGCTGAGATATGGTGTCACACAGGAAGCTGAACTATAACCAGTAACAAAGTTCTAATCAGAAGGTTGGAACCAGATCTGTTTTATTTAGTTAAAACAACTTGCTTGCTTTGATGCTGTCACACATACTTCCTACAGAATGTTCTCTAGAAATAGTGTAAGAAAAAAAAAATAAATCTTGTGATACTTTCACTAAAGGAAGTCAGTGTGATTCCACAACTGGTATTTTTTCACAGCCAACAGGCATTTCTCCTATAAGACTTCTTTGCATCTAAGTTTTTCTCAACACTGAAAAAAATAAACTCCTGAAATGTTGCTAAAAGTGTGGTTTATTTTTTTTTGCATGTGCCCTGCCTTCCCCACAGACAATTTTCTTAAAACAGTCAGCCTTCACCAGTAGTAGTTTGATAACACTTGTCTCCAGAGCCAGTACTGCCCAGCTGGTGGATCCATATTTGCTGTCTCTGAACTCCTAAAGTGGAATGTGCATTTAACTCCAAATACATTCTCTTCTTTTCCAAAGCTTGTCTGTGCTCTAAGTCAAAGTTTAGAGCCATTTCTCTCTGTGCCTCTACTACTGGGGTAGTTGTACTCCTGTAGGAGTCTTGGATATTGCGTGTTATGTCTAGAGCTACCTCTGTCAGAGGAACCCACAAGGTTAAGAGAACAGCAATGTCTGTTATTTTTTGTACAGTCCCTGATACCAGCTTTCTTATGTCCTTTTTTCAGGCAAGTCTAAACTATTGTTTCCTTATACCTGTAATGAAACCAACATACTTTCTCTTTTTTTGTTGCTTGTAAGCTGCTAGCAGAAAACATCACTTGCTATCCAGAGCTTTCCTACTAATATCTTGTCATAGCAGGAAATCAGTGTTTTAAAAAGCCTTAGGTGGTGGTCTAGGTTAGTAGGTTTATGGTAGACCTTCAGTGGTTTGATTCTTTAAATTCCTCACATGCCTGGCTTTTTTGGGCTGCCTGATGTATCTGGCTGGTTTCTGGCTATCACAGTGGAACCTGAATGTGAGACTCAGTTGCGAAAACAGGGAGAAGTAGATGAAGTCTGAGATAGTGCAGCTCTAGGACACTCCCAAAAGACAAAGCTGGGGTTGTGTGGGTGAACTGGGAAGGAAGGTGGAAGATTTGGGAGTGAGGAAAGCTGCCTGTGCTCCTCCTTGCTGTACATGTGATAGCGCAGGTTTCCCTCTCACAGATGTTGAATGTTACTGGGAGGCAAACTGAGCTCAGGTTGTTCTAGAACTTGTTCTGTATGAGCACAGGTCTCTGTCAAGAGGATGCAAGATGTGTTTTAGGTACTTCGCAGGGATGGAGGGTGATTGAACTGTTCACTCTGCCATACCCACTGTCACTGCCCAGTGCTCGACTCTCTGTATTAGTCTCCTGAAGTTCATTTAATTCCTGCATGATTCCTACAAGATTCTGTGCACAAATAATTCTGTCCCTGCTACAGTGAAACAGGGAGAACCGGGAGTTTGGTTCAGGTTGGTCTCACACCTTCATTATGGGTCTGCTTTAAGTTCTGCCACTGTGGGCTTTTAGTTCTTGCTTGTCTGTGCTCAGGCACATGTGATCTGTCCCATTTATTGAGTTCATTCTAGATCTACCCTGACTTCAGTAGTTTCTGTTCACCACATGTAAATGCTTGTCTTTAATGATAATCTGATGTATTATTAAATGTTATGCTGGAAGTTAGGAAAACAAAAGTGTGTTTTTGGAATATTGAAGTCTCAATTACAAAAAAAAAATAAATCATACTATCAGTTGTTACCTGCAGATCTCAGACTTCCAAGAAGAAACCAAGGTCTTGTAAATAAAGTATGTGTAGGTAGATGACTTGTACTCTTATATTGTCTGAGTTTTTTTCTTTCAAATGTTCATCTACCTACAAGAAGAGCTAAGATATTTAATTTGTCTGGATGTTAAAACTGGAGAAACTCTCTTTACTTTGGAACAAGTTCATTTTGGTAGATAATAAACAGTGTGTCCTTTGTGGTATAGAAAAACCTTTTCTCCCTTGAGTTCTTCCTCTGCTACACAGATATTTGCTTTTAAGGATTTCTTTTCACTTTAAAGATTTGAGTTAGGAATTTTATTCTTTTCCACACTCTTGAATCCTTGTGCAGGTACTACGCTATTAGAAACTGTCATTGCCTTCTGCTTTCTCTTCTTCCTGTGTGTTTCACTGGAATTTAACAGCAGGAGAACTAGAAACCTAAACCTTAACTTTGTGTACTTTGATATTCCATGTGATTATGGAGAGTATTTTAACAGAAGAGGAAGTGTGTGTGCATGTTTATAGAAAGAGGATGTGAAAGTAATAGTAATGAGATACTTTGGGGGGGAGCTGGGGTTGAAAGTTACCATCTGCTGGGGTTTTGAGGCTCTGCTATTAGTGTATTCCATTTCACTATAGCCGTGTAAATTCTTACAAATTGTAGTGGATATTAGAAGAATTAAGCCTCCATCAAACTGAATTACTGTAGCACAAAGCTCCTTTCTTCCCCCTCAAACATCTGGGAAATATCTGGGGTAGGGTTATAAATTGGAAACTTAATTTGGTCATAGCTACTTGGGAACAAGCAGAAGTTGAAGGGCCTGTGTGTCATCATTGTATGAATTATGGTGTATCTTCTACTCTCTGAGGTGGGGAAAGTAAAGAGAATGACCATCACTGCCTTAATTGTCCTGTTGAGTTTGCTTTCTAAAAACAACAGCTTTGTTCTTTTTTGCAGCCACTGATCTTCTTTTGGCTTGGAATCCCATTTGTCTGGGCCTGGTAGAGGGAGTCATTGGTAAAGTTCAGCTTCATACAGGTATGTGGTTAGTTCTATTTTGATTTTTTTTTTTTTTATGGTATGGTATTTTTTATTTATTTTGTTTACTGCTAAATTTGTTTTAAAGTCTGCATATTACAAATAATACTGCATAGCTCAAGTGGAATGATGTAGTGTTCTTTACCCTGGAGGAATACTCCCCAAATATGTGAACTTGCCAGAGGGATGATATAGTTGCAGATACAGGTTCCCTCTGTTCTCCAGTGTGTGTGTAGTTTGGTTTGACACTGTCATGTGAAAATAGAGACCTGCATTTGCAAATAGTAGAAACTTGTATTTGAAGTTCTGTCCAAGGCTCCACATGAGATTCGTAAAACTCTTAAACCTTTTTGAATAATTCTTTCAAGAAGATTCTTATTTTTCTCCTATGGCACAGTGCAAAAACTAATGATGGAAGTTTTAAGTGAAGTATGAGGCTTGAATTCTCAATGCTATATAAAAACCTGAAGGATAATTGCTACCTTGGTAGATGAATATTGTAAAGCAAAAAGAACACTTGAACTTGTTTGTAGTTAAATGATAGAGCCATGAAATTAAAGCAGGCATAGAATTCATTGTTATTTTAATGATAAGCTTGTTTCTAACTGATAGTGGTAATGTTTTCCTGTGAAATAAGGTCAGTGCTCTGCTAGCGTTATCAGCCGCAAATCCCTGTAACCATAATAAATATTTATTTTGATATATACCAGCTCTTTGAAAGATTCTTCTGCCAGTAGAGCTCTGGATATCTGTTTACTGGCAGGTAGGAAAGGAAGCCATAAATACTTGCTGTATGCCATTCTTTTTGTGAGTGCTTAGACCCTGCATTTAAAGTAGGGCCTGGCAATATGATCAATACAGGTAAAGTTTCAAGTGTGTTCCAGGAGAGCAGGATGTGCTGAAATGGATCAGATGTTTGTGTTCTGTTGAATAGAAACAGATTAGTCAGGATGGCAGTGTCAGACTGGCAGTAGTGGAGGATGGAAAACAGGGACTGGTACACACATGCAGTGCTATGTCAGACTAGTTCTGGGAATTGCATGGCTCCACAGTTCTGTGACTCAGGGTCCTTTTCCGAGAGTAATGGTTCAGAGCCCATCTCCATGAAGTTCATGATTCTCTTTACAGGTGCATCACTTCATCTTCTTTAAATTTCAACTTGGTATTTTTGTCTGTGCTCATTCTACAGATGTGTTCACCCACCCCTTTTTCAGATCTGATGATATGAAGTGGTTCAGACTCTCCCATCTCCCCTTCTCTTCCTCCAGGTTCTCTGTGCTGTTCAGCATGTGCTGTCCATGAGGAATGATGGCTAAGCTCCAGTAATGACCTCTTACTGCTGTGGGAAAATGCTTAGTGATTGGTTTTGGCACCTGTTTTTTGTATTTGTGTGGGGTGTGGTGTTTTGTTTTTTAAAACAAGCACCTGGGTACACAAAAACCTTCCCCCCTTCTCTCTAGGGAGTCTACTATAAAAGCCTTTGAAGGGGGAGACCTCAAATGCTTTCTGGAACATTTTGCTGTGTTATGGCAACTGAATACCCTTGCATGTGTGCTTATTGTGAGGTGCTTCCTCTGCTTATGAAATCTGAGTGGAAACTTTCCCTAGCTGTGACACTTTAACAGGTGTCAGCTTGCTGTTTCATGTAAATTAAGATTATCAGGTAATAAGCCTGATATGGGTCTTCTTTCCATGTGTCTTCTAGAGATACTGCATCAATTCTGCTCATCCAGGCATTCCACTCAGTTGCTGCTGAGGCCAGTGGAAGTGTTTTGTTTTGTCTCTGCCTTTGTCAGGTGACACCATCACAAACTGTTCATTGACTATCCTTGTGGTAGATATTCTGGTATTTAGTGATGCAACTGTCCTGTAAAGGGTGTCTATTTTCTATTTATTAAATATCTCAAGAAAGATACCCTCCAGCTATTTGTCCTTCTCTTCTGCTGAGAGCTACTGCTGCCTTGAACTTGCTGACATTTGGTGGTGAGTGCCCTCCATGGGGCTGCAGTCACAACCAGGGGCTGGCTGAGATGTCGTAGAGGTCTCTTGAAACCTGTTACTGTCAGTGAACTCCTACTTGTTCATATTCGAGTGTAGTTTGATGTTATCTTCTGGCTGAATCATCTAGCAGTCTGTAACAGTAACCTGTCCTCATTACATATTCTTGTATCAATCTTTGTCACCTGGAAACTTTATCAGCACAAGTTGTATAAATATTTAACAGTGCTGGACCATTACCTCTAGACTTGGAGTAAGTGCTGCAGAGCTGGCTGAAATGTTTTTTTCACAGACCTGACCTGCAACAGGAGGACTTACTGCTCTGATTTCTTCTGCCCTGCCCTCAGGTTATTAAGATCAGAAAACTTAATTTGAAGTTTGTTTGGCTAACAGGAGTCCTGTATGGGCTTGTCCTGCTCAGAACCCTGTTATTAGCTATTGTTGAACAGGAGCACTGTTGTTTTAAAAATGCTCAGCATGTACTGATCAATGCTGGAAACTTTAAATGTCTTTTTAAGTATTGAAGTTGCTACCAGTGCACTGCTAAGCTGTCACTAAGCCTAAATGGACTTTAATGGTTTGGGCATAGATCCTCATATGTTCTTGAAGGATTTGTTTATGGCAGGAATGCTGGAGTGGTCCAACACAGCCTTGAACTGTCCCTGTAATCAGTCTTGGGCTGTTAGTAATTTAGCATTGAAGTACCCTAGGCAATATGCTGTAACTAGGGATGGGATTTAATTCACTCATAATCTTGCTGGTTTTATTGCTTGCCTCATACAGGAGAATCTGTAGGAAAGCTTCTGCTCCAGGAAAGAATCTCATAGGAACCAGCGAGCCAATATTACATGGCTTATTTTTTAATTCTTTCAAGAGTTTTTGACTTGAGAGGGTCAGTTGCACATCTGAACATAACTGTGCACTCACACTGGAGGTGGAAGTCTAGTGAAAGTACCGTTTGGTTCTTCCCCAAACTGAATTTTCTTAAACATGTCTTTTTTTGATTGAATATTGGAACGTGAGGATGTGATTGCTTCTCATTTTCTGGCCCATCCTAAGATAACTTTTAAGAAAATGAAGAGTAGCCGTGGGAATAAAAGGAAAAGGATTTTGGAATGTATCATGGAGATGTTACTGAACCAGATCACTGCACATTTTCTTGATAAGATGTGCAATTCTATCTTTGCATGATCTTCCTGTATAGAGCAAGCACTTCTCTTGCATAAAGGTGGTTCCTTTGCAGAATACTAATTTTGTTTTGTGGTCCAGTCTGTGCACATGCATGCAAAATATAACCAGAGCTAAACAGTTTCCTTCTAGTTCTGGATGGGAATTTTGATGAAAGAAGGTTGTGTTACCTTTTGTTAGAATAAAAGGTAGATCCACTAAAATGGCAATGGTAGCCTGAAACTGACTCGCTTTTGATCACAGACTTCTCAGTAAGTTGATCAAATGTGGTAGTGCTAGGATATGCTCAGAGTTATACTGTATATCCAGCTATATATATAACCAAAGCTGGATTCCTCAGCCAGTTCCAGCAGCTTCCACTTAACTCATTCATTACTGCCACATGCCTATCTGTTTTTTGGTCAAAGCACACTCCTGTGCAGTTTAATGCCTCTACTTGTATCCGTTCTGTGAGTTTTTCCAGTGCTGGTTAATTAAGACCCAGGTTAAATGCTGCTGGCAAGGTTCCAGAGACTCTGTAAACAGGAGGGCAGTGGAGTTCTTCCTTCCCTATCCCCAGGGAAGGAAAGCTTTTTTTGTTACATGCCTCTGAATCTTGATAGAAACAACGGGCTGTTCAGCATTGGAAATCTCTCCAGTGAGATGTAACTGAACTTCACACAGCCAACAACTTAAAGCATTCTCTTTGCATGCAGCCAGTTTTTAAGTTGTTCAAGTAACAAAAAGTATAAAAGTGGTAGCATAGAATTTCTCGGCTAAAATCAAAATACTTGCAAAAAGAAGCATTTTAGTAGACTCCTGTACAGTTTAAGAAAAGTTGCTGCAAAGGCATTTGGGGGAAACTAAGTGCTGGATTGTTGGGGAAGTGTTAGAGGAAAACAGCAGTGGTGTGCTGACAGTGTTGAAGCAACAGAGGAACTGAATTTCCATTTCAGTGCAGAATGGGAGGTAGTAGCTTCCTTTCATATAGTATTTTAAATTAGTTGTTGCAATCTGCTCTGTCACAGTTTATAAAACACTGAAAAGGAACATTTGATACCAAGAGATGCATTCCTCTGGAATGGCACACAGTTGTGTTCTGTACACCCCATGGCTCACACACTGATCTTCTGTGGAACTGCCTTTTTTTTTATTTCTTGTACTGCAGAAACACATATTCTGGTAGGGATTCACTTATTTAGATATTGCTGGCGATTATAATGTGCTGCTTTTATGACTATTGTTGAAGCTTTTACTTCAGGGCATACTTTATCTGCATAATTACTTCCTGACTGTTTGCTTTTGATCTGCTGGGGAATTCTTGTTCTCTTTGAATGTTCTGTGGCTCTGGCTGTAACACAAAGAGTTTTGAAATGCACACCAGGATGTCAGTTGAGTGTGTTTTATAAAAATGACAAAGGGGTACAGAACTGCTTGGCTGTATTAAGCTCTTAACTTCTTGTTTACTGCTACCAGGGTTTTTTAGTATAAGGTAAAGGGAAGAGTAGACAGATTATTTTTTCTTTCCCATCTTTTTACTATGGCATATCTATGCAGAAATGCCTTTACTGATATTGATTTTCAGTAGAACCCTACTGATTAATTCACTGGAGCTCCAGATGGTCCCCTTTCTTAAGAGGGTGTTTTGTTTGTTGACACACACTGTGATCTCCTCATATGAGAAGGTTGTGTGGCCAACCTTCTGTAGGTGGGAATAGATGAGATTACAGGACTCCCCACCAGGAAAATCTGCCCTGATGCCAATTGTATTACCCTTCTGTTAAGCTTGGGTTGCCCTGGGTTTCCAGTCTCTTCTTTTTGCCTACCAAAAAGCAGTATAGAAAAAGGTAGGCCTGCTTCCTAGATGAAGTGATAGGCAACTTCATCTGTGGCTGGCAGCATTTTAATTTGTCCTTTTAAATTATTTTCTTACGTATTCATTGGTTGTCTTAGTGTTGCATAGAATCCATCCTATTTTCCTCAGCTTCCTCTATTTCCACCTTATCCCCATGGTTGCTAGGTGGGATGCTGGAGGCAAAGGCAGTTGTTTTCCAAGTCCTGTTCCCCATACCTGTACAGAAAAGCTGCTCCAGCACCTGCTTGTCAGTGAGGGTGACTGTCTTGGTGGCATTTGCTGTCACTCTTGTCCTGATTTGTTATCCTTTGACCAGGATCATGTGTATATATGTCATGTGTATATATGACAGCTTGAAGTAACCCAGTGCAACCTCAGAGCTGACTCTGCTTGAGCAGGGTGACATCCTGAGACCCCTTCTGGCCTGACTTGTCTCTGATCCTGCAGAGATTAGGATTCCAGGAATAGTGCAGGACTCCCTTGACAGGATGATGTACATTAAAGAAATGGTGCATTTCATTTCCCTTCCCCTCCTCCCTGTTTGGGAAGCCCCCTCTGGTTCTCACAGCACATTTCTAACTATGAGGATCTGAAATTTTTAAAGGCTTCTTAATACCCAATATAAGCAAGTCTTTTTTTCCAAAGATAGCAATGTAGAATCAAAGTAAGGAGTGGAGTATCATAGCACACAGTTGTCTATTTGCAATGACTATTCCTTTAGATAAAAGAAACTGCTGGGTTTTTCTGTGTTTTTCTTAAGCGTTCAGGGGATAAAATCCTGTTTAGAATTTCCTGAGCAAGGAGAACAGGCTTTGTATTTGCTATAAAGCTGCTAAATACACTTTTCAAAGGCTGTGTATGGTATTCAGAGGCATAATACATGACACAGTCTGCCATCACAAGTGTAGAAACATATTTAAGTCTACCATAGCAGGCTTTTTATGTCTTTATCTGACCTTTTCAGTTACACTCAGTTGGTTTCTTCTCAGCTGGGATGAGTAGCGAGGGTGTATGTTTGTCTTCAAGACTTTCTGTGCTTTTTCCATCTCTCTTAACAGAACTTTTGCTTTTGATTCCTAAAAGCCCAGCATACAACTGGCATGCTATTGCTGTAAGCAAGGGCTTAAAATCTGGGGATATTCAGGCACTATTCAGCAGTCAGTGGGAATGTTTGTTGCTCTGTTCCCCTGTCTCATTAGTGATGCTATAACTGCAAGTGTTGTAGATTAAATGTGTTCATGGAATGCACCTGTTACCAATATCTTCATTAATTCTGATTTCATTAATTTCTCCTTCATTTAATGCTTTTCACCTCAGGAATGATGTCATGAAACTTTAAACATGTAAACTGCTACATGATGCTGTCCATGTTTGCTCCCCACATCTCTTAACTCATGAGCCTTGCCATCAGAAGTTACCTGTATCTATTTTGTTTGCTGTTTGATGCACAACAGAAGGTGTAAGGGGAAAATCTTTACTTTGTCTGAGCTCCAGCTGTTCTTTTCAAATTCTACTGCCATTAGTGACATTGGTGGGCATGTACATCATCCTAGAAATGGCTAATTGCTATAGATGAAGCAGAGGTGACTTTACCTCCAATGGGTAAGTCTAGGAAACAGTTAAATCTCACTATTACAATAGACACTATTGAAAAGGGTTTTTTTAGAGATTTTTGTTTTTTATTGCAGTGAATAATGACAAGTCATAGCAATAGTGAATCATCATTCACTGGAGTCTTCTGGTCAAATGGTTCCTGGCAGGGGTTTTACACTGGGGAGAAGCTTCTGGCATACAAATCAAAGTGAATGCCTAACAAGACAAATAAAAGCATCTACTAATCTTTTTTTTTTCCTAGATTTACCATGGTGGCTTCTTTTAATTCGTCAGAAAGCATTGATTGGCAAACTTCCAGGAGATCATGAGGTTTGCAAAATAACAAAGATTGCCGTGATTCCACTTTCTGAAACAGAACCTCAGGATCTGGAATTGGAGGTATGACAGTGAATTCTGACCTTCCCCCTTCTGCTTCAGAGAAAATTAAATGTGAATCTCTCTTTTTCCAGGTATAAGAAGACCTAGTGAAAATTTTGTGCTTTATATATACTATTTTTGATTAAAAGTGTTTTTTAAACAGAAATCACGAGTTCTGCTAAGGAGGGAAGTTACAATAAAATTATACCTAGATTTCATAAAGATCAATGAGAACATCACACAAGAACAAAATTTTACTGACCTAGAAGAAAGTATTTTTATTTTTTTTAATAGGTGGTCTTGATTTAATCCAATTTTGGAATCTTAGTTCTATAACTTGGTCTGAAGGGAAATCCTTACTTAAAATGTTGTAGATTCTTTTTCAAAAAGATGGTGGTTAAAGCAAAAACAATACAAGTGAAGTATACCAATTTACACTATAACTTGGGTGGGAAGTTGAGGTGGGTCTGGATGCTCAAGTCGTGTCAAACTGAGGCAGACATCCTCACAATCACAGGAGAAAGCACCTTTTATAAAAAAGAGTGAGAATTATACTCTAGGTATAGAGTATATAGGAGGAAACCTACGTGTTCCTCCTGTATTTCAGTGTCTCCCTTAGGTTTGTGAACATTGAAGTCTTGATTTTTGTGGACTTAAATTAAAATTTTTTTTGAACTTTTTGTAGAATATCTAATAATTGGCTTTAATTCAATGTCATTATTTAGCTTTGTAAAAAACACCATTTTGGGATAAACAAGCCAGAGAAGATAACACAGTCCCCAGACGACACAAAATTCCTGCTGAAGACTCTTACTCAAATTAAATCAAATGTGTCTGCTCCAAATAAAAAGAAGGTAAAGTTTTCTACTGTTTTCTTGTTCTTTTTTCAAAATGTTTATGGTTCAAAGGTTGTGATGGATGATCAAATGGAGTACCAAGACCTTAGAAAATAACTAGTGAAAAACTTCAGAATGTGGAGCTACTGTCTTGATGTTTATTTTTTTTATTATTTAGCACTTCTATTATTTTGGCACTTCTATGATTTTTCATTTTGCAATTACATAATTTTGGCAGAATTATTAATAGAGTTCCTTCTTACCAGGATTACCTTCTAGTGAGATTCTAAAGTTCAGCAATTTGTTCTTTGTAAGTATCTCTCTTGTAACAGAGAGATGAAGACAAAATGTTGTGCCCAATTCCCTAGAGAACACCATACAATCTCATCAAAATGCCTTTAACACAAAAATGGCTTGGATTAGGAAATCCAAACAATGTTTATTAAAATCAGAACGATTTGATGCAGTATTTCTTAAACTCTTGAGACTGAAATGTACTATTTGAATGTTAACGTCCAGAAATTTCCACATTTGACTGCTTTGAATGCTAAAAATAATAACATGGTATTTCTGAGGGTGCTGTCCCTGGTGTTTATCTGTGCTGGGAATTTTTAGAACCTGCTCCTCAATGGGAAGAGTTTGTTCTACAGAATTAGAAATAGCAGTTAGCAAATACAGGCTGGATTTTTTTCACTCACAGAGAAACACGTAAAGCCATTTTTTTCTTTCAGATTAAAGAAAGCAAAGAGAAAGAGAGGCTGGAGAAGAGATTGTTGGAGGAGTTGTTCAAAATGTTCATGGATTCAGACTCCTTTTACTACAGCCTGACCTATGACCTGACAAATTCTGTGCAGAGGCAGAGCATGTGTGAGAAAACCAACTTACCCCTGTGGAGAAAAGTAAGGGTTTTTTGTTTGTTTCTTCCCTTTGGGAGGTGTGCTGTTCAATAATGTATGTGGTCCAGACTTGACTGGTCAACTGGTATAATCTACAGCAACTGAACCTCCTGCCCTGTATCCACCTTCAGTGCAAGGAAAGAAAACAAAAGTCTCCAGAGTGTGACTTGAACTGTTGTATTAAAAGCACTGAACAGTAAAGAGACTTGTATGTGCACTTGTAGTGAATGAGCCAGTGACCTCTGGTGTCTTCACCAAAGACATTGCCAAACCTGACTTGTAATGTTGCAAAAACTGCCCTTTTTTGTTTTAAACAGGTTGATGACAGATTCTTTTGGAACAAGCACATGATTGAAGATCTCATCAGCATTGATGTGAGTCTTATTTCTAACATGTGTTATGAGAATTGTTCTTTAGTTTTAGTTGAAATGTTTACTTAAGGCCTCCGAAGTTTGTTTAAAAACCTGCTTGGCAGAGAGGTCAGGGTTGGGACTGTGCCTTCTTTAAGTTGAGCAGCTGGCATTACCTTCTTCCCCCTGCAGGCTCTAGTTAGCCTGTGATCATTGCTAATGAATAGACTTCACCTGAATTTAAAATATTATTGCAATAAAGCAATGTAGAATAACTCAGTGTGATATCTTTGTGCTGATTTCTGAAGGTAAATTTAAGTTGTATTCACCTGGACTGAAGTTGAACAAGAGCTGAACTTGATAATAAGGAGGAGCCAGAAAAGAAATAACTGCTGAGTTCCAAAGTTTTCTCAAGATAAGATTTTTGTTTTCCATAGTGGAGAATGGTGTTTTTCTCCTTGAAGAGAGAATGTAAAAACTGTGTAGAACAAGTTGTTCTGGACAGGCATTCAGTGTACATAGAACACTTTCCAGGCTAATGAGCACTTAAAGGAACATAGAACAGCACTCTTTCTTCCATATATGATCTTCCTTCATTTTAAATTGAACTGGTAGATAAAGGACTGAGTTACCAACTAATACATGCCAGCAGACATCTTGCCTTATGTCCTGCAGATCTTTTGCTAAAAATTTTACATAATCAAAGGGTTATGGAGTCAAGCAGGGTAAACCTGGATTCTCTGCAAAGTTGTGGATAATGCAGGAGTTTAATTTGCAACAAGTGGATAGCCTTGAATTAGTGGGGAATTTGGATGTCAATTGTAGTTAAGAAATTGTTTTAGAGTGGCAAAGCACTAATGTGCAGAGCCCTGAACCAGTTCATTTGGGTACTGAGTTGGCCCATATGAAGTTTATGCTGGTATGTTTTGCTGAAAACAAGCAACAACTACCTACCTATATAAATGTGATATACTAATTGCCCACATAGAGGTTGTAAAACTACCTTAAAGCAGAAAATAGGTAATAAAATGCCTATATTCTTGTTCTGTCTGAACTGTCTTTGACATGGGAAGTTACTACTTTAAGCTTTTAGTGTGCTTAAACATCAGATGTAATGTTGTATTGAAAACTCTTTGGGGAAACTTGAAAATAGAATATATTTTTTAAAAGAAATTAAAAAAAGTGTTTTCTTATGTCTCTAGATAGCTGGGAGCAGAGGAGGGCTTTTTGCCTTGCCTTGAGTCAGCTTGCTTCATCTCCACTGAAGAATCTAAAATGACTTTCTTTCTTCCTCCTGATTTTAAAGTCCTACGACTGATGGAGGAAAAAATGCTGGTACCACTTACAGGAATAAGACAAGGATATGGCAAATTTCTTAAACCATGAAAAGTGTGTGAAGCAATTGTTTTATAAACATGAGAAATGGCAGAAATAACTGTAGGTAATGTAGAACCAACAGGAATGTAAATGTTTTTTGTAACCTTCAGAATGCTGAAGTGGACTTCTGGATTATACCCATCATTCAAGGATTTGTGCAAATTGAAGAACTTGTAGTAAACTATAGTGAATCTTCTGATGATGATAAGAGCAGTCCTGAAACTCCTCCTCAGGAATCAACTTGTGTAGATGACATTCATCCAACATTTCTGGTGGCACTTATTTCACGCCGGAGTCGGCACAGAGCTGGTAGGCAAACCTAGTTCAAGGTATTGGGATTGTTCCTCAACACTGGAGAGGGATGCAGGTGGTGCAACTTGAAAGGGTGCTGTGTTGGTGAGCAGATGGTCAGCCCTTGTCAGGGTGGACACTGCTTGGAGGAGGAAGAGGAAAGGCTGCAGTGCCTACAGCACTACGCTACATAGAGTGAGACTGAGTGACCTTCACTTCTCTTGAGCACTGAATATGTCCTTGGAAGTCACATTCCTGAGGCACAGTTGCATCTCTGCAAAGATGGCTGTGATTAGAACCTTGCTTACAACTCTGCCTGAGATTTCTGTAGGCCTGGGTGGGAGACAGATTTTCCAAGGTCTTCTTCCTTTGAGGCTTTGGCAGCAGCTGAACAGAGACTTGAAAAGCCACGGGTGTGTGCATGCCTGTGTCCTGAGAGATGCTTATGTAGGGTCCAGGTGTGAAATAAGAACCATGCTTTGGCCTTGCTGCTACAGGAATAAGTCAGAGAAGGTGCAGGGCAAACAAAAATTATTCCCTATCCTTAGGAACTGAAAAAGAAAGATTGAATCACTTTACAATTCAGTAGGTCCTGTTCAGCTCTGACTTTTCTTTATTAAGAGATTCTCCATTGTGTCCAGCTCCTTTCCTATGCAGTCAGTTTTTTAAATGTAGAAAAACAAGAAGAAAACCCCTTGTGAGCTTAGCCTGATGTGGGACTGACCTTGTACCACGGCTCACTTCAATGCATTTAATTCAATTCCCAGGAAAGCTATTTGTCAGAAGAACTTTGAGTAAATACTTGAGGGTTTCAGGGTAGTATCTAGTTTACAGCATGCCTTTTTAATACTAAATTGTTACACAGGTACAGGAACTGAATTGCAGAGGGAAAATTTGTTATTAATTTGCTCTTGCTGTTAGTGTCACTCTGTTCATCTGATTGCTAGCCCAGAGCACAAACTGTAGAGCTTTCTCTTGACACAAAGAGATTATTCTTCAAAATATTGAATCAGTTTATCAAAACAGTTATAGGATTGTGTGCTTGATTTATTGTGTAGTACATACTTTTAGGCAAGAGTTCAGTGTGTCTTTATTTCTGAAATACTGTAGTTAACTTCCCCCCCAAAACTCCCCAGAACAGGGGAAACACTGATTTGAAAGCCAAAGATACTTCTACATTAAATACACTGGGGTTTGGTTTTTTTTGTTTGTGGTTTTGTTTGTGGTTTGGTTTTTGTGGGTTTCTTGTTTTTGTTTTTGGGGTTTTTTTGTTTTGTTTGTTTTTTGGAGTTTGTTTTTTTTTCCTATTTTTGTGGGGGTTTTGTTGTTTTTTGTTTTGTTTTTTTTTTTTTTTTTTGTTTTTTGGGGGTTTGTTTTTTTGGGTTTGTGGTTTTTTGGGTTTTTGTGTGTTTTTTGTTTCTATTTTTTGGGTTTTGGTTTGTTTTTTCTTTTTTTTTGTTTGTTATTTGTTCTTTGTTTGTTTTGTTTTTTATTTGTGAATTATTAAGTTTGGATTTTCATGTAAGAAGCACTATTGGTGCTGGGTGTAAGTAAAGGGTATCTGATGTTTTAGTCTAAAAGCCCCTGTCTGATTAAAGGCTGCAATACTGCTTTGACAGTTTCTCTGTAAAGGTCCCTATCATAGGTGTTTTGTACTCCTTGCCCTCCCCTATTTATCCCCTCTCCCCTTTGCTCCCATAGTCCTTAGATAGTGCTCTTGAGGTTCAGAGCAGAAGGTTGGTCCAGTGCTGCTTCAGGACTTTGAGCTGAATTTCCATGCCATAAATCAGGACCCTGAATCTTTTTCCACCCCTCTTATTCCTTCCCTGTGCTTGAAATAGTGATGACCTGCTCTGAAATAGTGATGTACTCTCCTTTGAGTAAAGGATATGCAAACACCTTTCTGTTTAATGAGCAGATCAGAGCTGCCTGGGCGTAAAATTGTATAGTCAGGAGAGCATTCTCTCTTCTTCAAGTGCAGAGTTAGTTACACGAGTTAAAACAAGGAGGAAAAGTCATCTGTTTTGTGGGACATGCAGATCATCTTGGGTTGCCTGTGGGATCTCTGAGAGGTGGAGCATCTGTCAGTAAAAGTGGCCTTTTAGATTCATGGAAATACTGAGCACTGGAGTAGAACTTTCTGCTAAATGTGACAGAACAGGAAGAAATGTATCTTTTAGTGTGAACTAGAGATATCTCTGACTTTCTAGTGCCTATAAACTGCCTTGCCCTGTCAGCTGATTTTTCACTGCTCCTAGTATATTAGTAAATAAACTTTATCCATATAGCCAAAATAATTTGCAGGGAATAAACTAGGATAGGAGTGACTTCTACCACTGATCATGGATTTTGGCTAGAACTGTTGTCTTGTGTTAGTGTTGGCAAAAACATAAACAAAAATTATTAATGCATAAGATAAATACTTAAATATGACTTGATGGTTCTCATTCCTCCCAGGAATGCGGTATAAGAGAAGAGGTGTTGACAAAAATGGAAACGTGGCAAATTATGTTGAGACAGAGCAACTGATTCATGTTCATAATCACACCCTTTCCTACATCCAAACACGAGGCTCTGTGCCTGTTTTCTGGAGCCAGGTTGGATATAGATACAACCCACGGCCCCGTCTGGACAAGAGTGAGTATTTGGGTGGAATTCCTGAGGGTCAGAGTCCCCATGGAGCTCTGCCTTTGGAAGAGATGCCTATGTGGTGTGTGGTGCATAGGTAAAAAGATTAAGCAGGCTCATTACAAATTAAATTTTTGTCCCATCTCCTCTGCACAAAAAGCAGAAGAAAGCAAAATTTAAGAATGGTGTTCATCATGATAGAACAGCAATGTGGAATTTGAGCAAAGTGATGAAACACCTTTGACTAATTTTGTACAATGTGTTACGTTGTGTGTCTTAAGGGAAGCTGTCTTGGTTTTCAAAAGTACAGGTTTAGGCACAATTTAATACATCAAACAGGACCTGAGTTGTTGCTGAACAGGCTGTTTCTGTCTAACACTGCTCTGCCTCGTAGGTGAAAATGAAACTGTGGCCTGTTTTCGTGCACACTTTGAAGAACAGCTGAAACATTACAAAAAGCAGGTGAGTGCTACTTGATAAAATAGTAATCTCATGGAAATGCAGGGGATGAAAGTTAATGCTTTTAGTTTGTTTTTCACCATGATATGTTGTGGTGAAGGAACTTGTTGACAATTAGAAGGTTGGTACATAAATAAATAGAATTTAGATTTTTCAAGTGTCCTTGTAAGTAACCTCTAAAAAACAGTGACGTATGGGAATGTGTAAACATTATTTTTGTGTACCTGTCCTGTGAATTCAGAGCTTCTCTGTATTAAAATTTGTGTAGGCAAGTAACTGTTAGAGCTTATTTGTCTTAGGTACAACCTAGCAAAGACTGTAACTTCAGCAAGATTGCCTGCAAATCTTTTAACTCTGGAGCTGTTTGTTATTGCATGGTGTATATCAAAGCAAGCTATGTAGCACATGATAAATGCTAAATAATTAAACTTTTGAACAGGTTATTATTAACTTGGTGGATCAAACAGGCAGAGAGAAGATTATTGGAGATGCTTACCTTAAACAAGTTCTTCTCTACAACAATGCAAATCTGACTTATGTTTCATTTGACTTCCATGAGCACTGGTAAGAAACCTTTCAAAAATGTTCCTTTGCATCTTTTTCTATTAGAATGAAAGGAGAGTAGAAGGGAGGAGAAAACATTATTATTTCTATTTCTGCATGAAGCAGTTAAACAGGAAGAATACATTTTGTAAACTAAAGCACTATAAAACTTTTAAGTTTGGTTAACCAAGCACTGCTGTTTGTGATCTTGTGTCCCTGACCTGTTAAATTTGCAGCTATTTATTGGGCAAAGCTTTAATTGTCACACACTCTAAGGAAGAGAGTTTCCTTAAACATGCTATGAATGTAAAGCTGTGGCTGACTTGCTTTTTCAAACTATGTAGCTTTTTGCTTTTCCTTCTTCTCTACTTCTGTTTCTCTTGTTTTTTTTGGGTTTTTTTCCCCTATAAAAATATGATGGGTTCTTTGAGGACCCTGCTGCTGGTTTTTCACTCTAAAATACAGCAGATTTTATTTTAATCCAGTGTAAGCAGTTGCTGTTTTCATGACTCCACTCTGATGCTGACATGCTCTAGTGCAGTGTTCACATGCCCAGGCATTTAATCTATCCCACAGGCCTTTGTTTCTCCTGCTTCCCTCAAGCTGCCTTTGTGTGGGAGCCAGTGCAGGGTCTAAACTGTTTTAATCTTCATTTCCAAACGTAATCTAGGGATTGCATCTGGCCTGGGAGAGCATTACTGACTGAATAAGTGTGTCATTAATGGATACTGTCAGAGGGGGTGGGGGGCCCCATCAAAGTTTTAATGGCCTTGCAGTCTTGTAAAGGACTGTTGGTTCTCTGAATTGATTAGATACTTAATCTTCTATTTAAAGGAGCTTTTGTTTTCATTCCTTCACTTTTCTCCTAAAAACTTCTGCAGTGAGAAGGACTGTTTCTTTTTGCACAGTGAACATGAGCAAATAGAGAACAATCTCAAGAAACAACCTGGTAGGGTGTGGGGAGGAGGGGGTGATGTGTCTGTAGGTGTGTTTTCTGTAGAATCACTGGTAAAGCAGGACTCACCATCCCCATCTCAAATCTATAGTTACTTTTTTTGAGACTGTGACTAAAGTGAGAACAGAATGTTGCACATGATGCCTGAGTAGCTGCACACTTATCTTTCCTTAGGGAAGCTGCATTAAAAATGCAAATTCTTGAGAATTAACCATCTTTTAACCTCTTTCCTTGGATTTAATGGTGAACTGTTCTTTAAAAATGTTCTGAACATTGGCTCCTACTTAAAGTTTACTGCAGGAGAGAATGCTTGTCTCTTCCACTTAGCCAGAACACTATCTTTGTTAGCATTATAAATAAGATAAAATAAGTAAAGTCACTGCTCTAATTCAAATTAACCTTTGTGAAATTCTGTATTTTAGCCGAGGAATGAAGTTTGAAAATGTTCAAACTCTGACTGATGCCATTCATGATATTATTCTTGACATGAAGTGGTGCTGGTAGGTACTTTACTGTTTTTAGACTAGTATGGAACATTTGTAGGAAAAAAAAAAGAAACAATAGATATTTGGAGGCCTTAATCTTGTCATAACTGGTATGTTTTATATTTCTCTTCTTGTGTCCAGCTTGTCTGTTAGAGTTTGTGTTCTGAAGTGTTGGTGTTCTACACACGTAGCAGAAAATTCTCAGGTGCTGCTTCCTGCCCAGGGCTTACTGCATTTAACACTTTTAGGGTTTGTTATATTTAATGTGAAACACTGTATTTGACCCACAAACCCTAGAACACCAGCCTTCTGTTGAAACCAGGAGGCATGTTTGACTCTTGGCTTCCACTGATTGCAGCCACATTCATTTAATTCGCTTTAATCTTCAACCAGTTACTCTCTGTTGTTCAGTGAGAGGCTGCTGTCATTGTTATTGTCTTCTTAGTGTTAAAACTAAATGCCTTTTCACTTGAAAGCTTGTATTATGCATACAAGAGGTGAATTCAGCATCTGATTGTATCCCCAGGTTATGGCCCCAAGAGGATTAATTTGATATCCAGCCTAGATTAAATTGGAGGATAGGTTGGAACAGGAGGAGTTAATTCAGAGTGGGGTGTGGCTGGGTGATGAGCACAACTATAAATAGTGTAAAATCTTCTCCTGTTTATAGAAGCTGATAAATTGCACTGCATTTTAAGTGTCTCAGTGTGCTTTTGTTCTCTTCCTGTCCAAAGGGTTGACCAAGCTGGAGTGATCTGCAAACAGGAGGGAATTTTTCGAGTTAACTGCATGGACTGTCTGGATCGTACCAACGTTGTGCAGGCTGCTATTGCCAGAGTGGTCATGGAACAGCAGGTACTTTGTCAAGCACCCAGTACCTCAGAACTTAATTGCTATTCACAGAGAAAGCTGTGGGCTTGGAAAATGCTAAACTAACCTCCACTGAAAGAATCTTTGCAAAATACCTGGAGAGCTGGGAAGCTGAAAGGAGTAATATATCCAAATACAAAGCTTAAAATCATTATAGAGCAGTGATGCCTGGTCTCCTCCTTCAGAAAGGAAATGACTGACTGTCCACATATTGGATAGGATCGTCTTGTTTTGATTTAGTAATTTTCATTTAAGTTATGCAATAATACAAAATTTAAAAACAAAACATGCCGTCTCCAAATCCCTCCTTGAAACAAGATATTCAAGGACTAAAATCCAACTAGAAGCTGGATGCTATTTTAGCTGCTTTGAAGTGAAATACTGTGATGCAGGAAGTAGGGAGATTAGTTGTCTCTTCTATGTGTAGAGGAATAATTAATTCATGATGTAAATATCCCTGATGGCTGTGACTGTTGTGGTGTGGAATAGTTCCCCTGTAAAGAGGAGGGGTTTGCAAGCAAACAGAGTCTTCATTTAGTCATTTCCTTCTTTCCCCTGCCTCCCATTTGTTTTTTGCAATAGAATCTGTGATAATTGTCTTTCCTTGGGAAAACTTTATAAAGACGATACTAGTATAGATTTAATATAGACTTCATAGGCCTGGAACTGAAACTTCAAAGGCTCAGTTACAGCCCTGCCCAAAATGAGCAAACCTGACTATGAGGTGAAGGAGAAAGGATGAAGTGGGTCCTTCATTAGGCTGGAAAGAGAATGGCTCTGACCATTGTATCTGGCAGATCTATTTGTTATCTGCTGTTCTGAACTCCTGATTTAGGAGTATTGAGGACAAGGGGAGGGACTGCAATCCCACAGTTGTTATTTTGGAACAAGGTTTCTATCTAGGGTAACTCTTGAGCTCAAAGGCAATCTTTCAGAATCAAGAGTGTTATAGATTGTTGTGAAGAGGTTGCAGTAACCATGGAAGGATTAGCCTGTGATGGGCTGCATCATTCTCATGTTGTAGCTGAAGTGCCTTGGAATCAGTTCAGGGCTGAGAAATGCCCTGACCTTTGGAGAGTGAATGACATGGAGTGTAAGACTGAGAGTTGCCTTTGCTCTTCCTTGGAACCATGGACCTTGCTTTCTCTCATCTGGAAACTTTATAGGGCTTTCAAAGTCCATGAATAGCCTCATATCAATTTTCATCTTACTTGCAAAGAGTGAGCATTTGGTTTTGATTGTAAATTGTGTCCCTATGATTTATTGCACATTATCCCTGCAGTTGGCCTATCATTTAGTGACTGCATTGCAGTTAGGTCTGTGCTGCTTTGCCAACTCAGTGTCTGTAAGAAGACTAAAGTATGTATTGTACCCAGGGCTTATCCTGGGGATAGTGAAGTACTGGTTGTTCTGCAGAGTGAGATATCTCAGTATCACTGTTAAAACAGTTACTGTCCAAAAGGGGCAAGCATTAGTTATAAACCAAGAGAATTTGGTTTAGTTTGTTTTCAGACCCTTGAGGTCATAAATGCCTTTGCTACAGGAGACATGTTAACTTGATTATGCATGTTAGAGATCTATGTCTGTTCTTTTGATGGTTCTCTATCTTGAGTAATCTACAGTAACTTCAGCTCATTTTTTTTGATGATTGGCTTCTAAATCTATAATTAATATGTTAATGCTGCCTCCAGTGATATGATGCTTAGCAATGAATTAGTGATTCATTGCTAACAGTTAATTTAATCTGACAAATGAGCAGAATGAGTTCCTTTTTCAGACCATATAAAGTTTATCAATTAAATGCTTGACAGACATTTCCGCTTTTTTCTCAAGCTCTAATATTAAGAATGACCTTTCTCTTAGACATTATATTAACACATATCTCAACTTCTAGCTCAAAAAACTGGGTGTGATGCCACCTGAACAGCCTTTGCCAGTGAAATGCAACAGGATCTACCAGATCATGTGGGCGAACAACGGCGATGCCATAAGCCGGCAGTACGCTGGCACTGCAGCCTTGAAGGTACAGGGGCAAGAGTCCCACCTGCTGTGGTCACCAGCAGGTTGTGTTACAGGCTTTATGTGCACTGCAAAACTCTTGAGTATGTAATAAAGCCAAATATTCTGCATGGGTTTGTTTTGGAGAGATAGGAGGCCTTGCAGTGGAAGAGCTTGGCATGAGTCGGAGAGTTCTGATTGCCCGGTGTCCTGTGGCACTGCTGGCTGCAGTTTAACTGCATTCCCTCCAGGTCTGCATCAGTGCATACCTAAGAGTTTAATATATATATGACATTACATGCATTAAAATTTTAGTATGGTTAGAGTATGTCTAAGCAGTTACAGTACTTCAAAAATACTCTGAAGGTCTGAAGAGCAGGACGTGTAGGTAGTAGGGTGATATTAATTACTTATATTTTCTAAAGACTTAATTAGTTGTAATGCAGTCTGTTTCCCAAGGTCAGTGTGAAACCCCTTTTTATTCCTGGTGCCTTGAAAAGTCACAGAATTTGAGGCACTTGCTGTGTGTTGAGTTACTGGTGGAACAAATTTTCGTATTCATTGTATTTGGCATAAGAAAAATCATTATGGTGGAATTCCTTAACACTTAAATGCCTCTTTAAATATCTCTGCTGAACTTTGATTAGTTTATTGCAGTGACATTTTAAAAAATTATAAAAACCAGCCTGACATGCTTGTCTTCATTATATATATTTAACTTTGAATATGAAGCACATGCCTCCATTTATAGATCTAAATTTTCAAGCCTTCTGTTTGAAGATTTCTCTACTCACTATTGAGGTTCATGAATTAAATTCATTTTAATTGTGGTGTTTCTTTTAATTTGAAAGTGAAACACACTCAAAATATTCCTCATAGTAGTTGACGTGGCTTTAGACCTGCTCTGTGCCACTGTTGAAGTGGCTCTGAAAATAGAATCCTCTGATGAAGTGTAACTACCAAAACAGCTTTTTATTCAAATTCTGAGCCTTCTGTGGCCTAGAAACTGGCTTTTGTCTCTGAGGCTGAGGAGATGTACTGTTCTCCTTCAGTATGTTCTGCTAGCAAAAACATAGAAGATGAAAACCATTTTTCAGTAACTCCACTTTTTTCCATTGTTCCAATAAGTGTTCCTTTTGGGTTAAAGACCAAAACGTAAAGAGTTTTTTGAGGTATTCAAGCATCACAGTGACTGATGCCTTGCATGTTCTGCTTTAATGTTAACTGGCATATATGTCCAGATTTCTCCTTGCCATTAGGACTTCATATTAATTGTAAGTCTGTCAAACACATAAGATTCTCTGCAGAGTCAAACAATGCCCTTTGAAAACTCAATATTTTCAGCTTCTATATGGAATGGTTACTTGGAGATAACTGAGTTGTCATCTATTCAGCTCTGAGTCTCAGAATGCCAAAGCTTTTTGAGCTGAGCCTGCTGCTTCCGAGTTGCATCTGTGCATGATCTGCATGTTCTGTGTGACAGGGGGACTTCACAAGGACTGGTGAGAGAAAGCTGGCAGGGGTAATGAAGGATGGAGTTAATTCTGCAAACAGATACTACTTGAATCGTTTCAGGGATGCTTATAGGCAAGCAGTCATAGGTAAGAGTACAATTTCAACTAACCTGAACTGTGGTATTTAGAAAAGTTTGTTAAAACCATCTTGGCTTTCTTTGAACTGATTTTTTTTTTTTTACCCTGACACTTAAAAGCATCTTGGGTTCATATCATATTCATGTCTCTGTAATGGACACTATAGGAACAGTGATTCTCCCTTTGGAGATCAAACATTCATTGTAGAACTTGCCTCTAACTTTGTTTTAGCATTAAATGTCTTGTAGCATCTCTTTTTGTAGACAAAGCTAAATTTATGTAGTAGGTGCCTCTTAAAATGGTGAGGTAACTGTTGTTTTTCACTGAAAATAGTGTTATACATATATTCTATTCAGAAAGAATATCAAGAGCATAAGTAAATATGAAACATTTGGAAGGAATTTACAGAGTAATCAGCAGACTGTTGCCATATTTCACTTTTAACTTTCTTGTTTGTTTTCTGGGTTTCCTTTAGATTTGATGCAGGGTGTCCCTGTAACAGAGGATCTGTACTCCATATTTACAAAAGAGAAAGAACATGAAGCCCTGCACAAAGAGAGCCTGAGGAGCCACCAGGAGCTGATCAGCCAACTTTTGCAGAGCTACATGAAAATGCTCTTACCAGATGATGAAAAATTCCATGGAGGGTGGGCACTTATTGACTGTGATCCAAGGTGTGTTGGACCAATTCAGAATTGCTCCTCTGGCATCTGTTCCCACTGATGTTAAATGATTTTGATGGGCTAACAAAATACAAGTGGACAGTTCCATAGAATGACAAGAGTCCTTGAAGGGTTTCAATACTTGTAATGGTAAAAGAAAAGGTCCCCTAAACATGTGCTTTTCCCAAAGTGCCATAAAAATGGTGCTCATTGGAATTACCTTTGAAACATCATCTGGAAATGCCTTTGTTCAGTTCATATTGCCAAAACTGGAAAATGCCATGAGAGAACCTTTAACCACCTCTAGTTCTAGAAGGGACTGGTTGAGGAGCTGTTGCTCCTTATTGCTTCATAGGAAAAGTGGAGCTTGACTTTGGAGCCAGATTAAATTCCTGGGGAGTGAGTCAGCAGTAGGAAAGTCTAGATTTCTCTTCATGGAAAGTAGGGGGCATGAACTCCAACTTCGCTCCTTATCAAGGTCAGAGTTCACTAGGTTGTAAAAGAAAAACAGTGGTTAGATCCTCTGTAGGTTAAACTCCAGCATCTAAAAATATCAGGGCAGGTTGTTATGACAGATATTCAGAGCACAGACTCATCACCTTCACTGAGTCTGAGGTATTTTTCCATTTCTCTGCTGGCATTTTTAATAGCTTGAGGGTTTTCTATTTTATTCTGGACCTTCTGCTGACCTATTTGAGCTATTGAGTGACTTCAGGTTAGAGAGAGAGTGTTGCTTACATGGATCCATTTATTATGTGGCAGGTCTCATTCACATTTTGGCTTGTGAAGTGGCCAACCAGTAAGTGACCCACCTAATTGGGCTTTTCAGTGACATTGAGCAGGCAACATCACCCAAGATAAGAAGTTTGGATAGTGGTACATTGTTGTAATATGTATTCAGTTGTAGAGAGTGTCCCCAAAATACACTGGATGTGGGTTACAGCTCTGCAAATAAAACCTTCTTCCCTGTATTAATTTTTCTTCCCTTTCCATAGTCTCATTGATGCCACTCACAAGGATGTGGATGTTCTGCTGTTGCTTTCAAATTCTGCCTACTACGTGGCCTAGTAAGTCACTGCTTTCTCTTACTATGTGTAGTTTATTTCTAGCAGCTTTGTTTTACATTAGTAGGAAACATTAAATTCTGTTTCTTTTTTCCTAGTTATGATGATGAAGTCGACAAAGTGAATCAGTACCAAAGGTTAGGTCTTGAAGCTCTGGAAAAAATAGAAATAGGTAAGAAAAAGTCACCCTGTATCTTTTCTGAATGCTCTCAACAGTAGCTTGAGCTCTCATCAAAGCGTCCTGCAGATGGGATTGAAGCAGCAAACCTTGATGTGAGATACAAATCCTGTGCAGTCCATGACGGCTGGAAATGGCCTCTCTTGCTCGTAACAGATGCCAGAGTTGTCTGTTCTCTCCCAGACCTGGCTTTTGCTGCTGCTTGAAATGAAAACTTTGATCACTGGTAGGGTACTAAAGTTTTCCTTCTTTCAAACTCTTAAAAGAACCAGAGAGTCATCAAAACCAACTTCATTATTTATCAAATGGCAGTAACAACTTGATCACCTTCTGTAATGAGTCACAGGTTTGTGCATTCAGGGAGCTCTTTCTTTGATCCAGAAGCAGCAGCTGGCTCAAAATTGTACTTTAGATCTGTTTCATAGCCTTTTCAAACTTCTTCTTCAAGGTTTGATAATAAACATGCTGTTACAAAATCACCTTGTTTTGCTGATTTAGCTTAGCTATTTGTTACAGGATGTAAGATCTGCAGGCTAAATCCAGCATTTTCTGCTGAAAACATTAAAGGTGTGATGTCTTTGACTTAGCAGATGAAAAAGGTGTTCTAGTTGGAGGAAGGCAGGGAAATTTTGTGCCCCCAGTGTGTGCTTCCCCTGCCCCAACAGAGTTTAATAGTCCATTACACAATACACAGTGATTTCATCACCTCCTGACTGTAACTTTCACTGTGTGCAATTTCTAAGACTTTAGTGGAAAGATCTCCCTTGCTTGTGTGTTGTGGGATTTGTAACATGTCCTGATGCAGAGAACAGAGGTGACACATCTACATCTACAAGCTGTTTGATGCTGTAGATATAGGCAGTGCACTGAAGATCTGAAGTACTTGGTCTAAATCCTGAAACTTCCACTTGGTAAAAAGATATTAACAATCCCTGTAATCCTTGCAGGAGCATTCCCTAAAAACCCACAAGTTGTAGAAGGTGTAACTTTTGTCTTCTCTTTGAAAGGTTGATGTGTAGTAAACAATCAGGCTGGATTATAATAGACACACAGAGAGCCTAATTGCTTTGTGTAAGTAATTAATTGTTTAGTTATGGTGAAAATCTTTCATTTAAAATGTCTCCCCTGCTCTAAAGGAAACAAGAAGCTTTTTATGCTGAAAAAGACTGTCAACACATACATAGATTTAGGTACAGCCTCTGCAATATCTGTCAGTATTTGGTTGAAGATTTCTAATCTCCTGGTTTCTCTCTCAGGGCCTGAGCCTACTCTCTTTGGCAAACCCAAGTTCTCTTGCATGAGGCTGCATTACAAATACAAAGAACAGAGTGGGTATTTTCACACCCTCAGAGCTGTGGTTCGCAACCCAGAAGAGGATGGAAAAGGTTTGTTTCATATGGAAAAGCTTTAGATGTGAGTTATCCCACTGTTTCTCTAGGAAACACTTGTTCCATTGCTCTTAAAACTTACCCTTCTTCAGAAGTTAATATAATCCAATTGTGTGGGGAACCAGTAAAAGCCTCTATATGGCTTCCTGTGTGAACATGTGGATGGTACTATTTTAATTAAAAGAAAAATAACTTTCAAATGCAGCTTTAAAGCAATATGTCTCTCTAGAACTAGAAACATTTCCCTGTCCAGGGCTTTACTGCTCCAAAACCTTATAAAATGATGTTAAAATTAGCTCCTAAAGAGCTGAAGAAATTGATTTCTTTAGTGAAATCAGTGTCTGGAAATGTTCTTGCTTGTTGTTTAACTAAATCAAATGAACACTAATAAGAGGGAAAAAAAATCACTTCTTACCTGGAGCACTGAGTTTTGTCAACAAGGTTTAGAATAAATATAATTGCTTCTCTTCCTTCCACAAATGAAGCAGAGTGGCAGTGATTCACTTAACACACAGTATTTAGGGCTTAAGGAGAGCCTGTTTTTTAAGCTTGAAATCAAAATTGCAACTTGTAAGGTGAGAGAAAAAAAACCATAACAAAACCGAGCAAACTTAATTATGAGAAAATTAGACTTATTTCTATGTAGACTGTGGAATATGGGATTTCAAAGGGTTTTTTAAGGGTCTGACAGGCTGCTGTTTGGATTTCAGACACTCTGCAGTGCATTGCGGAGATGCTGAGAATCACAAAGCAGGCAATGGGATTGGATGTGCCCATTATTGAGAAGAAACTGGAGAGGTGAGTACAATAATGATGTGACCCTTGTATGTCCCACTCCTCTCTTCTCAGGGACAAGCAACATGTGATGCCTAAAAGAAATGTCTGTACCCAGCTACAGTGCTGAGTTAATGTGTCCCTGTGCTGCTGCCAGTGATGGCAAAATTCTGTGGGGGCTTATCCAAAAGTATAAGCAAGAATAGTATCTTATATGAGTGCTTATAGACAGCATACCAAATGTAGAAAACATACTGCAGATCACATGGTTCAGGATTAGTTTGTCCAGTTTTTCCTACCTAAACTTCATGTCTGCTCCTGTAGTGAGGAGGCAAACTGAGGTGTAAATCTGGTTTGGATTCCACTGCAGTTGAGTGGTTTACAAATTGGAACTTCTGAACTCTTCCAAGTGTTAGAAGGGTACAGAAGTTTGTATTAAGAGGGCACATGAAAGCACAGATGACAATTAAAAGTACTTACTGAACTTTTTTTAGGTAGTTTTCTAAAATTCATTTGTCTATAATTAGACAGAAATAACTTTTATCTGGCAGTGTTAGTGAGGTGCCCTTTACAAAGGACAATGGGATAGAAGTAGAGGATGGCCATGTTTCACCAGTTCAAGTGGCATCTCTTGCATTATTTTGGACACTTCCAGTTCAGACTGTATGAACTACTAGAAAATGTGTTGTGTAGCTGTTGTACATTGTCAAGAGAAAACTATTCAGGCACACATTTCAGGAACTTTTTTCTGCATTGGGTTATTGGGGTGCTGTTTCAGCTTCTTTTCCCAGATGAGTTCAAAGTGTAGCAAGAAAATATTATTTTTAGCAGGTATTGTAGAGTGACTATTTGCCTAATCTGGTTACTGGCTACAGCATACACCAAGTTACATGGAGCTATAAAAAACAGAGAGTTCAATTCCTTTTTCTTCTAAAACTAAAATGCCTGCAGAAACTGGCTGTTCCCCTTGTCTGGCTTCTTTTCTGTATCAGCCCTCTTTTGTTTTTGTTGGTTTGACTTTGATTAGCTTATTATTATCTAAGGAAAGGATTAACTTCATTATTTTTATAAGGGAAGGATAACTTGGTAACTAAAATGTCCATCTCTACTATGGAAATAGATTGGAAGATAGTGAATACTTGATGTTTATGAAAAAGACTGCTTTGATTGTACATCAGAGATTTTTTTCCCCTCTTCTAGGAGGAGCAGTAAACCTCATGAAGACATCATTGGCATTCGGTCTCAGAACAGGGGCTCCCTGGCCCAAGGCAAGAATTACTTACTAAGCAAGTTCTCCTCTCTCAACCAGAAAGTGAAACAAACCAAATCCAATGTAAACATCAGCAACCTTCGGAAGTTGGGCAGCTTTGCTAAACCTGAAGTGAAAGTCAATTTTTTAAAGCCAAATTTGAAAGTGAATCTTTGGAAATCAGACAGTAGCCTTGAAACTTTGGAGAACCCAGGGGCAGATCCCAAGGCCCACACTGAATCTGACACAGAAGGATCAGATAATGATTCATTCCATTCCGATGACTTCCTGACCAATTCCAAATCCGATGAGGACAACCAGCTCACTGACTCCCTGGAGAACATAGGCCCCACAGACTATGTGCTGCCAAGCTGTGGCATCATTGCCTCGGCCCCACGGCTGGGCAGCCGCTCCCAGTCCATCAGCAGCACTGACATGAACATCAGCATTCCCGTTCCATCCGAGAGCCACGACTCCCAGCCCGGCCGCTCCGACTGTGAGGACATTCCCATGCCTTCTGCTGACAATGCACAGATGGAGTTTGCCAAGCCCATCGACGTGTACTGCCAGAGGTTTGTGCAGGATGCCCAGAGCAAGGGGTCAGATGTTTTGGAGGCCGAGGCTGGTTCTCAGGAGGCCCATCACACAGTGACCCAACCCAGCAATAACGTGGCTAAGGCAGCACAACCCAAGGCTGAGGCTGTGGGAGATGTTCCTTCCAGGCCATCCAAGCTGGATGTCCAGTCTTCTGAGCCAAACCCTCAGCTCTTAGCTGTTGGTGGGACTGACTTCACTAAATCCCATAAAAGCCCGGGCTCTGTGTCTGGTAACCATGAGACAGGACTCCACACGACTCCTTCTCCTGCCGATGGCAGCAGCAGAGCCGTGTCCCCTTTTGCTAAAATCCGCAGTTCCATGGTCCAGGTTGCAAACATCACCCAGGCAGGGTTGACTCAAGGGATTAACTATGCTGTGGCAAAGGTTCAGAAGAGCCCTGCAGAACAAGAAGCTTTAAATGAAATCAAACAAAAAGAACTGAAAGAAATGTTTACGCAATGCCAGACTCGAATAATTCAGATCTAGTTGCTAATTCAGGAACCATTCTTCTAGTAGTGGCTTTTAATAAAGTACTAAGAAAAATGATATCAGGACTCATTGTGGCATGAACAGCTACTGGATGTGCTGGGATTGATAAGAGATAACTTGTTTACAGGCAATGAGATGCAAATGAATTTGGTTCTGACCAAGCTTCAGAATTCCCTCATCAGGTGAGACAGAACAGTCAAACCCCATATTTAAACAGGTAGCTTAGACACTGGGATTCAATAAGCATGCTGTCTATCTTAGATGTGTTGCACAGTTATTTTTTGGAGACTAATTTTGTAGCTCTTCTGAATTATGTAGAAAGTATTTATACTACAAAGGTGATACTGCACTTCTCTGACCTTACTTACCTTGCACTACACCAGCAAAATAACGTACAGTAAATGACATTTTATTTATTTTTGGACTAGTATTTTTACTTGTTTTCATTGAGGTTTTAGATGCAGGTTTCTATGAATTGTGCCTCTACAACGGGAAGTGATGAGTTTTTGTTGAATTTAAATATGTTAACCAGAAAGTGAGATTTCTTTGCTATCCTTTTCTTTCCACGCATTCTGGACACTTTCATTAAAGACCCAGTCTGAAGTATCCATGATCCTGCAGTGCAAATTTCTTCTGTAGATTGTCTTGGTTTTTTTTGCTCCCTTGTTTTGAGGTGAAGGGAAATGAAGCAAATGTCCTTGAGTTGTGCCCATGTGAAAGCAATTCTTATTTCCTTTTTTTTTTTGGAATTCCAAACTCTGCCAATTTGCTCTAGTTTTTTGTCTCTGTAAGACAAGCCAGATACCTGCCTGTCAGGCATCGTGTCCCTCTGTGCTACAATTCTTTTAAACTATTGGTATTCTAACTGCTCAGATGCAGAAGCCCAACCAGCGTCTCAAGCAGAAAGCCAGTGTACTGTTTCCTAAGATCAGTGTTGCATTAGAGCATAGTTGTGAGCATCTCCTCAAGACCAAATTCATTACCTACTCCAGCTTTGCATACTTGCAGGATAAAGCTAAGCATCAACTCATGCTGGGAGTCGGATAAAAATACCCTTCTCTATGTGTGTCAAAAGATGAAATCCATCTGAATACTCTTTCCCAGAAATGCCTTGCCATGCCATGTTAGTCTAGGACATGACCCAAAAGCTGCTGTAAGGCAGGACCTTCCTGTGCTGTGGTTTGTAACTATAACCACCCTGACAGACCCAGTGCCTCTGTGTTCTTGTCTCTGTACTGTAGGTAGGCTGCACGTGGTGTCCCCACAATGTCGTGTCCTCGGGGGTAGGGTAGTTCTGTGTCTTAGGACGTGTAGTGTGTCTGAAATGACTTATCATCTAACCCTGACGGTCTGAAACTTTGATAAACAAATTTGATTTATTTATTTTATTACAGTGATGTGGGTTTGGGTGTTTTTTTTGAGTGTCTATACTTGTGGCGATATTTAATATTAAACTACTGCTGTATTTTAATGTGAGCAATATACATGAGATATTTTAATAAAAAAAGTGGAAGCAAAAGATGGGTTTGGTATGTGATATTAAGGGATGTGGGGGTTTGTCTCAAAGATGGGGGGGTTGTCTTGGCTTTCTCTGTCTTAGGAGTCATGGAAGGGTTGAAGTTGGGAGTGCTGGAGGTCATCTACCCCACACCCCTGCTCAAGCAGAGCCACTGGGAGCTGGTTATCCAGGACCATGCCCAGGTGGCTTTTAAGTAGCATGGAATCAGTTAGAAAAGACCCCTACAGTCATGAAGTCCTCCTGCTAACCCAGCACTGCCAAGTCCACCACTAAACCACGTCTCCAAGTGCCGCATCCACGCAGATTTTAAATCCCTCCAGGGCTGGTGCCTCCACTGCTGCTCTTAACAGCCTCTTCCAGTGCTTGACAACCCTCTTGGTGAAGGAATTTTTTCAGATGTCTAATCCCAACCCCACCTGCTGCATTGAGTTCTTGTCCTGTTTCTTGGTACTGAGGAGAAGAGAAAAACCCTCACCGCCTCATACTCTCAACCTCCAAGGAGGGAGACTTGGCACTTCTCTGAGCCACCTCTTCTAGAGCTCAGCCACCCTTATGGTGCAAGGGTCTGCAGTGTTTGAGGGAACCTCCTGTGTTTGTGCCTCTTGTCCCATCCTGGCACCACCGAGACTTCATTTCCTTTCTATATTTGCTGAGTTTCTTCACTTGACAGTGCTAGGCAGAGGAAATCATGAATATTCATTTTGGTGTTTAAAAAAAAAAAGGCTGTGTTTTGAAAGGGCATCAAACTTGGCTCAAGTTCAAGATTCACAAAAATGATTTTCCATAATAAATACTCAGTGGGTTGAGACAAAATATCCAGATTGGCTGTAGAGCAGAACCGTCAGAATAGGAAAAAAGCAGTAAAAAAGGGGGTTCCTGTTCACATCATCTGTCTGGGAAAAAATCCTAGTAAAGGTGGTCTGAGTTTAATGGAAATTTGGCAGGAGCCCTTTTTGGTGTTAGAAAAGCATTAATTGAAGCAAAATCTAGAAGTGGCTCCATCATGGACTCTGCAGTCTGTCTCCACACAGACAGCCCCACATACTACAATACAGCCTTTCTGCATTACTCCCAGCTCAGTATTGGTTTTAACATTTCACTGCTTAAGCCTCCATTGTTAAACTAGTTTTGCAAGTCCCTTTTGGGGCAGCACGTCCCCTGAGGGGCAGGAATAAGGTATCTGAATGCTTCAGTGATATTATTCCAACCCTTTAAACACACTGCAGTACTGCTAAGGCACAAAGTAAGACATGTTTTGTACAAATATGTATCACCAATTCTCCAGTCCGTGTGGGCTTTTTTAAAGAAGTTGTGTCAGAATAAAGCTCATTAGAGGTATCTGAGAAGTTAGTCATGTTCTGCTCTAAGCACAATAAAGATGTATTTCATACCTGACCTGGTCATGGGTAAGATCAAATCACTTTTTATGCCACAATGTCATCACCATTATGCTGCCTCAGCTCCCAGCACAACACAGGAGCTTCATGGTAAAGTGAGCACCCCCTGCAGCTGCTGTCCAGCTGAGAGCTCTGCTACTCAGAATTCAGCCATTCAGCAATTAGAGCACACGTATTCCAGAACACAGCCTACCACAGCTGTGCATGAGAGGCTCTGGGTTACATTTTCTTATTAAAGGAAATAAGTGTATATGCAACTTCAGTATTAAAGTTTAATATCAAACAATTTGCTCATTGTTACCAATTTTCAATTACAAAACAGGGTCCAAAAAAATTCCATAAAATATGTTTAACTGGCTGAACAGAGTTAAGCGTGTTCAGACTGCAAGGGTAAATATCCATAACTTTTTGGTATAAATTATCTACAAAAACTGGTATAAACAATATTCCAATCTTAGTATGGGTTCCACCTAGGATTAGACAGATTTGCACAGCGCCATCCCCACATGTTACAGTTCATTGCCATTGACACACTGCTGCTGCTGCAGCCTGGCTTTACGCAGGGCCTCCAGCTGCTTTGCCCTCAGCCACCTCTCTCTTGACAGCGTCGTCTGCCCTGCACTGAGTGACAGGAACCTGGGGAGATAAACAGCCATTTCAGTAACAGTCCTGCTCGTGGCAGGGGGGAAAACCAACAGCCCAAACCACCCTTCTTTCAGTATTCTAGGAAATAGGAAGCATGGGAAAAAAGTGGGGAGGGAATACTTTCCTCTCTGTGACTGTGACAAGAGGAACAAAGGGAGAGGAGATTCCACCTTTGACAGCCGGCCAGCCTGGCACAGCTAAATTCAGCTGCAGGCTGACACTGAGACAGTCTGTCAGCAGCTTTGTGGGAAGCCTCAGGCAGGACAGGCAGCACCACCCACCTGGCCACGAGCAGGGTCTTGTGCAGGTCGTCGGCTGTGATGCTCTCAGGGTCGCTCTTGCGCATCTCTACAAAGTCCTCTTCCACTGCCTGGAAACAACAGCGTGGAGTTATGGAGCAAAACAGAACCTCTGCCTCAAGATCAGCTTTTAAGGAGCTAAACACCTCAACTACCTGTACATTACAAGGCAGCATTTCAACTCCTTGCTGTGCAGAGCCTGAGAAAAACAGGCTACTTCTCATCTTTGAAAAGAACTAGTTTTCAAAGTGGGTGTCAGAAAGCAGCTTGCATGTACTGTTTCTTATTTGTACTATACTTATTTCAGTGCCTACTTTACAAATACTTGAAGGCACATCCAGGACATGAAAATGCTTCTGTTTGGTTCTTAGAAAACTTCAAGGAGACCAAAGGGAAAGCACAGTAAGAGTCTATTAGGGTGCTTACTACCCAAATATACAGTTTAAAATGTATTAGTAGTCTTCCTTACCTTGGTCACTTCATCAGATATACTGTAATCCAACAGCCTCAACAAGCTCAGGTAAATCCGGAATTTGTTCAGCACAGATGGGAGCACTGCAGTCAGGAGGCTGCTCATGTACTCCTCCATGTTTGGGGGGATGATCTGGGGTTGTAAGTGGACTTGGCAATCTGACTGAAAGATAAAATCACAATCATCTCTTTCCACATCCCCTTGTTTTCTGTTCCAAGATCAATTTACTCTCAAACCCAACAGAAGTCACTAATTCCCAGAATTAAGGCAAGACAATTCTTTAAATTGTTTGGACTGTTCCCAGTCCAGAGTGTGCAGTTCTCATTCAAGCAGGAGCCAGCAGAGCAAAGGCTCAGCTGATCCAGCTGAATGCCAGAGATCAGATGTTTGCAAGCTTAGGCTGCTCCAGGGGCAGAGCCAGATCTGTTCTCTGTTCCTGTGCCCAGCACCTCAGACACTGCTTTGAATAACTGCAGCCTTTACCCACCCCTGGGACTGTCACTGCCTCACTATCCCTGCTCAGGAAAAGGATGGAAGGCTCCTCTCCTGGTTTTCCCATGACCAGGTTTTTGGCTGGGCTACAGCCACGAGGGCGAGGGCAGTAACTAGTGCCAGTGTCACACCTGCCCTGGTCACAAGGCAGCCTTCCTGCCTGCACTTGTCCCTGGCAGGGCCTGCTCTGTTCAGGCAGCTGCCAGCTGCAGTTCCCTGCCAAATCCAGGAGGAGAGGCTGTACCGGCAGGAGGGATCTGCCCTCTGAGGTGATGAGGACATTAATGTTGCATGGGAATTCCATCCGGTGGTAATTGAAGTCATAATCCACCTTCTGCCAAGTGATCAGATTGCCCAGCGCTGTCACATTGTGGACACCTGGAAAAGCAAGAACAAATTCCATGAGCAATGGACCCAAACAAATGCCAGCCCTGATTTCTATTTCGACCTGGTTTTAGTGAGCAGCTAGCAAAAGCGTTCCTGTAAGCATCCTGTTTCTTCTTGTGTCTGTGGTGTCTTCCAGATAGACACAACCATTTCTTACGATCAAAACTAACAATTCTTGATTTCAAGTCCATAGTGATCTGGCTTAACACATGTTCATAGCTCAGGTTTTTATCCACCCTACAAAGCCAGACAACTATTTAGAAAGAAAAAAAACAGCCATAACAACAAAATCTCTCCTCAAAAGTGGAAAAAACACTACCACTCTCATTTTGTCAAAATTTTATAGTAGTCACTTGCTTTACCTGGAACTAAGTTAATTAAAATATAAAAAATTAAGGCTGATGAATCAACTGGTTGACTCTTGGAATTCTCTTTTTGAAATACCAATGGAATAATTTCAATTAGCAATTTATAAGAGCAGTAGTTAAAAAAAAACATAGCAGGTTTTTCCAGACAGAGCTTTTATTTTAAAATAAAGTCACTTGCAGTGATTTTCTATTCTTCTTTAGTGGAATCTCCTGGCCCTGCACGGGACAGCCCCAGATGTCACCACAGATACCTGTACTGTGCTTCTCCAGTTACTGAACATTTAATAGCTGCAATTCATCTTTTATGTAAGTTAAAATTAAATAAATGGTCTACAGCTCTGCAGAAAGCATGCTACGCAGGGCTACATCAGCTTGTAAGGCAGAATCATCACTCTTTTTCACACAGTAATAGCAATCTTTTAATATTCAGCTCTTGGCTGGGTTCTCAGGGATGGTTTCCAAATATACAGTAAAAGTATAGATCATAAGGCAATAGCATATGCTTCCCCACTTCAAGAATTACCACAGGAAACTGAAAGGCCACTCTAATTAATCAGAATTATTTTGGTAATGAAGAATTATCCAAATTTGCCTTAAGTTGCCTGAGAAGGCTGCAGGCTAGCAGGAAGTTAGTTCACAGCAAAGAAACAGGATAGAGAAAGCACAGTTTTGTGACAGACCATCACCGCTGGGACACAATTAGCATCACTAGCTCAAAATACATCAGCTTTTAACCTTCCAGATGAGACCTGAAAAGCCAAGAACTGTCTACCTGTCGTGTCAAGCTGTCCTTGCTCAAGCTGAGTCTCATCCACCACGAGGGAAGTGTTGCTGGCGAGCTGCAGCACCCCGCTGACCAGGCGGTTGGCAGCGTAGTCCTTGTGCGGGATGAAGCGCGAGTGGTTCATGTTCTCCACAGTCATCTGGAGCCGGTGGGACTGCAAGGACACAACACACCCATCAGCAAAGCCCCCCTCCTCCAGCTCCCCAGCAGCACTGGGCACCTGCACAGCAAGTAAGGCAAAAGTTTTTACCACAGCATATCCCAAAGAGCCCTATGCTTAACGTACAAATTTCCCAAAGGCAAATAATGCTGTTCACAACTCCTACCAGCCATACTGATGAGCTAAACAACAAGGGATTTATTGCAGCAATATTGTTATTATGACCCCAAATTGAATTACTATGAATTGTCCACAAAGCGGTGTCCACAAACGGGAACAAACCATAAAGACACCTTAATTAAATGACCTAAATAAATGTTTAAGAATATGCATCCAGAAGGACAAAATAAAATAGGCAGCATCTGTCAGTTCAACACGTCTGAGGAGAGGATTTCATTCCATGTCCATCCTAGCTGACGAGGGAATAGACTTGAATACACAGGCAAGCCACATCTCCACTGTTATCTGCTCCCTAAATGGGCAGCAGGAGCCCTCAATTAGGCAGCCTGCCTTGACCTAAAGTATTGTTTGCTTGGTTGAAACAATTAGAACAGCATCCATCCATCCCCAGGAACAATGAAGCACCCCAATGCTTACTGCTGGCACCAGCTGCTGGATGATGCGGTAGAGGTGCTCAGTGAAGATGCTGTTCCTCGGACACCCGCTCAAGTTGACTGCGAATTTTCCCAGAGGAAGCACATCTCGTCTTGCATAACTACACCAAAAATAACAGAGGTTAGGCAAGGCCCTGGTTAACAATGACTGCAGGTATCACTCAGTTTGGGTGCTGTGTGGTGTCTCAGAGCCAGCAGCATTTCAGCACTAATACATCAGTAACAGCCACCTCTCCTTCCTTGCCCAGTGTCCAAGCTGAGCCAGGCTGAAGCTGCTCCTGAAGGCTGTGCTGGGCTGTGCTGCACAAAAGCAGGACATTCAATGCTTGGGACCCTGCCATGTGCCTTCCAGACGTTCTGTTCTCCTTGTACTCTATTGTTTCTCAGTAAAAACACTTCATTCTTTTCCTTTCTTGTGCACAATCTCAATTTCCCTGCTTATCAACTTGTTCATCTCCTTTACCTGCCCTCAGCTTTCCTCTCCCTCTTCTCACTGTGTATCTTCTCCCCATTCTCGACAACTCCCAACTTTTTTGTGATACCAGCTAAGAGAGAAAATACATTCTAGTCTAAGTGTCAGAGCATTCACAGTCCCACTAAGAATGAAAACAGAATCTATTTTAATTTTGAAGACTAAAAGGACTAACATTAAATTTGAGCCTGACAACTATATTTAATCTAATCAAAACACACTGTCTGAAGTTTCATACTTGAGATTTTAATGAGTCAAAGGATGCTGCCCTTTCACCCAGTGGTCGTTTAAACCAACATAAGTGTAAATTTCTATCATATGTTAAATGGGGGTCCACTTGAATTTATCATTAAACATGTTTACATTTAATTAAATGAATTCTCAGAATGTACCTTTCAGTATCTTGTAACACCTAAACAATAACTCCTGCCATCTTTGAGAAGTCAGTTCCATGTCCTACTCATCAGAAGAAGCTAGAGGCAGATTGGTTGAACTGTCAAAGGAGCACCAAAAGCCACAAAACTGGCCTTTTGTCAATATTTACTGCTATTTCAGACAATGAAATCTGCCTGTGTCTGTTATGACAGAACAACTCTAGCTGGACGAAGTACTACTGGAAAAAGTACTATTTAAGCTATTTGTGTCCTTTATTTGTGGACTGGTGAAGAACCCCTTAAAGAGGTATCTTTTAAACGATGAATATATAAAATCTCAAAGATCTAAATACTTACACTGTAGAGATGAGATGCAATATAAGGTATTCAGCAGCCAAACTGTCTCCCAAGAGGGCATGGGTGAGGAACCCCAGCAACTCTGCTCTCACTGATGATAGCTCAGACATGAAATTAGAAACAACTAAAAAAAAGAAGACAACAAAGGTCAGAAAATGTGTTTCTCATCCTCTTCCCTCTCTATAAATCTTATTTTCTATTACAATTTGATGAGGAAAAATGTTTATTCCAGATCAGTCAAGGACAGATAAAAAAAACATTCACTGGCTTTTCCAACTGAGCAATTACTAGCTTTGGATAACCTGAATCCCTCAACATTTCCTTGGAAATGCTTTCTATTTTTAAAATTAGATACTGTGTAATGCATTTACAGAAGGCTATAAAGTTTGGAGCCAAATTTCTAAAATCACAGCCTATCCATTTTATATTAAAGACAAAAAAACTCCCTGATGTAGCACAGCTCAGGACAACCAATACAAGGCACTCAAAGAAGAAAATTAGAAATATCAGAAGTTTGCAAGCAATAATGCAATGACAAAAAAAAATTACAGTCAAAGAGACCACAAGGAATAGCAGTCTCTTAAAACCAGAATTGCCTTGTTTTCTGCACAGTATTACGATTCTTTATATTGTCACTACGTTTCTTATTTCCACTATCATACTGAATTGGAAATCTAATTTTCCAGCAATTCACAACTCCATTTGAAAACATAATCAAATCTTATGGCTGAGCAACTTGGTAAAAATCCCTGGGCATGTAGAATGCAAAACCAAGCTTCATATAAATCATATTTATTTCAGACAAGTGAAAACGCAAGCATCACAAACACTTGCATCTTGTCCAGTTCTGCAGCATTGGATGGTTCCTTCATTTACCAGCATTTAAATTCAAACCCTGCCATTGAGGCAGCTGCCCCTGAGCAGAGCAGTGTTTGTTGACCTGTGCCAGGAAGGTGCCTATTCCTGTGTACACAGGGTTCAGATACTCACAGGTTTTACTCTCCTCTTCCTTAAGGCAGGCAGGCAGCAAAGGGTTAATGTGTTGCAACTTCTGTGCCAAAATCACATGGATTCTGGGCACTAATGAGGCAGGAGGGCTGTGTACTCGCTGTTCCTCTGCTGTGTCCATACACTCCATAGGATCAAGGGCTGAGCTATCCCTAGAAAGGGCACAGTACAACTGGGCTTAGAAACATTCCACACAAATTTCTCTCCATCTGACTAAGGGCAGCTGGAACCAGGCCAAGAACAGAGTATGTCAGAACAAACAACATCCGCTCCCAGCTCCTGTGAACTCCTCCCACCTGCAAACTTACAAACACCATAAATACCAAATCACAATCATATCAGGATACAGAAATGTCAAAGCATGCTTGGACAGAAAAATCTGGATTCCATGATTTTCAGAAAAATAATCAGATAGCACTTTTCTGAAAAAAAAAACTGAACAAAAAAAACAACAAACAAACCCCCCCAAACCAAACAAGACCACATTTTGTGATCTGTAGCTTCAAGCAAAATGTTACACACTGTTCTGTCCAGCATGTACTCAACAAAGTCTAAACAGTAACCTTTAAGAAAATAAGGCCCTGATTTATTACATTTGTCTGTGGATGCACAGGTTTCCTTATTTCCTGGGTTCTGGAGCCTGACAAAATCTACTACAGTAACATAAGAGCTTTATCACTGGATGAGTAGAAAAGCAATGAGTAAATAGATCCTCATCTCAAACCTGGAGATAGTACCTCTTAACTTTAGAGGTCAGATACACAAGCTTTGCTCTCGCTGAAGGTGGTTTTCATTTGTCATGTGGAAACTAAAATCCCTAAAGTGACTGTATCAGAAGGCAGAAAAGTCTAGCATGAATTTAATCAGCTTGTCCTGGGGTTCTAAAAGCTGAGAGGCTTTATAACTTCAAAGCCACTTCAGCAGTTCACCAACACATTATCCACTCTTTCCATTAATAGAAATTTCTTTTGTTTGCATTCAAAACATTGCTAAATGCCACCATTTTGTCTATTTGTGATAGAATGACACACAGGGAAGAAAAGACAACAACCCCTGACAGACCAACTGAGCTGTCAGTCTGGGATTAGCTGTCAGACAGATGATAACCAAAAGCAGCTGACCAGGCTGAGTTAATTTTTAAGAAGTTGGCACTATAAAGAATTCACACTGCACTCTGGATATTGTACTGATCACTAACAGAAATAATTCAAAGTGCAATGGTTCAAGACATCAGTTGTATTTACATTAGAATGGCAAAGAGTTTTGTTTTAAAAACTGACTTCTTACATCTTGGATCAGTTTGTAACTGCAAGTAACTGCAGAACAGCAGGTGAAATGGGAAGGTTCTATGAACTGTATAACATGATGATATACCTTAATAAAAAAAATCAACCCAATTTTTAATCATTTTGGTCACTATTGCTCTCCATGCAGACATGCAAACTTTTTTTTTATATTCTTCTGTAATGTTTATGGTAACAATTTTTATGGACATAGAAATTACCTCAAAAGGACACTATAATTTTAAAGCTTATTTGAGAGCTTTGTTCACTCTTCACTCATTCAGTGAAAGTTTAATAGGCATGAAAAGTACCAAACATTTAGCTTTTATAGGCTTTGGAGACTGTACAACAACCTAAAAAAAGATGCTGTGTATCCAAGGGTATGGATGGACCAAACCACACTGGGCTTCAGTTTACAGGATACCGATCTAACACCTTCCTTATCAAGGTTTTTTTAAGCAACAAAATTCACCTCTTGAGCACAACTGGATGTATTTACACATTTCCTTGTCTGTTCATTGCAGTGACAGTTCCTTCAGTTCAGGGCAGCCTTACCTCTCTTCATTGTTCACTATGCTCAGCACCGGATCCACGGACAAAATCCCGTAAACCTCCAGCACGTCATTGACTTTGAAGCTCTCCCAGCTCTCATAGATCTGCCCCAAAGAGAAAATACAGAGCCAGGTGGGCCAGATGCAGGATGGCACACAAACACAGACAGAAAGGAAAAGCTCAGGAGGCTCAGCTCTGCACTGAGAACAGCCTGGGTGAAGAAGTCTCTCCTAGCCCATGGTGTCAGTAAACTTACATGAGAAAAGTGATTTTCTATGATTGTCCTTTTTTTTCTCTTGGCATTCTTTGCCACATAAATGTAAAAAACTATATTCTGTTTTATCAAGATTTGCTGAGTAAAAGAAGTCAACACAGAAACAGCAGAGAAATCTTGTGTTGAAATTTCATAGTCAATATATCATAGTATTGAATCAAAGGCTATTTCAAATACAATATACAAACATGTAGTTTATTGTTTTTCCAGCTTTTTCCTTAACAACTCTTTTTCCTTTAGAGGAAAAATCCTAAAGGCAAAAATATCAGGACTCAATACTAGCTACACCCTCAAACATCTAGTACTGGACTGGTTTTTTTAAACTGAGTGTGGTGAGTAGGTGCAAACTCTAATAAATGCTGCCGAGGGATTTCAGCAATTCAAATGCAGCACTCAAGAAGAGAAACAATGCAATAGTAAAAAGAAGGAATGCAATGATCTGCAGAAACGAAATTGACCTGAAAGTCAATTTCTGTGCCTATAAACCCCTGCAAGACCAACTACTGGCATTCTAACTTCAGATTCTGAGGCCACAGCCCTGCTCATCATCACCTCTCCCCTTCTGTTACCTTTACAAGACATGCTGGTCCCTTCTCTCCTGGCAATGGAAAATTCAGGTCAAGTGGAGGGGAGCAGTTGGGAGAAATAAGATGATGACCAGCAGGAGCTTCTGTTTCTAATCTTTTTGGCTCCACACATCCATGGATATCACCTCCACTATCTAAAAAAATACAGGATTTGTAGGCTCTTTAAACAGAAATGCAAAATTGAACAACTTTCTTCAGTGAGCAACACAGAATTAAGCTAATTTAGCAAGACATTTGTGACAAAAATGTTTAATAATGCAATATATTTGACAGAATACACTTTTAATCTAAAAAGTCTCACAAATGTGTATTTATATTATTAAAGTTAAGTGTGAGTGAGAGTACGGTAAAGATCTATGTGTCTTGGAAACCCAAACGTGGCCAGAAATCTGATTTTCAAAACATAATGTTTACATCAGGTGAATGATTTTTCTCTAGGAGTTCTATGATTTCTCTCATAGGACTGCAAAGGTAATGTATTTCTGCACTTCATGTTTAAAAAACCATATAGTTCCTAAAGGTAAGAATATGCATAAGGAATCAGTTTACATTAAAAATCTCTGTGGATTTTCAGCAATAAAGCAACTAAAATGTGTTCTACAACTGATCAGTCCTGGACATGATGACAATCCAGTCTAAACTGTCTTGCAAACTGGTAAGAACGCAAAAGGAAAATCCTGAGTCCAGCTAATGAACCCAGTGTTTGTTCAAAACACTGAACAAAGAAGGCAGTAACTTCTACACTTCCTTTTTCTTTACCAGGACTAACAACTCAAACTAACCACTTTCTCTTGCTGAAGAGAAAACTTGCCAAAATCTTCAAGAAAAAACCCATTCCAGTGTGAGTGGCATCTCCACAGATGAGCATCAAAACAAATAGTTCACAGACTGATTACAACATAAGTAAGAATTGTGTGCTGTTAGTGTTGGAAATGCCATCATCTGAAAAGCTTAAATAGCTTTCTTCAGGATGCTACAAGTGTCTGACGTGAGTCTTGTTCCTCTATGAAGTGGGATTAGTAAATCATGTTGGAAAAAAGGTAAGTCTGGAAGATATTTGTTACATATATACTCTGTAGCAAAACAGCATGTAATTGAGACAGAGTTCAGACTCAATTTACACAGTAAGAGCCACAAGCAGAATGAGAGAGACAAAATTACAGGATTCCCCTCCCATTACTATGCAATCTGTAATGCAGTGGGAAATTAAATCCAAACTCCTGAAGTTCAACCTGCTGCTCTAAATTGTTTGTGTGCTGTTCCACACCAAAGGCAATACACAAGTGCTGCTGTACAAAGCACTGATTTTATTAACTAACTCCACAAAGTAATGCCAACAAGTCGTACAGCACACATGTAACACTGCAGGCTCTCCCACACTACCTCAAATCAAACTGCTGATGGCTTCAGCACAGCCACCAAGTGAGTTATAAAGGCTGCACCAACACAGCTGCAAATATTTCAGTTTTTAAACGTGAGATTTGGACAAATTCTGGAAACACATCACAACTATTCATCAATAGTGACTGTTACCCATATGTTGCTCCTTCTGTTTGGATGGATGCAGATCCATATCCTCATCTTCCTCGTAGCTCCTCTTGTGGCGACTGGGTGTGTAGGAAGTTGAAGGACTAACTCGGGCTTGGCTTGCACTGATATATGCGTAAAATTGGGGATTAAGGACAACCACAGACTGAGCAGAGACAACTTCAGCACAGTAATGTTTGTGGGGCTTTTTTAAAACAAAATCCTAGTGATCTATTTAGAGCAAGACATTAAAATAACAATTCAAACTGTTACAGAGATGTCACCTCTTTAGACATATAAATAACCTGCTGTGAAGTGTACAGAGTCAGTGGCTTTGTTGGAAATAGAAACTACAAACCACCAAGTGCTATTCCACCATCAGCCTCTAAAAAAGGGAGATTTTTTTTTTATTCCCAGAGAACATGCTTGTGGTCCAGAACAAAACAAAAACTCTGAGAATTTTCTCTTCCACACCTCAGCCCTAAAGAGAGGATATTATAATATGCAAAGATTTGTTACTTGATGTAATAATTATCAGTTTTAGAAGAAACACACAGAAAATGTTGACATATAAGACATTAGCAGTGCTACACTTGTAAATTCATTTTGAAAAAGGTTCCTCTTCTTAGCAAGGACTGAAATCTGCTCATGATTTTAAGAGACCAGCTTACTTCTCACTTCCACTGCTGCTGTACTCTGCTTTAAGCTTCATTCAAACACTCTTATCAGTCATTTTATTACAAAACTTGTGGTAACTGCTAAATTTGAAACTGCATTAGCCTTCTGTGCCCATGACAAGTAGTAGATATCTTAAATTCTGAACTCAAAATATGAAATATCGAATCATTATACATTTACCACTGAGTTCTTATCATATCACAAAATACAACACACATTAAGTTTTCTAAAACTCCCCCCCACTGTCTTGGAGAGAATATAAAACTCCTAGAAGGTGTTAAACATCTCCTATCCATTTCACTCAGATAATTCAACTTCCATTTACTACGAGGAATTGAAGACAGTTTGTTTCTCCCCAAAACAAACAAGCAAAAACAAATAAAAAATGAATTTGTTTCCTGTACTCATTGATAAAATGACATCCTGTGGTTAAATTATTAAAATAATTCAACCTTCCAGGAATTACTGTCTTAAAATGCTCAGTTACAGGTGTTTTTGCAGGTTCTTATAGGAGACTCTCACTGTGCAAAGTATCCTACTCTAATCAGAAAATGCCAGTGGAATGTTCATAGCTCAACTGAAATTTACCTTCTTCTAAGCACTTGCAAATAGAACTTAACCTTAATTTTCAAGACCTTCCCAAGGAAACATACAAATCTAGTTTAAATCCCTATCAAAAAGCAATGCTCCTAAATTCATTTGCACCCTCTTTGTGCATAACACCACCAATTTTTCCTTTTTTCTCTTTCTAAACCCACCACCTCACCTGACTCACTAAGAAAAAAAAAAAGAAACTTTAAATAAACTTATCTCCTTAAATCTAATTAGTTGGTGATCACTGATTGTATAACAGAGCACTAGCTCAGCCAAAAAAGATATTTCTTTCACCCATGCAGATTCACCAGGCACTGGAACGCAGTAGAAAGTCTGTCTCTCCAAGGTGACTGTTTGTGAGGAGTTCAAATCAATTTCCTGCTGAGGCTGGAATACCAAGGGAAATTTTATTAAAAACCTGATTACAGTTTGTTTTCTTTTTTTAAACCAACCCCACAGATTCATTTACTCAGTCAGAAGCTACAACTAACATGCAAGACTATGTAGTCATGAAACAGTGAATCCAAAGAGTCTCTGTCTAATGCTTTGATTCCAATTGCACTGCACTACCAGAAGTAACTGTTTCAAAAGTCATGGGCACTTCCCCCTCCACACAAGCAAAACAAATTTTAAATAAAAGAGAAACAGCTGGAAGCCTCCTTAGGCTTAGAAATCAGAACACCAGTGAGCAGTTATGAATGCTCTGCTTTCCAAACTTGAGATTAATTTTGCATTTTAAGAGCAGTATCTTTGGGAATCCACTGGCAAGTCCCAAAGAAGTTCTATCACACTTACAAATGGCGATTTTCTGTCTAATGTTTCATCTCAAAATCTGTATAAAACTTACCCCACATTCTGCCACATCTCTGTATTTACCAAAATGCAAAACCTGTCAAGAAGAAAAAGGCAATGCAATTATTCTGTTTCTGACAGCATCCTGAACAGGAATCACTTACACAAAAATCACTGCAGTCCAAAGTCCTGCACAGATATACTGCCAAAGCTTTCATTATTGTAATATTTTCTTTTCTTCAGCAGAAATGTAACAAGTGATGTATTACTGATGCCATTTGAACCAAACACACTTACTACTAAATAGCATCTAGACCCCGTAGGTTTAACATACAAACTAGAGAAATACAAGGACCAGAATGGATAAAATGATAAATATTTATTACAATAATAAAGGAGTATTTCACTTACACGTGCATTTGTGTTTGAGTCAACTGTTTCATACACTCCCATGTAAAACTCAGGATCAAACATATCTTGAACCATGCAGCGAAACTTCACTAAACTGTTGGGTTTTAGGTAATGTACAGGAACATCATTCAGTGATGGAACCTGTAAAAAAGAGAGCTTATTCTATACAACTGGTACATATTAAGCAATGCTCTGCAGTAAGCCCAAACCAGCACAAAAACTGTCACCAACTTATTCTCTGATCATCCAGTATATCCTCCTGCTCAGTTACTTGCCTCAAACCCTGCATGAGTAATATACTTAATAATTTTGGGGTACATCTCATCCTAATCCAAGCAGTAACAAAGTGTGTGTATCTCAGCACCTTCCTGCAGTGGCTGTTACAGTTACGACTATCAATCACTTAACAATTCCCAAATTCTTCCAGTTCCAAAGCTATCAGTCCCAATACTGGACTATGAAGGAAACTATTATCAGTCACTGAAACTGCATGAAAACTGTACAACATTTGAAACCAACTTTTAAACTTGAAGCTATTGCAGCTGCAGTATTAAACAGAGTTTATTACTCATCTCATTTCCACTTCACAGCACTTTCGTCTTGTGTTATGTACCACCGGTACTGGAGCAATTGCATGCACAATTTCTTACAACAAAAGGTTGTGGAAAATCTGTATATTAATGTCCAAGTCCACATTGGGGAAGTCTTTTTTCACATATTTTTACATGACAATGGCAACACAGAAGGGAAAAAAAATAATGCCTAAGCATCTGGTATAACTTGCAATAAGAATACAGTTTTCTAAAATTTTTCAACTTTTTGTTGAAAAAAATCTGTATCTAACATTAAAATGCAAGGAAAACCAGACATATTCCAATAGGAAATGGCATTTTAACAAACATGTATTTCCCCATGATTCTCTTGAGTAAGAAAGTGTGCTTTCAATTCCTTCTAATTTTGCAAATTTAATTCAATTTTGCCATTTACACGTTGATTTGAACGATCATTGAAATATTAAGTACAAATACCCTGAGAAACAAACAAAAAAAATCAAATAATTTTCACCTGTTTTTTCAGCCATAACTAAAACAGATTTGATATGAAAGGTTTTTTGCTACAGCCTTTTAAAAAACCATCAGCTTTTGAACCCACTTGTGCATGTTTTATTTTTAAACCTTAAGCACAGCTTCCCTGCTCAACCGCACAAACCAGCCCCACAAAGCACAGTTTTTAGCAGAAAAACCATTTCCTCCTTAAACCTGAAAGCCCAGGCAGCTACTTATTCAAACCCACAAAAAGTTTTCAGCAAAGCTCAGGAGAGAAGAGGTTTATAACCAGCAGCTGAGAAGCTCGGTGGGGCACAGGGTGGTCACAATCACTGCCCAAAAAATGACAATATTTGTCAGCTTCTGCCATCTACTGACTGTGCTATAGATTGGCAGCACCTGGGGCAGGAACCTGTGCTGAAGGAAAGGGCAGGGTAGGCTCTCAGAGCCTGGATGTGCACCCAGGTTAAAGCTGCCCAGGTGTAAATAGGACACCTTAAAGCCTGGCCCCAAACTCTGCCCCACTCTTGGCACTGAAGGGAAGAACTTCTCAAACCCAAGTCACTGCAACAGAACATAAAAGACAAACTTGAAAAAAACCATGAGTCCAAAAGAATAAAACGCTCTTACCCAGTTAGTAGCGTTGTTTTCTTTTAATTTCTCCTTGAAGTATTCGGTCACCTTCTTTTCCCAATCAGAGTTCGGGACATTTTGGGCTACAAAAAAACCACACACACACATTTACATGTGTATTAGCACCAAAATTACCACCAAACACAGACTTCCATCCAGCATTCTCTCACATTATTCGAACCTTCACTTCTATTCTAGGGAAAGAAGTGCATTTTAGGCTACAGATACCAGCATTTTGGTGTAATTTACGCCTGTTGCAGCTCTCCCTTCCGACCCTACAGCATTCCAGGGTGCACAGAGCTGCTCCTGGGAGCGAGGAGAAGCTCCCCGAGAGAGGGCAGGGGCTTTCCCACAGCAAAATGCTTTGTTTCGATACCCTTTTCAGGCGGGCTCAAGCCCAGCCCAGGCACAGCCTTGTTCCCAGAACCAGAAGATATGCCAGATATACACAGGCTGTATGATGCATAAATATCTATAAATACGAGGTATAAAATGCAGGAAGAACCGTGCCTCACCAGCAGTGCTGATGGAGACTTCCCACTGTGCCTTTTGCAATCAGACTTGCCTAAATCACATTGGCCTTTTTAGCCACCAGCGAGCTGGCAGCAAGAGTGGGGAGAGCCCTTCCCAAACCTGCGACTGGGAAGCCCAGCCACGATGGTGATATGAGGTATAAATATAGATAAATGTGAGGTACCAGGATATATCAATGTGAGGTAAAACATATATATAAATGTGAAGTACAAGCACACATAAATGTGAGATATAAGCACACATAAATGTGAGATATAAGCACACATAAATGTGAGGCAAAATATATATTAAATGTGAAATACAAATACATATAAATGTGAGGGAAAATATATATTAAATGTGAAATACAAATACGTATAAATGTGAGGGAAAATATATATTAAATGTGAAATACAAATACGTATAAATGTGAGGGGAAATATATATTAAATGTGAGGTACAAATACGTATAAATGTATATAAATACGAGGTATAAATGTATATAAATGCGAGGTAAAACACACGAATACGAGGTAAAGCACACACGAATACGAGGCAAAGCACACACGAATACGAGGCAAAGCACACACGAATACGAGGTAAAGCACACACGAATACGAGGCAAAGCACACATAAACACGAGGCAAAGCACACACAGGCATGAGGCACAGGGGTGCAGGAGCCCCCCGAGCCGCCGGGCCGCCCTCCCTCTCGCTCCCCGTCCCGCCGCGCCCGCCTCACCGAAGAAGCCCCGCACGATGCTCAGCGGGTTGTTGAGCCAGTCGCCCACGCACGGCATGGCGGGGCTGCCGGCAGCCAGCCCGGCTCGGGCAGCAGGGACGGCACGGACAGCACCGCCACCACTCCTACTCCTCCTGGCCCTGCTGCTTCCTCTGCTGCTTCCTCCTCCTCCTCCTCTTCCTGCGGCAATGGCGGCCCGGCCCGCCCCGCGCCTGCGCGCGCCGCCGCCATCTTGGGTGAGGGCGGAAGGGGACGTGGCCGGGGCGCGGCCATGGCGGCAGCGAGGGCCGGGGCGGCGGCGGGCACCGGGACCACCGCCGGCACCAACCTGCTCTTCTCCAACTCCGCCGCCGACTTCAGCTTCAGCGTGCCTTTCATCCCCGTCAGCCAGGCGCCCGCCGCCGCTCCCGCGCTGCTGCCCGCAGGTACGGCCTGTGGGGGGCCGGGGGAGGGAGCCCCGGGGCTGAGGGGCCTTTCCCGAGTCCTGAGGGCCGTGTGGGACCGAGCCGGCCCTGCCGCCTGCCCTGGGCCGGGGTCGGCGCTGCTGACAGGGTTACGTGTCCCACCGCCTCCTGCTTCTGTGCCTGTGCTTCATGGTGCTCAGGGCTCCTGCCTCTGGGGTTCGGTGCCCTTCTGTCTCTGGGGTTCGGTGCCCTTCTGCCTCTGGGGTTCGGTGCCCTCCTGCCTCTGGGGTTCGGTGCCCTTCTGTCTCTGGGGTTCGGTGCCCTTCTGCCTCTGGGGTTCGGTGCCCTTCTGCCTCTGGGGTTCGTGGCCCTTCTGCCTCTGGGGTTCGGTGCCCTTCTGT
>JAWWEE010000159.1:30026030-30057079 GCA_035221455.1 Xenops minutus
CTCTGGGGTTTTGGTGCCCTTCTGTCTCTGGGGTTTTGGTGCCCTTCTGTCTCTGGGGTTTTGGTGCCCTTCTGTCTTTGGGGTTTGGTGCCCTTCTGTCTTTGGGTTTTAGCGCTGTACCTGAGGAGAGGGGGGTGTTTGTTGCCTGTTCGGTGTTTCAGGGTACTCCTTTCAGCCATTTAAAGGTGTCAGTTCTTCCATTCAAGGCTTGCTTAGTGATCTCACGTTTCCTTAAGCTCCTCTCCTATTCTATCTTCTGGTTTCCTTGTGTGAAAATAGCAAGTTAAGCAGGCCCCTTTAAATATCCTTGCTAATTTAATCCCTGTTCTGTTATCCTTTCCTGCTAATGCCCTAATGGTGTTCCCAGCACCAGTTGGAATCTGGTCCTCCAGCAGTTTGAGATAAAGGAATGGATTATTCCGGGAGTGTGTTCAGTCTGACTTTAAAGCCCTAAACATTAGGAATGCATCTAGAAATCAGGTTTTTCAAATTTTACTACACTGTACGTGTTGCAGTTGGACTAATGACCTTTAAAGGTCCCTTTTAACCCAAACCATTCTGTGTTGAGTCCAGAATCCAAGACTTCATTTCAACACTGTGCTATATTAGCTAAAATAAGTGTTAATATAGCTGGAAATCAATGCAATCCATCTTTGTCGATTTAATGAAATGTTTGCCAAGTACAGCTTGGAAACATTTTTTTTAGCTCAACTACATTTTTTTGTAGTTGAGGGGGGATAAAAGTGTCTAACTGAATTTTAAGTGCTGATCTGTCCAGTAGCTTTACACAAATGACTGTCATGGCCATCCCTGAAGATTTTGAAGCCATCCAGGGAGAAAATCTGATAGGATTTCATTCATTAAGGTGGTGAATCATATTCTCTTATCTCAACTAAAATTTGGTCAGATGAGGATTCACAGTTTTACAGCTGGAGTGAATTTCAGTGCCAAAGGTTGTGCCATATTCCATGTCTGTCCAAGCAAGGCCTGTGTCCTGTAAAATGCTCTGTTCCTATACTCAATTTCATTCACCATCTGTCCAGCCAGGTGTTGCTGGGATCTGGCTGTATAGAATAGTTTGTATCTTGAATAGTGGTATGAAGCAGAAAAGAACAAGCTCTCGAGTTTGAATTTTAAATTGTGTAAAATGTAATAAGAATCGGTCTCAGGGTTTGTTTGATATGTGACAGCCAACATTGGGAAGCTGTGTGCAGTCATTAATTTGTTATATCTGTCTCCAAGAGCAAATATTTAGTGGTTTCAGCTTTGCAATCTGACAATGAAAGATACATTCACTGGCTCAGGGATGGGTGATGTGGCCAATATATTTACTGTAGGTAGAGAGGAGTGTTCCCAGTGAGGAAGGGGATTAATGTCTCTTGTGGTTTTTTTGATGACAGTCTGTGAATGATGAGGTTCTATCTTATGTAGGGAGGGTTGTACAGGAGGCTGACACAGGCAGAAGGAAGACTGTTTGTACATGGAAAGAACATTGCCCTTGTGTATCAAAACTGTATGCTCATTATTTTAAATTCACATGCTGTGCTGTGCTTGGGAACCCTTCAGCACACTGGTACATATTTAAGGTGACCTGACATGGTGAGGTGAATTGCCTGCTCTGCTGCCAGTTATTATGGAAAGCTGAGTGGATAGTGTGGTGTGCAGTATGCTTCCCTCTGCTCCACAGTGTTTATGAAATATGGAAGGAAGGAGGATTTTATTGTTTAGAAGTTGAGACTTTTTATTTAGAATAAATAGCTATTCTTCTTGTAGTTGGGAGATAATTCCCAGGCCTGTCTTCAGAGTGGTCGTTGCGTGTAAATGCTTTCAGCATTCTCCATATGATGGCCTACATACACAGATTTTGGATTTGTTCTGTAAGTGGGATAAAGTGACATAGGTGAAAGTAAGAGAAATTGATAAAGTGTAATTGACAAGGTATAAGGTAAGTAATTGATAAGGCAGGTGATGCCTCAAATTGATGCTGCCTGCATAGGCTGCTAAATGAAAGATGGTTGAAATAGTTCTTTTTAATCTTGGCGGCTGCTTCTTTTATGATTAATTAATTAGAACAGCAGCTTCCTAGGGAGTCCTCTCCATGGATTCTTTTGTACTCCCTTGATACTCTCTATTACAATTATGTTGGCTGCAGATAAAGACATTTACTGTTGGCTCTTTGTAGCTGCAGAGACACTTGGTCTGGGGGCTGAGTAGTAGAGAGGCAGCAATACCTACCTCTGTGGTGCCTTCCCCACAGCCTGGGGGTCGTGTGACTGCCAGAGCAGATGAAACAGTTACAGCCATTTCAGATTGCACTGACTCCTTGCAAGGTGCTGTTCCCTTAGCAGGCAGGCAGTGGTGCTCAGACTGTTACAGATTTAGCTGAGCTTACTGTGAGGGCTCTAATAATGTCAAACCTCTTTCCCCCCGCCCCCTCCACTTGTTTCTAAATCACTGCCAAGCAGAAAACTGTGATTGACCAGGACCTAGTTTATTTCTCAGTGTGAAAGGGCAGTCATGGCCTTGCACCTTTTTAAGCCCTCTCCTGCAATTATGCAGAATGGGGACTGATTTTTCTGCACCAGAAATTTAGCTTTTATGCCAGGCTAGAATAGTATTTTTAGAGAGAGCTGGAGTAAGTCCTATTCATCAAGTGACTTAGGATCGTGAGTTAATGGCCACTTTGCAAGTCAAATGAGAAACCTTGTGAGGGCTCTGCTGGAGGAGCAGGCAAGAATGGATTGGTTAACCAGTAGCCTTAGCCTATTTGGGAATGATCTTAAGCTCTAATTTTGAATTTGATCTTGGAAGTCTAAAAATTAGAGCAAAAAGCTCTATGGTTATTAACTGTTTACATAGTGAAAGGTTATGAACCAAGGCTGGTCTTGCATTTGTGAGGCATATGTGAAGTTGGGAGGGATTTTAATGCCTGCCAAGTTGTCTTGGGTAGGCCCTGACTGCAGTTATACTTTGGTCTCTTACTTTAATATTTGTTGCTTTTCCTGTGTATGCTGAATGACTTTTACAGTCCATTTTAAATGTTCTTGAAGACTCGGTATCTTTTGTTTCATTTTACGATGTCCTTAATCATCAAGGATGTGTAAGCTTTGCAATCCTTTTGGCTTTGTGGGGAGTGACAGTTTTGGCAATAGCTGATAATGTTACAGTACATTTTGACTACATACAGTAGCTGGTTTGAATGTCTCACAGTATCTCTGGTGATCCTTGTGTTTTTCCAGATGATTCTGCAGATGTTGGGGAAGAGGACAGCTTTTTGGGTCAGACTTCTGCCAGCCCCAACCCACCACAGACTTTCAACTATTTCTCTCAAGTACCCAGCAGCAGTGATCCCTTTGGGAGTATTGGGCAGCCACCCTTAACAACTGCTGCAACACCTGTTGGAGCACCATCCTTCTCCAGGCCTCCAACTTCACTTCCACTTGTGTCTGGGTCACAGGATGAGCAAAATGCCTTTTCACCACATATTCCTAAGTCCCAGTCTTACAGTGCACCGCCCACTTCCCAGGTGGGAATCCCACCTTACCAGTCCCCTCAGCAGAGCTGTCCCCCACCCACAAGTGCAGCAGGACTTCCCCCAGGAACACCTCAGCAGGGATACAACCCCTACAGGCAAACCACCCTGAGCAGCAGAGCCAACCCGTACCTGACCCCACCACAGCTGCAGCAGAGCTACGCTCCTGCTCACACACCATCCTCTGTGCCACCTGTGCAGATGTACCAGACACCTCCAGGGCCTTTGACACAGGTATGTCCGTCATTCCTGACATCCTGGTACCAGAAAAAGGCAATTCAAGTCCCTGTCCTCTTTGAACTATATATATATATATATTGCCTTTTGAAGGTTTTTCTTCTCCACCAAAAAACCCAGAAAAAGTCTTGAACCACTTCTACCAGCAGAATGTTTTTACTAGAAAAGCTCAACTAAAAAAGCTTCTTTCCTGAAACTGTGTTGTTTCAGGAAAACTTTCTGACCTTTGAAGTGAGTGTACCCTGAGGCTGTAGGCACGTGAACCTCTGGGGTCACAAACAAAGCCTGGTTTTGAAGTTCTGTAGCTCTTTTCTGTGGGTTTTTGAGTTTGCTGAGTTTCAGCTGTTCTGCTGCATTGTTTGTGACTCTGTTGTAAATCAGGTCATTCAGCCCTTTGCAAGATAGGGGCTAAAATCTCTTTTCAACCTGGTTTTGTTGGTGAAACCAGAACTTTTTGAAACTAAGTCACATAAAATTGTCAGCAAATTCTTTGAAACACATTGGTTGAAGATACTGTGTGATATAAAGCATTGATCTCCATTCTTTTTTACCTGCACAAAGACATTATTAAAATAATGCAAATGGGTTAGTAATAACCTGACATGTTGGCCTTGAAAACAGAAAAAGTGTTTTTCATTTTGTCTGAACTATGGCTATGTTTGTGCTATTGTGAATAAAGAATATAATTATATAATGACAAAAACATAGCAAAAGCAGTAGAACCTCAACAATCTGGAGTTCTAGATTTTATAATTTCAGAACTTCTGTTTGCTTGATTTTATATATTGTACAGTATTTTTGTGGTTGCTTTTATTTTCTTTAAATGTACCACCAACCAAAGCTACTGCTGACATCATTTGGTTTTAGTTGTACTAACTGCATATTTGAACAATTTGTATGAAATCAACTTTATGTAGGCTCTGGTCCCTTTCAGAATCTGTTACATTTCTTGTGTTCCTGAGGCTACATTTGAGTTTGAAATCTGCTTGTTCTGATTACTTTGCAGAGAGAAGACTATTACCGAAATGACCACTTGCTAAAACTGACAGTATTTATGCAAAAAAAAGTAATTATGTGTAAAAAATAATGAGAATAGTTCATTTTTATTTTAATATCAAATTTTGTGGCTTTAAGAAATAAGCTCAGCTCAAGTTTTGAAAATTTCAGAGTATATTTGGACTTTTAGTGGTTTTAGGTAATTGTGATGCTAAACCATAGCAGTTTTTAAGAGTGTATGTGGGAATAAGTTTTCAAACACATGATAAAGGGGACAATTTGTAACATTTTTTACCATGAAAGATAATGTTCTTGGGGAGGAGGAAATGTTAGAAATAAAGGCTCAGAGTATTTCCTGTAGCAAAGTGCAGATCAGTTCTGTAAAAGCCGTGTGAGACTGAGGTGATGAGCCCCTGTGTGTTCAGTTTCCACAGTCCCAGCTCCAGACTCCCAGGCCTGCAGGTCCCCTGGTCCCGGCCGCTCCTGTTTTGCTGCACAACCAATACGAGCCAGTTCAACCACACTGGTTCTACTGTAAGGAGGTGGAGGACAAGCAGATATGGATGCCATTCAGCCTTCTGGATTCTGCAAAACTGGAGGAAGTCTATAATTCTGGTAAGTGCTATGTTATCCAGAGGTGAACAGAAGGACTAAAAGGAAAATATTGGAGTAATGCCACTGACGTACGAGAGCATGGTATGGCAGTAATAAGGAAGGTTAACACATATCCTGGAGATGGATTTTGTGCCACTTAATGTATTTCAATTCCATTATCTGTTGCTTGATGCTGTGAGTGTTGAGATGTACCATCCCTGGTGGATATCAGAATTTCTCATAGAACTCCTGACTATCTGTATCTTGGTTTGCCTTTTTGTTAAAAGGTCAGTGATAATTATTCACATTTTAGAGCTGTTCAAAGCTTTTTTGTTGTGTACAGATACACAGAAGTGTTTTAGAAGCAACACAATTGCCTGATATTATGAAGTTGCTCTTTATGGTAAAACTGTCTGTCCTAATGGTCTAATGTTGATCACAGACGTGACTGGGCTGAGAGGGAAAAATCCTATGTGTTAGTGTGGTAACTGAGTGTGGCTTGTGTGTCACAGTCCAACCTGACCCCGAGAGCGTGGTTCTGAGCACGGACGGGGGGCGCTACGACGTGTTCCTGTACGACAGGATGAGAAAAGCTGTGTACTGGGATGAGGAGCCTTCGGAAGTGCGGCGGTGCATGTGGTTCTATAAGGGAGACAAGGACAGCAGGTTCATTCCTTACACCGAGGATTTCAGTGAGAAGTTAGAGGTTAGTATTATCTTTATATAAAAAGCACAAAGACCTTATTTCATTGTAATAATGACCTTAGAAGTACTTCTCTCTGTTTCATTAAAATGACTTCCAGAATGCAGTTTCTGGAACATAAGTAAGCAAATCCTGGAAAGGTTTGTGGCTGGAAGGCCCCATTGCTCATGAATCAGTTCCTTCACTGCTATGACCTCAAATCAACTTGTATAGCTCTTCATGTGACACTATTATATAAACAAAGTTATGTAAATTATAACTGTAACATTACAGATGATGCACAAGGACAAAAAATGCTGAGAAGAAGATGTACTGATTTTGTGTAACTTGTTTACTGTTTCAGGCAGAATATAAAAGGGCTGTAACTACAAATCAATGGCACCGGCGACTTGAATTCCCAAATGGAGAAACAATTGTTATGCATAATCCCAAGGTAATAGATTTGGGAAATTTTATCTCACAGGATTCATTAGGGGTGAATGAGGAAGTGCATGGAAGCATACATCGAATGCAGTCTTGATCTTTCTGGAAACATACTTGTTGGTTGTTTTGGATATGTGTGCATTGAAGACGGTAAAGTTTACAAAACACTGAACCTCTGCTTTCTTGAATGTGCTGGTTAACAGCTGGTTCATGTGGTTAACAGAAATGCTTTCTGAGACCTAGGGAGAATAAGGGTTTGCATGGTAAGTATTTGGGCTAAGCATAACTGGCAGCAAATGGTAAGCAATTTGAATTAGTTTAACCTCAGACAGTCTGTACCTAATGAAAGATAATTTAAACTGAGAGCTTTCATGTGAAGAAAAGAATTAATTAACTGAAAGGTAAATAGTTTGTTTATTTAAGCTGTGAGAGGTTTTCTACTGGGACTATTTTTAGGCCATAAGAAAGTACAGCAAAACAAGCTTTAAAAGTTACTCTAAATATTCTGCAGTCTCATGTTATTAAAATATGGACTTCAGCCTTATTGACCAATGCTGTTAACTTCTCACAGATGCAGTAATTAATAAATAGAACAATCCAAGGGCCAGAAAGGATCATGGTTGCTCCTACTTGAAGCATTTAGTAATGCTGGTTAAAGAATTCTACCCAGTAAAAACATAGAGAAGGAGCACTTAAACCACTTGGTGTCATGAATATGAGTTCAGAGTGTAAGTCTTCTAAATAGTTGTAGTACTAAATTCCTCACTTTCTAGTGTTTCTGGACTACTTCAAATGCTGTTGTCCTTCCCTGAAAAGCACTGCACTTTTTTTCCCGCTATTTTCTCCTTGTGATGCAGTTATTGTAAATAAATTCAGTTTCCTCACATAAACGATAATCTACTAAGGAGGAGTGGGTTCTGGAGACTAAAAGAGAGGAGCCTGTATAATGCTTGTCTGAGGAGTTAAAATTGTTCAGAATGCCTGAGCAGTCCCAGCTTCTCCAACTAGTGGTTACTTTCATCCGAGTCATCTGGTTGCGTTTCACGCTAACGAGGATTGTGTATGGGTTTGGACTCTGGTTTTAGTGAAGCTGTCCCTGCCTCAGGGAATGGCCTTAGGGCTTTCAAAGGGTTTTCTGGGTTTTTTTTTGCATATGTGCTAACTGAAGATGAGTTTCAGATGCAAGGTAAAGCAGTTGGAAAGTGTGTTAAACCATGCAGTGCTTTCAGACTAACAATATGAGTTAACAAGGCTTTTTGTGTTTATATTTGGACAATGTATTTGTTGCAGGTCATCGTTCAGTTCCAACCTGCTGCCACACCAGATGAATGGGGGACCTCTCAAGATGGTCAGGCAAGACCAAGGCTGGTAAAGCGTGGAATTGAGGATGACCATGACGAGATTCCTGATGGTATGTGACCACTGTAGGTGGGTCTGCACTGTGAGCAGTCAGTTTGGGTCTGTGCAGAACTTGGACAGTGTGGCAATGCACTGTTCCTGCCTGGAGCCTAAAGATTAAAGTTATTCCTTAAACTGCTTGAAAGAGGTTATCTGGTTCTGTTTTTTTTAATCAAAGATATCCTGTGGCTCTGTTATGTCCTGAACCTTATTATGTAATAGGCTTTATAGAGCAAATATATCTTACAGTTGCTTGACTCCAAACTTCACTCCCGCAGTGCATATTGGTACTCTGAATGTTTGATTTTCTTTTTCTACAGGAGAAATGTCCCAAATTGACCACCTGGTATTTATGGTTCATGGCATAGGTCCTGTATGTGACTTGAGGTTCAGAAGCATTGTTGAATGTGGTAAGTTATAGCTTGTATAATGAGCAGTATTATTCTTCACTGTTTAAATGTGCCTCTCTCTAGCTCAGATTCAGATAAACAAGCTTGTTGTTGTTTTTTTTTTAAAAAAAAGAAGTCTCTAATGTTTGTGTGATTTGTGTGTGTGGTGTGGTTTTCTGTTTGCTTTTTTTAAAAAAAAATACATTCTAATACAACTGAGTAAATTAAGAAAGCCCTGTCTGGTCATAGAGGAGAATGCAGTCACTTTGAGATAAGTAGAAGCTTGCTAGAAAATCCACTTGAAGAAAAACAAGTATTTTCTTATTGTTAGAATAGTAGTACTTGAAAAGATCTTTCCAGTTTCCATCACCTGTATTCTGACTATGAGTGAAATTAAGGCGGGGGGGGGCAGTATTTATGTGTTACTTGGGTACTACTTCTATCAGACTTCCATTATTCTTTTTCTTTGCAGTTGATGATTTTCGGACTGTTTCTCTGAAGTTGTTGCAGACTCACTTTAAGAAATATTTAGAGGAAGGTAAAGTGAGCAGGGTGGAATTCCTTCCAGTTCACTGGCATAGTTCTCTGCATGGAGATGCAACAGGTGTAGACAGGTGAGTGTGTTGTTTGATGTTGAAAACTTCATAAGCTGCTGCTTAAGGGTTTTTGGAAAGTGGGGAAAAATAGTAGTTCATATGCTTTGTAGGCTAAATGAGTAAATGTATGACTGGGTTACAAAAGATAATTGCTAATATTATTTAATTAGCATTTTGATAAGGAGTCTTAGGAAAGCTGGCAAGGCATGAAGAATATTTTGACTTGTTTATTTTCACAATCACACACGCTTGTTCAGTACTGCATTTCCATGAAAGTGGCCAATGCATGATACACGATGATGAGAGTGTAGAGATTGTGATTGTAAATATGAGGTGGTGAGTATGGAGATTTTTTGTCCAGTAACACATTGTACAACTGAGAATGGCGAGTTTTCTGTTCTTTACCTTCTTGCAGTGTGATTGAGTTTGACCCTAGGAGTTGTCAGGATCCTGTTTCTGAGGGAGGCATCGAGCCCTCTGTCCAGTCCTAGAGGAGCACCTGATCATGATTAGATAGTTGAGCCAAGGACTTTTTTCTTTTGAAGCAAAGTGTCTATATTTGGGTAGGAGTGTTACAGCATTTTGAAATCTTTTAGAGTCACTTCCCTGGGCCTACCCATTTACTATCACTTCACATTTCAGGCTGTTTTCTCTTGCTCAAAGATGGGGAAGCAGAAAATGTGAGAGTAGCACCCTGTGCCACTCAATGCTCACACTAGTGCTCTCCAGACTGTTTTAGCTCACTCAAGTCCTACTGCTCTCCTAGAACCTTAGTCTTCTCCTTGAGTGTGGACACTTCATTATCATGAGAAGAGATCCTTATTCTGGAATCCAACCAGGCAATGCTAACTAAGGCAGTCTCAATTCCACAGCAATTCCATTGCAGCTGTCTTAGCTCCAGGCAAGCAGATGGGCATGCCAAGCTTTTCCTTCAAAAAGAGAGTATTATGATTCTATGATTCTAATTTTATATGTGAGTTCTTTTTCTCTTCCACTTCAACCAATCTGCTCACAAAACTTCCTTGTTATTATATGAGCAGTGTTGGAATAGAGAAGAGATTATTTCAGGTATTCCTTCAGGGAGCTCTATCTTTCTTAAATAGATACAATCGGCATGTAGCTCTAATGTATGAATATACAACAAGGCCAGAAGTCTATGTGGGTTTTTTAAAATGTTTGTAGAGACGCTTTCTGTAGAATTTCCATTGCAGTTATACTACCTGTCATTTCAAAAGTTAATGAAGTCCTTATCTGTGTTTCTTTAAAGTCATTCATGCTCCTAATGACTTTGTGTTACTAGGAACATAAAGAAAATCACTCTGCCGAGCATTGGGCGCCTGCGGCACTTCACCAATGAAACGCTCCTCGACATCCTGTTCTACAACAGCCCCACCTACTGCCAGACCATCGTGGATAAAGTCGGGATGGAAATGAACCGTTTGTACGCGCTTTTCATGAGCCGCAACCCCGACTTCAAAGGAGGAGTCTCTGTGGCTGGGCACAGCTTAGGTAACTGTCTTAGAACTCTTTGGGATAAAACCAGCATTCCCGCATAAGGAAAATGAAACCTTTGTTAAGCATAAGGCTCAAATTAGCTCTTAGGGCAGAATAGAGCTGAGTGAAAGACAAACACTTCTTAATAGCTGAGTTTATCAAGCTGTGAGATAAAGTTAGTACTCCATGGGGGAGTACATTCCCTCCCCCTTTAGTTTCCTTCTTGAAGACTTAAGATCTACTTTGTGTTTAAAAGCTGACAGCTTCTCTGGTGTCTTGTTAGGTGGGTGATTTCTGTGTCTCAGAACCCCTACTTAGTAAAAGTGCAATAGTTTTTTGGAGGATAGAATAAGTGTTATAACAACATATTGACATACTGGTTTGGGCTGGAACTTTTCCTCCAGTTTGGCAAGCAGTCTCAGGTGTTTAAAGATAATTTAATCATAGCAGCTACATGAAGCATGAATGGGGCGGGGGGGAAGGCTTGTTTTTAGCTGAGAATGATTATATTGAAACTAATAGGTGGGTGTTTTATTTTAATTCAGACATCTTTTTTGATCGATCTATACGATGTTATTAATATTGCATATAAATCTTCTTTGAGACTTAGAGACAGGAATACCTGACATTTTTCTCAAGTCAATTTTAATTCCTGTTTCCAGGTTCCTTAATTCTATTTGACATATTGTCTAACCAAAAGGACTTGGCTGCAGCAGTAAATTCTGGACCATTCTCTGGTGTTAATGGGACTGTAAAGGATGTGACTGTTCATGACAAACAGGTAATTTGCATACTAGTCTTTATAGGCCAATAGATTTAATATTTTCAGCAATTTTTTTCTTAACTTTTCAGAATTTATTAGCTGAAACATTGTGATGGGTTCTGATAGTAGTCCATTTTAACATGCTAATGGAAATATACAGTTTTGTAAATATTGTCAGTTCTCAGGAAAAACTATTGCATCTTGCTTAAGTTCCAGGTAGGCTGGAAATGCGATTTGATCATGAACATCAGCTTTGACCCTTGTGAACACGTAACTTGGTCTTAGCAGCACCTAAATGGTGGGGGAGACTCAGAAGAGGGAAGGAATCTGTCTGTGTTCAGGCTAGAAGTGGTGACCAGTTGTTTGATGAATAAAAGGAAGTATTTTTAAGTGACAGAAAGCGCAAGAAGAAAACTTTTGTCTCTTAGAAATTTTTTTGCTGGCTTTTTTTAGTGGAAAATCTGCATCCCAGTTTACTAAAAATGGATGTATATTTACAGAGCTTGCATGATGATGTTTTTAAGAGAAAGTAATTCAGCTTGGTTTGGCTTGCTGCATATTGGTTTTTCACTGCTAGAGAATGTGATTCTCTTTCTGTGCTGTTTTGTTAAGATGACTGAAGATACCAGTTCCTTGGGTTCCTCAATTGCCACTTCTGGTGATGACCTTTGTGAACCTGAAGCGGATGATGATGTTCCTACTTTGCAGAAGACTCTGGAAATACTGAGTTTGTCAGAGTACATGAGCACCTTTGAGAAGGAGCGAATCGACATGGAGTCTCTGGTACAGTGATGTTCACTTGACTCATGGGGATTGCCCAGGGTATGGGGAGTTAAGTTTGGGGGGTTTTTTTGTTGGTGGTTTGGTTTTGGGTTTAGTGACCATGAGGCCTGAGAGCAGTTGCAAAGATAAGATAATCAGTGCTTGATTTGAAGATTAAATGTTACTGTGACTCTTTTTCTTGGTGTGGTGCGTCCCTTCACTTGTTTTAAAGCACTTTGTGTCCTGCCTTTTTATTTTTTTGTGATTTCTATAGCTTTATAAAATGCATGTCATTGGCAATAAGAAATTATATGTTACTAGAAAAGTTATAATAAAGTGTATTTTGATGTGTGTGTTTGCTGTTTTACTTCTTTAGCTCATGTGTACAGTTGATGACCTGAAGGAAATGGGAATACCTCTTGGACCAAGAAAGAAAATAGCTAATTTTGTAAAAGACAGAGCAGCCAAGCAGGTAAATAAATTTTTCGGGAATGAAATAAAATAATGTTAAGCAAACATAACTGACTTCCTTGCTGTGGAGTAGCTTCTATTCTTGAACACTCTCATTAACATCCTGGATATATTAAAGGAATTTTGACCACTGTGAAATAAACTTTTGTTTTTCCCTAACTTTGAAACTTTTCTCAAAAGGAACAAAAGAAAACGTTAGCAGAAAAGAAAGCAGTGCTGGCTGCCACACTTCAAACTCAAGAAGACACCCAGAAACCAAAAGAGTCAGTTGCTTCTGTCTCCTCTTCAGAGTCTGGCCAGCTGCACTCAAAGAGGAAGCTTCCAGTTGGTGCATCCGTGTCTTCTGTCAACATTGATTATGAGTATTTTGAAGTTGGAACTGGCCAGGTGAGACTACGTAGATTTAAATGATCTGTCCAATCCTGCCCTTTATTTGTCTGTTTTTGGTTTTAATGTTTATGACTTTGGGCTACCTGCCCTGATTGTTGTACAAAAGTTGTGTTTGCACAGAAGTAATATTATAGTATTCATATGGTATTAGTATGGAAAGGGCAGTGCAAATGAAGTTTTCTGGAAGTCCTGTGAGCATGTGGTTAATTTAATGCACAACTTGTTTTTTCTTTTCTAGCTAGAGCATTATATTACTTAGCACAGTTCTGAGAGATTTTATGTCTGATTTCTGTCTGGTAGGTTTCTGTGGCTTACAGTTCATTGGACTTTGAACCAGATATTTTCTTTGCTCTTGGGTCTCCTATTGGTGTGTTCCTCACTGTGAGGGGTGTGGAGAAGATTGATGAAAACTACAGGCTTCCCACCTGCAAGGGATTCTTCAATATTTATCACCCAGTGAGTAGACAGAGCTTTTGAGATTTGGTTTTAGTTCATTCAGATGAAAAAAAATGTAGAATATAAATTTTTAACTTCTGAGCATTACATCTCTTTTCCCAAAACACAAAAAAACCCCTGACCCATCTGAAATACATGTTCCACATAGTTTTAGTCTTTACTGCAAAAGTGAAGTAGGTCTGGCTGTAGGGTCCATACGTAGCATTCCAGGTATGGTTGACTTGAAAATATTTGCCTTATTTGTTTTCAGAGCTAAGGACCATTTTTTCCTTTTTCATCCATTTCAAGGCACTCTTGTAGATTTTTATGGAGTGTTTGTGTTTTTACATGAAGTATGTTTTTCCTCCTCTGTGTCATCTTGTTTAACAACAGTGACATCAGAGTGCCAGAAAATCTTGCTGTTGTGTTTCCTCATTAGCATCTCTGTCTGTAGGAGAACAAGACTGAAGTAGTTAATGAACCTGCTTAATCTTATGATTAAACTGTCATGAACTGAGTTTCTGTAAATTCAAATAGTACAGAATTAAAAAATAGTTTTCTATTAAATAATCATAAATAGTTTTTTTTCTCACCAAAATGTGATAATTAGAATAACTTCTAAAATAACTACATGTCAATGTGTTGTTTCTTAACAGCTTGATCCAGTAGCTTACAGGTTAGAACCAATGATCATTGAAGACATGGATTTAAAACCAGTTCTCATTCCACATCATAAAGGCAGAAAAAGACTTCATCTGGGTAAAAAGAAAATTTATTTCATATGGGTCTCACTTTTGTTATTTACTCATTTGATGCATTAGAGTATTGTAAAATTTTAAGACACTAGTGAGTGTTCCTGGGTATCTGACTCCATGTTTCTCCTAAACGTCAGAGGTGAATAAGCTGGGCATTCACACCTTCATTCAGAGAGGCTTTGCAGCTTTACTGGGCTCTTCTGTGCTGGAGTTTGAAATTAAGTCTCTCTCTCCTATTCCTTTAGTGTAGGGTATCAGGAGTGATGATGGGGGGTGCTGCAGCTATTTATGTGGACCCTTTTGGATTTGGAGACTGGACTGTTTCCTGTGCTATTAGCTTTTAACTCATTGACTCATTCAGTGAGAAATCAATTGTGTGTTAATTTTATTTCCCCTAATCTTTCTGAATGGAATAGAGAAGAAAGAAATGCACGTTCATGACATAGCAAGCCTGTTTCTCCTCGTAATTGGAATGTTTCTTGAACAGGGCTTCATCATTCTGGGATTAGTTCATAATTTTAAATCCTTCTATATGGAGATTGTTTTCTTTATTTCTTTCTTAGAGTTGAAAGATTCTCTCTCTCGTATGGGTTCTGATCTGAAACAGGGCTTTATTAGCTCTTTGAAGAGTGCATGGCAGACCCTTAATGAATTTGCACGTGCCCACACATCTTCAACCCAGCTGCAAGCAGAACTGGAGAAAGTCGCCAACCAAATTAAAGAGGAAGAAGAAAAGCAAGTGGTAGAAGGTATGTGTACACGTTGTTTTATTGACCTCAGATTAATTGAAACTTGAGTATTCCAGCAACTGTTTGCTATTGATTTTCCTGACCCTGTTAAGGAGGCCTCTCAGCTAAACCCAGATTTCCACCAAAGCTGCTCTGTCACTGTCCTCCTCAGCTGGGCAGGGGAGAGAAAGTACAATGAAAGGTTTGTGGGTTGAGATAAGAACAGGGGGAGGGATCACTGAGCTATTAACCAGCACAGGCAAAACAGACTCGACTTGGGGAAACTGGTTTAATTTATTACTGATCAGATCAGAGTGGGATAATGGGAAATAAAAGAAAATCTTAAAGCCTCTTCCCCCCACCCGTTACTTCTTCCAACTCTTAGCTTCTGGTTTTCTCTCCCTCCTCCCCTCCAACAGTACAGGGTGATGGGGAATGGGGGCTGCAGTCAGTTCATCATACTCTCTGCCACTCCCTCCTCCTCAGGGGGAGGACTCCTCAAACTCTTCCCCTAGTCCAGCGTGGGGCCACTCCCACGGGAGACAGTCCTCCACAATCCTCTCCAGTGTGAGTCTATTCTTAGAAAGACAAATCATTCCTCCTAGTTTAAATTGAGGACAGTGATCGGCATTGTGCAGGGAAGATGTAAAAATGTATTATGTCAGGTTATCCACTCAGAATGACTAGGTCTGTGTATGTATAAACAGTGGGGTTTGTTTTGAAAATTACTCAGCTATGACTTTGCATGAGCCCTTTTTCAAACAAACTGTTTAATCTGTTACGAAAGAAATAAACATATAGCTCCAGTAACCTTTCTGATTGGGCAGTTCTGGGCAGTTCAGGTTGTTATTATTGTCTTATCACAAGCACTTGGAAATTATAGCTGGGGAAAAGGGTGATATTTCTTGATTATAGTCAAGCAGGCTGTGCTTGGAAATAGTTTAAACCTTAAACTCTTTAATTTTAGCTGAGAAGATCACTGAAAGTCCAGAACCTCCAAAAGATGAAGATGCTTTAGTGAAGGTTGGAATGCTAAATGGAGGACGTCGGATTGATTATGTTCTGCAAGAGAAGCCAATAGAAAGCTTCAATGAATACCTTTTTGCTTTGCAGAGTCACTTGTGCTACTGGTAAGAGGAAATATTTGTGATTCTGTAAATATGGCTTAAGGTAAACAGTATATGTGATTGTCCAGGAGTACCAGGCTCATCTAATTTAAAGATAAAATTCTGTGTTAGTGCAGTGTGAGCAAGTCTATCATCATGTTTATAGTCAAGACATTGCATACTGTTCTCTTGGCCTTTGACATTCAAAACACAGATTTTTAGCTTGTTTTCACAAGGAGAGCTCTTGTAAGCATTTTGACAACTGTAGTTTTTCAAATAAAACTGTTCGTGATGGAATTGTATTAGACTACAATACTTAGTAAAACTTTATTGCCGCTTCACGTTGAAGGGACATTGTTGGATGCTTTGCTATCAAATATTAACCAAAAAGAAACAGAGGGAGAAAAAGGGCACAGTGAAACTTCCTGTAAATTTGGATGGTTATGGTTTATCACTTGTGTGCAGTGGTTCCTTGTATACAGAACAATTTGTAGAACAAGAAGCAGATTCTGGTGTCATCCTGTAGTCAGAGCTGTAGTACAGCATTGCCTCACCTGAGTTTGGATTTATTTTTTTAAAAGTGCTTACTTATTTCAAATGGAGAAAGATACCATTCCATTTATACAAATAGCAGTCACTATTGACCTACTGTAATAGCCCTTATTAGTTGCTCTCTTTTTCTGGTGTGCCATTGTATACATTTATGACTGTTATAAAATTAGGTGCACATGAAAACACACAAGCTGTGGAACGGCAGGGCAAAGGGTGCATAAACTGTGTCACAACACACCAACACACCTTTGTATGGAACAGTCCACCCTGGATATCAGCTGCTGAGCTGCAGAAAGGTGTTGGTGAGGGAGGAGTGACTGGTCCCTTGTTTTGAGTTTAGCAGGTGCTGGACAAACAGTGCTCTACATTCTTTTTGAAGGGTTCATCCTCAATAGCTGGTAATTTTATTAGCAGGCATTTTTTCCCAGAGGTTAAAATATGGCACTGAAAACATTACCCGAAGGATCTTATTAAAGGCAGTCTCACTCCCAGTGAGCTCTGTCAGGGTGACCCGCTGGTGGCAGTGCTGCTCCACCGGCAGGACTGAGGGATGGGGAATTGTGTTCCACACGGTGGCAGCCGATCACTGCCAGGCTTTGGAAAACTTCCTACTCCTCGCTGGTTTTTGTCATTCAAGTAAGGAAGATATGCATGGTGATTAATGACCCAAATTTGAGAGCCCCCCCTTTTTTTTTTTTTTTTGTTTGTTGGGAATGATGAAAAAAGCCTTAAATGAAATGCTCTGTGTGTTAGAGAGAACAGAGCTTCTGTGCTGACCCTTCTACGTGTTTGTTTGCTGTTCATGTAATAGCAGAAACCATCAACAGCTGTGGTAACTCTGTGCTTAATTGTGGAAAATATTTGTAGTCCCTTAACTTGGATGCTTAACTCTGTACTTGTGTTCTGTAAATTATGTTCCTTACATTTGGAAGATCACAGTCCTGACCATCTAAATCTCCTTTACTGTAATTTATTTTAAAAAGCAAAGGAAGCTGCCTTCATCTAACAACTCCGAGAGCTTTGGAACTTTGTTAAATTTTGCCTGCTTAACTTTGTTATTTTTTTACAGTGCTCATTACTTTTTTATGTTGGTATTGTTTATGTGTGTTTAAATACCATTTTATAGATGAATCAGAAAATTAAGTCTGTCCATGTTAAATTTAAATTCAGAGAGCCTGAAGCTTTGATTTTTGGAAAGAGGAGGGAAAACAGACACTTGGAAACATGGCACTTGAATTATATTAATCTTTAAATTATTTGAGAACTCTCCTACATTTTAGTGGTAAGGAAGAGAGCCTGGACAAGCAGAATGTATTCTTGGTGTGGAATATATTCAGGAGCTCATCACAGACAAAAAGTGATAAATCACTTGAAATTTAAGATAAGTAACATCAGATAAGTGGGTAGAGCAGGGGATTTAGAGTTGCAGCATAGCAAGGCAGGGAAGACAGAGGAGAAGGAAATGCAGTAGACAGAGGTAAATACAGGGGCTGGGACTGACAGCAGAACCACTGCAAAACTGATGAAGAACTGTAGTCTGAAGGAAGTTGGTAGAGGTAGGGTCATGTTCACAAAGAGTAATTATGAGGGCAAGAGGTTGTGCAAATTTTTTGAGAGCTGAGGTAGCATGAAATGTGACTTTAAGAATTAGAACATGGACCATACTGAACTAACGTTTTTCCTTTTTAAATTTCATTCTTCCTAGGGGTTCTGAAGACACTGCCTTGCTGATTCTCAAAGAAATATACAGGACAATGAATATCAATCCTGAGCAGCCACAGCACTGATGTATAGAAACATGACTTTGTAAGTTTGCTCTAATAGAACTTATGTACTCATATCAAATTCAGCTGCAGCTTAGATGTCTTTACTTTCCCTTTTTCCTCTGAAGTTTAAATTACAAGGCAGGCAGCCATAAAATGTCATTTTGAGTGCAAATGCAATTTCTAGACTTGAATGCAGGGGGAGTCTTCATGTTCTTTCCCTCTTCATTCCCAAAAGCTATCTGATGTTAGTAGTTTTGGTATGGGATAATAATCACCAGTACAAATATGACCAAAGTATGATTTCTCTTTATCATGCTTCTCCCTTAGTTAATTGTTCAGTGAACATTCAAGAACAGGAAAACTTGGTGAAATTGGCTATGTTGAAACTTCATTTACAGTGCAGTAGATTAAAGAACACCAGCAGTGTTTCCACTTTTTTAATGTCCGTATGGTACTGGTTGACCAGTGGTGCACATCTGTGTCAGCAAAGGAGGTGCTTGTCTCCTAAGAAAGTATTAAAGTATTAGTGATATTGATAAATTACTGAATGAGACCTCTATATATGTCAGTATTTTATTATCTTTGTATAACTTAAGAATTTCAGTAGAACAAGTGAAATGACATAGCATGGAAGTTAGTTCACCTTGAAAAGAAATGGAATACACAATATAATTATCTTAGACTGAAATATTCTTGAAGGTATTTTTATTTTAAGATGTGTGTTTCCTAACTGGGGATATGTAGTGTACCAGTTTGCATCACTAGATTCGTAGAAAATATTCTTTCTTGAGAGGCAAGGATGAAATAATATGCACCTTGCCTTTTTGGAATCATACAAAAGATAGTTTCTGATGTATTTCTCCATTTTCAGAAGAACTGATAATGTCAAGGTACATAAATACTCAGCATGAAGAGAAATACTTGACATTTCAGAGGAATATTTTAAGTATCTCTCACTGCTACCATACAGTTTTAGTAGTCTTTTTTAACAGAATGCTGCTGATGGTCAGTTGATAACATCTTTTTTAAAATGAAATGTCAAGGCTGATCAAATGCATTTCTTTAAAGCATAGACAAATAAAAGGAAAAGGCACCCTTTGTCTGCACAGCTGTGACAGTGGTGTATCAGTTCTCACAATGGCTCAGGCAGTGACTCAAGTCATAGCGCCAGAATATTTCTCTCCTATTTTTTTTATGACCACTTTGGTTGAAATCACTTGAAGCTTATTGTGAAGAAAGGCCTTTAAGTCTCATTGCTGAGAGAGGGGAAGGGCATGTGATAATTTATCACTACAAAGCTGAAAGTAGTTTGTGGCTCAGCTTCAGCAGACTCTGGGATAACTGTGTTTTTCCACTGAGAGCCACACAGCTGGAGGATGGTTTAGCAGGATGTCACACAACAAACAGAGCCAGGGAAATCTGTAATTCCATTGGGAATTGCTCAGAATGCCCCTCAGGGCTTGGTTGACTGAACAGTGTTTGAGATTGGGATTCAGATACCAGAGGCTTAGATGGGAGGGCAGTTGGGGACCACTGGGTGCACTAAATGACAAGTGGTGTCTTGGGAAGACTGCACACTATGAGACCAGGATCTTTCTCACATGAGGAGAAGTGTATTTACATGCACTGTGTAAAATACTAGCACATAAGTCTAGAAGTACTGGAGTGGAAACTTCTTCCCCAGTGTTAGTAGTCAGGTAGGGTTGTCATGTGGGTTTTTTCTTTTCCTTTTTTCTGTTCTTTTAAGACTTTCAAATGTGAAGGTAATGGATTATCCAGCAGTGCCTATGACAGCAACATCCATTTACCTACACAGAAGCAGATTACCTGAAGAAACAGCCTCTGTATTTGTGGGCTGCTGAAGGGAAAGAGTAAATTCCAGAGGTAGCTCTGGACTCCCTTGTCATACTTTTCATATTAATTGATTTGTATTCTGAGGCCTGACCACTTCCCTGCTTTGATATGCAGAGCTGCCTCTTGCTGACCAGTTTAATTTCATGGTGTGTGCTGTCAGCAGAGGGAGAGAGACAGGACCTACTGGCCTGCTTGCCTCTTCTTAGGAGTATTGATCTTCATGGTGCTGTTGCAGATCCCTTCACTTCTTGGGGACTGTGGGAATTTTGGAACAGTTAAAACATTAGCAGGGGCAGGCTAAGGGGCGAGCTGGGTGTTTGGTTTTATCTCTGGTCTCAATTAGCTGATTGTTTTCTTTCTGAGACAGAGGTGGGGTGGGCCCCCTATGGGGGCTGTTTGCTTCTGCTCACTGTACCTCCTGAGTTTGACTTCTAGGTTGTATGAATGACTTGATTTAGCTCTAGATCACCCTGAAGCTGTTCTTTGTGAAACAGTAATGTAGTGTTTCGTGTAAAGAAGTGCACCAGCATATTAAAACTTGGATGTGTAAACTATCACATCACGTTTTTATCTCTCTTTTTTATTTAGAGTAGGATAATTTATGACCATAAGGTAAAGAATCCAATAGCCAATTAAAATATATAATGAATGACATCTTATTAGCAGTTGCTGTGAGCTTTTTCTGTTTATAACTGCCCATTTTTGTCCACAGAAAGTGTATTTCAGAGACTTAATGTATTAAAAATTTGATTAAAAACGTGTATGGATTTTTAGATCTTTTTGAGTCCTCTTGGAATTGAATGTTGGCATATTTCATTTTCTTAGTACTACTGCAGGAATGGAAAACTTGATCTATTTCATATTTCCAATATGTCCATATTCTGTTTTCTCTGCACAGCCACACCTCTTACTTGGACGGACCTGGTGAAACACTCTTTGGAAAACATCTGACATTTTCTTAGTTACACATGACAGCATAAGAGCATCAGACTACTTTTTTTTCTGCCAGAGAAGAACTTGCTCAGATTCTACCTTCTGGTGTCCCTTCAAACAAACTTAAATTTGGGGATGATCAGCACTGTCATTCAAGAGATGGATGGAATGGCACAGTTTTGATCTTAAATCCATTTAATTGTACAGTTGCCAAGTATAGGGTGATCACTGAAGAAGTTTGTTTTGGCATGCAAATCATTACTTCTCCTTCAGCTCTCCTGTCTAAGCTGGCTGTCAGACATGCTCTGCCTACCGAGGCAGGATGTCCTTATTAAAAAGGACTTTTTGAGAAACTGCAATAATCTGTTTTTCTTGACACATTTGTTCATTTACCGTTAAAAAGTAAAATGTGAACTGTAGTTATAACCCTCTTTAATGCAGATTACACAAACCAATTCATATTTACTAAAAACTAGCAATCAGAATCATTTTCTTACTATTGTAAGTGCAATGGAAATTATTTTATAAAGACCTTTTTAAGCCTCTGTTAAGAGTTTTATTATTGCTTTTTTTTATAAGTAGAAGTGAACTTTTGACTTTGAAAATGTTAGAAATTTGTTACAACTAGGTCAGTGTTCACATATTCTGAAATGAAGAACAATTTAAAATAACATTTTGATCTGGTAATTACAGAATTACAGGCTATTCTGAGTTAAGGCAATTTTAGTGATACTAGACCGGGAGAACTAAAATACTTACCTAGATCTTGCAGTTTGACATCTCAGAACAGTTAATGTAAATAGGATCCTGAAGTTTATGGATGCTAGATCATAATCTAGATCCAGGCCTGTAATCCAGATTACCTTTTTTGTAGCAAAGTTGAAATGAGTTGAGTAGTGTGAAATCCTTGGAATTCATGTCTCTGAATACTGAGCTGCTGTAGTTTTCCTCTGGCTCCAACTTGCATACACATTGTGGCTTTTCTTAATATTAGTGACTTAACCTACTACTGACTATTGGCCTCTGTTATTGCAGTAAATGAATTTTGAAATGAGTATGTTTATTTTTTCTTGATAAATGTAAAATACACGTTATTGTGTATATAATTTGATTGCTATAATTAAAATTACCTTACTTCCAATGGGTCTTTACAGCAAGATTTTGTTTTTCTTCACAGAAAACAGGTTCGAAGAGACCTCTGTAAAGGTTGCTTGGTCCAACTTCCCTACTCAGGGCAGGAGTGGCTCAGGGCCTTGCTCAAGCCTGGCTGGAGGATCCTTTGCCTCTCTGAGCCCTATTTTAAAGCTGCTCTGCTTTGATTGCAAATTCTTTTCTAATATGCAATTGAAATTTCCCAGGTGGAGCTTGTGTTTATTACCTCTTGTCCTTTCTCTGTGCATCTTCAGGAGTCAAGTCCCTGTCTTCTGTACTCTCATGGTCAGTAGTTGAGCCCAAACACTTTCCTTGGCATCTCCTTGCATGACCCCGTGGTTATCTTGGGACTTTGCACTGGACTTGCTTTAGTTTAGCAAAGTTCATCTGGAAAGCAAGTTTGCCAAAGGAAACTTTTTATCCAAAATATCAAATGCATTTGTATCTCTGGAAATTAACCTCTGAAGATAAAGTTTTTTAAGCTTTATGATGTGGTTTGTCAGTTGGAATACAATTTATATATATATGTATAAATACATAAACAAATGACAAAAACCCCACAACCATTGGCCTCATTTTTATCTTAGGTATCACAGAGTGGAAGGTTATACACTTGTGTTTATCACCTCTGTGCAACATTGAATAATCTGCTGAGTTTGCTTAAACAGCATTTTTGAAGAAGCTGCTGGGCTGTGATAGATCCCCCTGGGAGGGAACAGCAGCACTGAGGAACAGGTTCATTTTATGGCTGTGTGAGTATTATTGTTGCATGGGGCTCCCTGGCTGGCAAGGAGCTTGCTTTGCAATGGAAGGGTGCACAGGAGGATGTTGCAGGTGAACGAGGACCATCTGGAGTGGAGGAATTGTTTTGGGAATATAGCATAAAAATCAGTTCTAGTTGTGTAAACATAAAATTGTCTGCAACTACAGTAACCAGCTGTTGTTACATCTTAAAAGCACATGGAAGTTCAGACATAAAGGAAGGAAAAATTACAGTGTAACCTATAATTATATAAAACAAAAGAAAAATAAAGCAAGTAGGGTTTATAGAGTGATTTTATATTTGTTACAGATGACTATATCACTGCCTCAGCAGAAATTATCCTAGTGTGCTGCAATAATGTATTAGGCAGACCATGTACAGCACAGCTTCCAGTATTTGCTGCTGTAGGCTTGCTGGTTTTTCATTTATTTTTGTAGGTATTGTAATGCATAATTAAACAGATAATGCTAATTAAACTAATTAGTCAATCCATACACAAAATTTAAAAGTTTTTGCTGTCATATTTTCATCTGTTGCTGGACTGATTGTAAACATTTAAAGAAAAAAAAAATATCCATAAGAGTTTTTTTTTAAATCAAAATATCTTCTCTTTCACCCACCCTTGGTGTCTTTGAGAAATTTGGCTGTGGGCATTAACTTAGTGAAGATTTGCAGGTGAGAAATGAGTGAACAGGGTGGGTTCTGCAGCAGCCACTGCTGCTGGGCCTGGTGAGACAGTGCAAGCTCCAGCTCTAAGCAATCCCACACGGAAAGGAGCTGGACCAGGAGGCTTCTGGAGGTGCTGAGATACACTGGAATGAGCATGGAGTGAGGAGCAAAGTGACTCTGGCACCATCAGAACCCCACGGGGTAGGTGTGCTCTTCAGTGCTTAAATCATCCTTGAGACACAGCCCCACACTGTACCTCATGAAAAGACAAGAGACTGCAAGTCACTCGAGGAGCTGTGGGAGTAACTCTTGGTGCAAAGGAGAATATTAATCGCACCCTGTGTAGCTCTGTAACTTTCCTAAAGACATTTTGTCTCCTTCCCTGCTCCTGAAAAGCTGCAGTACTGTTTGGGGACACAGAATCATCACTCAAATCTGAAGCAACAACCAGCTGCTGTGGGAGATGCTGCAACCACAGAAAACAAGTCAGCTGGGGCCCTGAAGGAGCTGCTCTGATGCCACCTGTGTCCTGGGTCTGCTCAGCTGGTCCCTTCCTTCCAGCAGCAGGGGTTGGCTGAGCTACTTAGATCAGATTTCCTGCTGAGTGTTCTCTGAAGGATCCTCTGAATTCCAGGTCCACTCCCTGTGCTGCTCTGACACAGCCTGATCTCCACTTAAAATGGCAGACTATCTCTGAGGACATTTAGGAAGATCTGAAGACTTTTGACAATATACAGTGCTTTGTGTGGTGAAAGTGTTGAAAAGCAAGTACCTTTACTCCTGCTGGGAGGAGACTGCTGTTTGGAATGGTGTGTGATGCTCTCAGGTAAGCAGGTATGTAACATTGCTTTGATCTTACTTTGCATCTACAGATCTGTTATGTTGCAAATTTTTTGAATATAAGTTAATTGAAGGATGAAAGTGCTTGGACTGACTTTTCCATAAGCACTTTATCTTCAGCATTACAACTGAGAACATGTGCAGGAACCAAAGGTTGCTGGTGAGGTCCCCAAAGCTACACAAGGAGGGAAGGGCACAGACAAAGTATACAGTGTGCAAGATTAATTGGAAAAATAAAAACAACCCAGGAAAAGAAAAACTAATCATTTTCCACTGAAAGGTCACACCTCTCTGGATGCTCCTTTCATGTGCTAATGGTACAGCCCAGTTTTACATTGAAGACTTGTGGGGAAAATTAATTTCCCAGTGGAAATTTTAATGAATGAATTCCAAGGAAATGATCAGAGCCTCTCTAAGAAACCCAGCACCTTCCTGAAAAACTCCCATTTGGTCAAAATTGAATCTTTCATTGTAATCTTTTTTTCTTTTGGAAAACCTTTTAGCCACTGCTCCTCCCACTGTTTCAGGAGCTGTGGCTTCCATCAGTAGGAATGTTTCTGTCCTCTGGGAACACCTCCTCACACATCTGTTCATAAAAGTAGCAAAGTCAAATAATTTCTCCTTGTGCTAGGAGATGTTTTGCATAACACTGAAAATTCCCAGTAACTGTGCTAGAGTTGTCCTGGTCCTTTCCCAGTGAATGCTATATTAATATTTATAACTTCTGCAATATGACAAATGTGTTACAAACTGTCTAAAATGCTATTTCCATAATAGTATTCTTCCTGATTTCTTTCTGTATATGATTTATTTTATTTCTTGTGATGAATAATAAAATCTAGTCTTTCATTTTTCGTAAAAAATGCTCAGTTGGTGCCAGTGCCAGGATGCTGCTTGGGGGAGACTGGATGTTAAAACATGAGAGGAGCAGGCATTGGAGAGCAGCCCTTTGCAGAGCTGCGTTTCTCAGACTGAGCTGAGTATTATTGGACTATTATTTTTTAGGATGTGTTCCCCAGTGTTGAAATAAAAAGGATTCTTGTTTAAAAGTAGGAAATATTATTTCATATGCCTCTTCCCATTTCTTGGCGTACCTGTGTTTAACTGAAATGGTGAAAGTCATTGACAGCTAATTTGATTTAATAGGGGCAGTCTGGAGGTTGTTTTCAGACTGTTGTAATAACAACTTCTAAACTCTGAGCTTGTCTCTGGATTTCTATCTCGTTTTCATAATTGTAAATCAGGATTAACTTCCTAAAGGCTAAGGGAACCACTCCAGTGTAAATATGGCTACAAACTGGCTTGTTGGGATTTCCACAGAGTCAGTGAGGGGGTTTTATTTGCTTCAGGTGCAGGTTACTTGTGGTGCTCTCTAAAGAGTTCCCATTTTCCCATGATGATAAGAAAGAGGTGAAGGAGGGCAGAAGACACGTTCTGGGTTCTACACAGTTCCTGGGTGTGTCCCCAACAGCCTAGAGAAGGAGGCTGAGGAAAAGATGAGCATTGGAGCATTAACTGGGATCTGCTGCATCAAAACTGGGAGTCATTTCGAGCGCGTTCTTGACCCTGCACATGGGGTTTTGTCCAGAGCACATGGAAGAATGTGATCCTTGTGTTCTCTTTCTGCATGATGCCAACACTGGTAAGAAAAGTAAGAATGTTGATGTTACTCACAATCATCAGGACCCAGGGCCTTTCCTGCAAAGCTACTTTCCTGCTGGTCAGCTCCCAGCATGTGCAGCTGCCTGGGGTTGTTCATCCCCAGGTGCAGGACTTTGTAGCTGCTTCTGCTGAACTTCCCAAGGCTCCTCTTTGACCAGGCTGTTGACTGGCAGCACTGATCCCCTAGGGGACTGGCAGCACAAGCATCACCCAGCACCCCGATCATCTGCACTTTTAGAGTTTATTCCTAAATGCAACACAACCTGTGGACAGAAAAGCATGAACTGCTGTGCCCTTTGTTGCAGAATCCAAAGTCCTAAGTATTTGTCTAATTTCTGCAGGAGCAATTTTCAGTGACCTGAGCAGAGGTGGCCATCAGTACAAGGCTTGCTCACAGTGTTCAGCTGAGCTGTTTGGAGGGTACAAGGACTCCACGTGATCCATCCTCTAGAAGGTAAAACGCAGTTCTCCAATACGCATGAGGAATGGTGCTTTCAGCTCAATAGCTTTTAAAGCAAAGGACTCTCCAGGCTTCCTTTACATACAGAGGCTGTAAAAGAAACATCTTTTATATATCAATAAAATAGCTTCAGATCCATATAAATTCAGGCAATCAAAAGTGAAGTGTGTCTATTTAAGAGATGGTAATAGAGAAAAAAAAGGCCTAAGGGGAGAAGAAACCAAGCAGTTGACCTTGTGTCTCACTTTCTGCCAAAAAAGTGTTCCAATAACTTTTAATGTAATCTTGTTAAAATGGCCTCATGAATACAACAGAAGCAATGTTTATGCTCAAGACTACTCTGAGTGCATGAGTAGGGAAAGGGTTTATTCAGAATGTAGAAGTAGCTCACTTGAGTGTAGTCAAAAGTCAAGGTTTCCTAAGCCAAGGGTTGTTATGGGTATTGTGAAACATTTAGTTATGCATCTGTTTGTGGCTCAGAGGATTCTTAGAGGATTCATGGTATTCTCTGTGTAGCAGGATGTTCAGATATGATTGTCCTTTCCCCAGCTCTCCTGTCTGCACAAAGGGGTAAGAAAATACAGCTCTGAATTTCTGAAAAATAAGCTCTATCAGCCTCCAGGGAGGGTCTAAAGTGGTGTGGGAGGGAGCTTTTGAAAGGATCTGTGGGAGAGACAGATCTCAGATTTCTGCCAATGTAAAGTAGCCACTACAGGGAAAAGGGAGCTCATCTGGTTTTTTTCCACTTAGCTTCTCAGTGGAAGCTACATATGGAGAAAATACTGACAATGCTGCTGAGTGAAAAACAAGAGATGAATCCAGAGAGTAGAAACAAATAACCTCCAGAACTCCTTCATTAATGTGGCAGCATTTCTGCAAAATAACTTGGCTAAATGATTTGTTAAAAGACCTTTTTTTTTTTTTTTCCAGAGATGATCTCTGTCAATAAACAGGATTAGTTTTGCTTTTCAGGTCATCCTTTCTACAAATATATGTGGTTTTAGCCACTGGAAGCTCCTTCGCTAATGGGATTGTGGTACAGGTTTATTGATTGAGATGTAGTGACATCTCACATTGAATGATTTGTGAAATCCTCTCGGGAGATAACACACTTAGAGCAGTGGTGCCTGACCATAGTGTAGAAAGAGCTATTAACAGAAACTACCAACTGAACTGACACAGTAACTACAGGACTAAGGGTTAGTAGAAATGCATATGTATATATTGCATAAGTATGTAATGAGGCACCTGCTTGAAAAATCCTGGTTTTGAGGATACAAGAGGCATCTCTCCTGTGACATCAGTGCTTGATTTGCAAAGGGGCCAATAACCTCTTTGCACTGGAAGCCACATAACATTTGAAGCAGCAGCTCACTGCAGCCTCAGTGCCTGGGCACAATGAACTGCCCAAGCAGGAGCTGCAATAAACTGGGTTTGGCTCTCAAGTCCTCCTGAGCTCAACCATCTGTGCAAAACTGTGCTGTGCACCCAGGTGTTCTGTTACTCATAAACTGGAAGATGAAATAATGAAGTGCCAAACACATGTGCAGACTGTGGGCTACTTCTTCAGCCTTTTGTTCTTTATTTTGATAAGAGATCCCAAGTCTAACCTTTCCTCCAAGACAAGTTATAAAAGTTATAAACCCTGTAAGAACTGAAATCCACTGAGTTATTTAAACATGTCCCTGAAATATTTTTAATATGACCTTGATGTGGTGCCTTTCTTTTAAATGACATTAAGTTCAAAATGCCAGCTGCAGCAGACCACTGACACAGCAGAATTCAAGGTAGGGGAGAAATGCATCTGTGCTGGGATCCAAGGGCTTCTTGAGCCTCTTCTACTTTGACCACTCAACTTCCTTCTTGGATGTGCCTGTGAGGCCACTTGGTGACCTGGACTTGAGTTAAAAGTAGTCCAGAAGAAAAAAGAAGCTTTTTTATCTGGTTTAGTTCCTGGTTCTAGTGAAACAAACAATACACCCACAGCAGAGGTGACAGCTTGAGGTTGGGGAACTTAGGCCAGCAACACTGCTGAAAGAAAATGCTTCCCAAGCTGTTTCTTGGGAGGTTAATCTGGCAACAAGTGCCAGTCCCAAATCCCTGGGGAAAGCTGTCCACACTTTGCAAAATACCTGTTTTATCCTTCTGTATTTATCAAAGCAAGCCATATTTGTTTAGTGTACATCTGACACTGGAAAAACATAGGAACTGCATTGACAGTCTGGGAATAGCACAGAGGGATACTTGGAGCCATCAGGGAAATGGGCGGATTCTCCCTGTACACTGAACCAGGTGCTGGTCAGCCATGGGAAGGCACAGCACAGACCCCACACCTCTCTTTGCAGCACCCCCAGGCTGCTTGCCCTTAAGCAGGAGCAAATAATCACCCCTTGCACATTCCCAGCTCTTTTATCCCAAACATGTAAATGCTAAAGCCAAAGAGGGTCTTTTCTTAGACCAGTGAAGGTAGTTAGAAAAATTAACTTTGCATTATAACCCTATCAGCTGAAGTTTCTAGCAGATCTCGTCTCATATTTTTGTGTTACTGATATACATAAGTTGTGGGTAATTAGTTAATAATACCTACAATATTAGTTAATTATATTTAATTAATTATGAATTAGTTAATAATTACAATACATAAAGATCTGTTTGGAGGGAAAAGGTAAAGTTTGAGGATGAGCTGCAGGTTAGGGCTACATTTTGCAATTCAAAAACTCTCCACTGAGATCCTTGATTTATCACAGACACAAGTCTTTATCTACATTGGGAAATAAAAACGATAAAAGAAATCCTCACAGTGTGAGTATCTTGGTATTTCTGCAGAATGTGGTGAGTACTGCACATAGATAAAACTGTGGACTCAGGAAATAGTGTTTTCTCGTGTAAAATATTCTGGTTGCAGGTAAGAAACCACCTTCTTCAGAGATTCCTTCAATGTCATTGCATGGTTCAGGCTGGGCACACCATGTTCTTGCCCCAGATACAACAAACCTCCCTGTGCAGTTGTCTTTTAGGTCCCTTCCAACCAACCCATGCTATGATTCTATGAAATATATTTACAAACTGCAACATTATATTGTCAAACATCCTTAAAGGAAAGGGACAACAAAGCAACAGGATAAAAAGGAACCAAATGCTTCAAAAAGCACTACAAACTGCCACTGTGTATCAGTAACTGCAAGGAAACATGTTGCAATGAAAACTGTCCCTTACGGTGTTTAGATCCAGATGCCACAGCATTTTAGAATAAAAATTCAGGTCCAGGAGTCCTATTTTGCTGCCAGTACTAAGAAACATTCAGGAGAGAAACAGTGTATGATAATATTTAGGTGATTCTAGAGGACTTTTTAAAATTATTTTAGGTAAAGACAGGTAATGGAACTATTATCTGTAACAGCAGCTCACCAGGTATCATTTGGCAGTATCTGTGCTGACTGGACTACTGACCAAATCTCTTTTGGATTCCTCAATCTGACTTATTTATTACAATGTATAAAGGATTTTTGTGCTCTGAAGTCCAAGCGAGGTTTTAGCCAGACAATATCCTGTTGACCACAAGCATATATTCCTAGCAAAAAAAAAATACCAAGTACCATTAGCACACTGGTAAAAACCCTTCAGACTGCATATATCCTGAACTCGCATTGTGCCTAATTTGCTGATAAATGTATCTTGTTAGGTACCACTTTCTGTGGATATGCATTGACCTTTCCTTGGATTTCAGCAAGAGGTTCATAGTTACAGCACAAGATAATTAATGGCCTAGCTAATCATATCAGATGTTGTACTGGAAGCACTTAGGGTAAAGCAATTAGTGCTCAGTTTAGTACAAGTTAAAATAATCTGTAGGCTGAAAACATTGTGGGTTTGAGCTTGGCCACCGGTGAAACTTTGGAAATATGTAGGAAGGACAGAACTTTCAAAATAGGCATAAATTCAGTGAGCTCAACACCAGTGCTCTCTCAGCCACAGCCCTAAGGAAAACTTGAAAGATCCTGTCCTTTCACTACCAGGGATCAGGATTTTGAAGTTCACCAAATTAATTTAAAATTGCAGCTAATGGCAGGAGGGGGAAGGAAAGCAAAAGTTTATACAACCTTAACTGCTGAAAATCATTATGAAAAACAGTTTGAAGAATAGATTTGGGAGAAATCTTGCAAAACATTTTGCAGAAAGCTTGTCTGTGCAGGCAGCTGGACCCTCCTCACCACCTTCCTGTGGCTGAGCAGCTGCTGGTCTTTACCTGGCACAGCAACTGGGATGCCACTGGTTGGAGCATCACTGGGCCTCTACTTGAGGACACCTTTGGTGGGAGACCTGGGGTGCCCATGGCCAGCACACCATTGTTCCTCTCTCTGCTGCACCCTGAAAGGTGACAATGGCTCCAGAGGGGTTCCCCTGTGAGGAGCCCACCTGCACTGCTCTTTCTGCCATCACTAAATGCACTGGCCCCGGAGGCTGCCAAAAGGAAAGGCTTGAGATGATAGAATCATAGAATGGTTTGGGTTGGAAGGGAACGAATCATCCCATTTCATCCCCTGCCATAGGCAGGGACACCTTCCACCAGCCCAGGTTGCTCCAAGCCCCATCCAACCTGACCTTGGACACTTCCAGGGATCCAGG
>JAWWEE010000159.1:30066866-30180033 GCA_035221455.1 Xenops minutus
GGAAGTGTCCAAGGCCAGGTTGGACGGGGCTTGGAGCAACCTGGGCTGGTGGAAGGTGTCCCTGCCCATGGCAGGGGATGGGACTGGATCATTTTTAAAGCCCCTTCCAACCCAAATCATTCTCTGATTCTATAAGCAAAACCGGATACATTGAATAATAATTAAATGAATGAAGCCAAGTTAAAATCCAACTGTTAGAGCTGAAAACAATTACAAAAATAAAGAGTTATAGGAAACAATGGCATTTACAGCTCTAAGTTTAACTAGGAAATCCCTCAATGGGAGGTCATGACAGTGTTCCCTATAGATTTTTGCTGTCTCCATATTAGTTTATCTGTTTTCTATCATGCTGCTCGTGATACCAGTAGTGTACAAAACTGCTCTTTCTGTGCATTAATACTGCTTTGGGACATCACAGCCAACTGCAGGGGGCACAGATACAATCTAAACCTCCCTTCAAAAGGCAAGCACACAGAAATTATACAATTTCCAGGGACAGACGTCAATCCCAGGCTAAAACTCTGCCATGGCTGAGGAGAAATATTGTCCTCGACATTTGCCGTGAGATTTTTGATTCTTTTACTCAAACCTATTCAGTTTCTGACCACATCCAGTCCTGATTAGTGTTGGAAAAAAATTGTTTGTTATTGAGAACTTCATCAAGATCTATGGGATTTCGAAGGGAAGAAAGAGGTTGTTATTCTCTAGCACCAATAAAAAATTCCAGAATCAAAAATGTCACCTAAGAGAACAGCGACTAAGCAGAACTTTTCTACTAAGTTAATAGATAATACAGGGATTGAACCCAGAGGGTCATTAGTATAGCTCAGTAATGCAGTTTATACTTAATAAGGAAAAGTAGAATCCAAGTGCAACTCCTTATTCTAAAGGTGTTGAATCTGGTTGTTTCTTCTGAGGTTTCTTCCATCCCATGGATGACATGTAGGGACCAATATATGGTCCTGAAATTAAGGATCTGTGCTTCAGGTAGAGTTTGCTCCAAAGTCCCACATCTGATACTGTCTTTCAAAAGAAGGGTGGATTGTGCATCTGGTTGACACTGGCCTCTGTAAATCTCAGACCCACTACACTGGGAGGGGAGGATATGCTTGCCCTCAGTAGGGAAAACTCTGAAAGTCCCAGTTACAAAAAACCAGTACTTTGGCTCTTCTCTTGCTATTTGCCTATGCCTAGATGCCATTTTTACAGATTATAAAAAAACATACAGAGATGTCCATTTGGGAGAGGTGGTGTGACCTTAAACTCTGTCCTCTTGAGGTTCCTGGGGACATCAGATGAGAATTGGATGACTGGTGTTGAATGGTTCCAAGCTGCCCATTACTGCTGAAATCCATCTATTCCTTGATATACTTTAAACAGAGACCTAATTAAAGCTCTGAGAGAGAGCGATGCTCACAGAAGCTTTGTTTCCTTTAAAAAAGCCCTTTAGTAGCCTGGGCTTTTGTAATCAATACTTTTTTGATCCTTTCCTGTCTGCTTGCATCCTTTAAGACACTGATTCAAGCAGCCTGAAAGTTTAGTGTGTTTTGAAAACTGTAAGATAATATTTCATACTTCTGAGGAAAGAAGAGGAAAAGAATCAAGTTCCTTCCAGTCTAGACATTCACTCTTTTATGGAATGTTAGTGCTGTAGTTCTGTGTATCAGCAGCTTGCATTGGACCTCCTAGCCCAGGAGCTGGACAAATTAAAAAGTAATGTTTACCAAATATATCATTAATAATAGAAACAGCGCAGCCCTGAATGAATAGATAACAGTGACATTTCACAATTCCGTCACATTCTTTTTGAAACAGAAATCACTCCCTTTTTATGTAGCTGTTTTTTATTTTATTCTTTTAACACAGGATACATCACTACCTTCTAACTTTAGGATTCATCACTACCTTCTAATTTTTGCCCAGCTACTGGACTAAGAGGAACAAGAAAGGAGAAACTCATATACTGGCAAAAGAAAAATTAAGAGAAACCTGCAGGCAGGTGAAAGCAACAGCTGGCTGTGACAGAGCCCAGGATCTGCCAGCTGGAGCAAGACTGGGAAAGGGAAAAAATGCTAATTTCAGTCTTCTACAGTCACTGGCCTTTCACGGTTGAGGATGACCCAGAATTAGGTGCAGCCTGGGTAAAAGTGGTATGTCTTCTACATTCCAGCTTTTTCTGTTGCCATGGTAACATTTCACTTTCTTTCCCCCTTATTGGGACACTGAATCTGACTTTAGGATTTTATGGAGCGACACTCCCTTTACAGCAGTAGCAGCTCCAAACTACCTGGTTGGGGGAGATAGAGAAATGGGACCATCCATTTTCAGTTTTGTGTGACAGCAATTTCTTTGAAGTCAAACAGTTTCTAAAAGCTGATGTTATCTTTTATGATAGAGCTTTAAAGGCCATGACTATTATCAAAAACATTTTCTTCAACTCATTTTATCTTCTGCTGAGCCAGTGTTGGCCTCTCTTCTGGGTTAGAAATTGCAGAGTAGAAGTTGCTTGGTATTTATGGCACGGATGAGCTTAAAATATTAAAGCTCATTTCGCTAACTTTGAAAAAGCACTTCCATATTCTTATGATACTTTTCTTCCAAAATAATCAGCAATGAGTGTTTTGAGCTCTACAGAAATCATTTGACACTCCCTGTCAAACTCTACTAACTCTATGTCAGGTTCTTACTTAAAAGCCAACCAGTTCTATCACACCAGCTTCAAATTCACTTTAGTGACCTTCTGCACATGAAAGGAAGTCAGACTTTTCTTTTAGCTACTTGAGACTTCAAGGCTTTAATTTTCTTTTGCAGTACCTGTCACTAAACTCAGTTAGCAGTGGCTCCATTGGGTTTAATCTCACATCTTTTGGGTTTATAAAAACATGCAAGTAAGAAATCTTTTTGATACCAAGGTAATTAAGAAGCACACCTTAATTTTTTAAAACACACGCCTTCCTAGGGATTATTTTTAGCCCATTAAATTTAATGTCAATCCATCTAACAGCTTTGATGAACATCAGGCCAGGCTGTTGTCTCCTGGGCACTTTCTGACACCGTAAACAAAAACTAATGAGCTGTAATTACAATCACATTGTTTACTATGTATTACTTGGCAGAGATATTTTTTGCTTTCAGGTTAAAGCATGGTTCTATTCTGGAAAGTCACTCTAAGAGTGGCACTGGGAAATGGCATATTTATTTGTCACTTCACTCTTCCCAGACGAGTCTGCTCAGTTCATAAGCAGAAAAAGCATTTCTTCTGCCTTATTACTTACCCTGTAAATGGCATATTTGAAAGGGAATTTAAACCATGTCCTTCACTGCTTATGGTTCCTCATCACTGCACATGATAAAGCCCAGGGAGATCCTAGCTGAGATAAAAAATGCAAATGGAAGGTACCTGTTGTAACCCTGAATTAAAGATATATCAGTGATTTGGAACACAGCTTTCTACATTGACTCCAATTGTTTTCCCACCTGGCATTTGGGAACTAATTCTGAAAGTGTTTATACATGTACTTTATCCTCAAGCTGAAAATACCACTGCCAATAAATGGAAGCCCCATCTAGTCTGATTATTCCAAGTCTTTCATTTTCCTCTGGTTTTGTGAACTGTAGCTGTAGAACTGATGTTGGGGGGGGGGGGGGTGAAGGAAAGGAAAAAGAAGAAAAAAAGAGAAAATGAGAGACAAAACCTAAAAATTAAGAAAAAGGAAAAAAGCCCCAATTTCCTTCTGATTCTGACATTCTGATTCTGATTCTCAGGTCTGGGTCCCAAAGCTTCTGTGTCTTCACAAACACTTTTGTGGATTGTTTGAGCACCCACCTTGCAGACTGAGCCAAAATATGACTGACAGAAAAGGTCACAAAGCACAACCAGAAGCAAGGACATGACACCAAGTGGGTGTCTTTGCATCATGTCCTGCAGGTCTTTATTCAATAGAAATGAAAACGAAGCCATTGGTGACTGTAGTAGATTGTGTAGGATCAGGTATCCACTCTGCTGTGTCTGGGGCCCTTTCCAAAGGGGTGGCACTGAAGAAAATAAAAATATTAATAGAAAGTAAAAATGAAGAAAATAGAAATATTAATAGATAATTTCAGCCACGGTGGTCATCCAGAATCCATAGGGACTGAGTGTTCTGCACATGCTCAATGTCTGTACTGCAACTGGCACCACTCCTGCTGTCCCTTGCTCCTCTGATCACACAGGTTTTGCTGCAACAACCAGATACACACCAAAACTGGGAAGGCAGAGAAGGGTGAAAAATGGATTAATTACTGTGAATTAAGTTGCACTTAAATACACTGTTGCATTTCTTTGGATCAAAGACAGTTCTTTAAATCAAAAATCTATGTTTTGGGCAAACTGAAGGCTGTGAATCCCTAATTTATATGAGGTCTATGACAGGAAAAGGGTTGCAGTGTAGAGAAAGACCTAACAAATATTTAAAATTATTTTCATTATCCATCACAATGTGAGTTCCTCTAGAGCACAGTTTTTTTGCTGACAGCTGCCATTGCCATTCCCCCAAGTGAAACTGTTCCCAGGTCCCACCGCAGTTTTCAGGATCACTTCAGGGCTGCTGGAATTACACAGTGAAAACATTCATTCAGGAGATTTACAGACCCACTCATTCACCAACCCCCCACAGGGACATAGTACCTGGGATTTTAAAACTGCCTGTCTTAAGGAGAAAAGATAAATACAAGGAGGAGAAGGAACCTGAGGGCAGTTTGGCAGCTCTTGCCTCTCCGTAGACACTAAATTACCGAGTGGTGGTGCAGGAGCCAGGCAGCAAACTGAGGGCAATGGGCATTGATCACCCTTTTGGTCCCGACTCCATCATGTTGCCGGTGAAGGGAGACCCCTCACAGAGCTGGGAAAGGGAAGTTCAGCATCCTTGAACAGAACAATACGTTTGGGCAGCAAAAGGAGGATTTATAAGTTTATCCTACTGATAGCAGGGTTATTCCAAGCTTCCAAGGGTGGTACTGCCTAGCAGCCAGAAAGGTTGGGTTATTTCCTGCACCCTGCCCAGGGCTGGGTGAAGAGATGCCTCCATTTCAGCCTCGCTCATCCCTGTGCCCATGGTGCCCATGGTTCAGGACCTGCCCTGTCCCTCTCTGAGCAGTACAGAACCCTGTCCTGCCCTGAAGTCTGTGCATTCTCACAAGAGCAATAGATATTCATCCGCTGCGAGCATTAAAATTCCCTTTTTTGTTCACATCCATGACATTCCTTCAGGTTCAGCTTTAGGAACTCCACTGCTCTTTGCTGCTCAGCTGATGTTTGAATAGCCTGCACTTCACGGTGTTTGTGTTTTCTGTGGAGCAAGACTTGAGTCGAAGCAGTTGTAGCATTCCCAGGACTCACAGCCCTGCTGTGTGTGCTAAAATTAACAAACAGCACTCAGAGCACTTTGCAAAAGAAGGACTAAATTATGCTGCATGTATAATCTGTGCATGGAAAATCCAGATGAAGCCAGTCCTTAAGCCCTCAGCTGAAAAGACAAGGGACCAGGTGACAGCATCTGTACAAACAGTCCTGGCAAGTCTGAGCTGATTGGAAATCAATCTGTTATTGATGACAAACACGTGTGAACTCAAAGCAGGTTTGCCTTGGAGCAGCACCATCCACTCTGTGTTAACAGTGATTAACTGAGCTGGGCACAGGCTGCGAGAGGAAATCATGAGCTGAGAGAGATGCTGGTCAGAGTTTGGGGTGTCACATCCACTCTCCCAGCACCTGAGGGCTTTCCTCCACCTGCTGCAAGTGCATGTGCAGAGGTGTTTCCATGTCCTGCAAGGCAATGGGAGGAACAGGGAACCAGGAAACAAACACCTGGTTTGTGAGAAATCCCTGAGTCTGGTTCCAGCTACCTGTGTGTCCATTGCGTGAATGAATGTTCTGCAGCACAAATCTGGGAAGGTGGAGTCTCCAGTTGGCTGTGGACATGATATACCAATGGCTCTGGGGCAAGGATCTGTTTTTGGACACAAATCTGATTTTGTTTCAAGTTTTGTCACACCCAGACTCTACTTGTGCAGTGAAACGCTCCACTCCATTTTGCTCTGAGTTCTTTAAAACTTCCATTTTCCTTCTCTGAGAAAGAAGAGTGGAGCAGCCCCACGGAATGGCAGCAGAGTGCTCAGGGAGGAGCTGAAGATAACTGCGAGGCATCATCTGCTCACTGGCAAGGGCAGTACGAGAAAGTGCAGGAGGAAAACCAACTCTTCAGTCATATTTCCTAATCTGGAGGGACAAGTGGGTGTGGAAAGTAATGACAGCCTGTAATAGCCTTGGCCAGCCATCTGGTAGGGGTTTTATTTGCTCTGTAAAATATAGAGAGATTAATACTGAGTTCAGGGAAAAAAACTGTGCTGTCTGAAAATTCAGTCAGGAAAATAGATTTCCAGGAGGAGAGAAAATTTCTTCCATCCCCAAAACATTTGTAGGGATGGAAGTTCTGTGTATATATATATATCACACATGCACGTATATAGATGCAAGTTCTTCAGAATATTAACAAAGATTTCATTAGCATGCTTGTTATGTTGTTGGATTTTAGTGGGCTAAAGCCACAGAAAAGTAGGAAAGGTTTGAATTGTATCCTTTTTACACACTGAATAAATTGAAAGGCATGTCAGCAGGAGCTTAAACACAGTCTTTAATCAACAACTTTAAAATAACACTTGAAAAGCTGCAAACTCAAATATTCAAAGTTTCAGAGATGGCTGGGTAGCACCAGTGGCATTTCTCGGGCAGCCAAAGTTGGTCTGCATGCAACCTGGAACATGAGTTTTCTTGAGGGCTGAGCTGCAGGAGGCTCATTCTTTCAGCACTGATGATCTGCTGAGGTCTCCATTAACCTGCCACTGTGCCATTTCAGCTCAAAGCTAGAATTAACTTGTCTGAGGAGTCTTCATGGAGCTGCTGTCGTTGGGAAGGAAAATATCCAGCATGTTCCGATCCCACGGTTTGTTGTGCAAAGCAGCAACCCAAGGCTTGTGAGGTCCCTCATGTTTTGTGATTCAAGCTTTGAGACAAGATACTAGTTTGTCAGAGTGAGGATGGATCAGTGAGACAGTTAATTCTAGGAGTCATAGAATGGTTTGGATTGGAAAGGCCCTCAAAGATCATCCAGTTTCACCTCCTTGCCATGGGCAGGGGCATCTTCCACAAGGCCAGGTTGCTCACTTGCTCTGGCTACCATAGGCTTAGTGTGATTTGTGCTCCCAGTGACCTGGAAACAGATCATTCCACTCCAGAGTGACTCCTGAGAAACCTGTAGGTGTCAATCGGGAGAAATGTCTGTGTAAAAGGGAGAACTTCCTGGAAACTGCCTGTGTGTTAGCTGGGACTGTGGGCACAGCTGTGCTCACCTACTGCAGGTCAGCTCCAGGCTGGAAATGGTATCCTGGAGAAGGACAGAGGAAGGAGATGGTCTGTGAAAGCAAAATAGCTGAGTGAAGTTGTTTGGTGTGGGGTTTTTGGTTTTGTTTTGTAAACTTATATATATTGACTTGACATTACCTTGAGGTGCTGACTGCCTCCAGAGATATAAAATACTCATTTTAAGTAAATTCTACGTGGTTTCATCCTTAAACTTTTTCCCAATGCTTATAAAAAATGAGACAGTATTGACACCCTTATATAATTTCCACTTTTCAAGTAGCTACAGATTTTTTATGTTGGTTTGATGTTGATATCGATTTTGAATTGCAGCTTTAAACTGTTCAAAATGTATACTACATAAAAATCTTTTTGAACCACTGAAATGAAAAATGCAGCAATGCAACAAAAGAAAAAAAAAGAAAAAAAGAAAGAGGTGTCTATGGTGGCTTCTCTACTTGGAGAATTCCTCTGAGTAATTGTTCTACTAAGACTTGTTAGAGATTTGAACAACTTTTTGTTTGCAATTGTCAAATATTTTGATGACATCCTGTACTGTATAATACTTTATCCAAATGGAAGAGAATCAGAAAAAAACCCTCCCTGTTTGATCTCCTTTGAATAAAAGCCAACAGGTGACCACTCTAAATGCAAATAAAATCTCTTACAAATTCAATATTTATATTAAAGCACTTTTCAATGTGTCCAGACCACCATGAGCACCCAAGTTGCTTTGTAGGAGGTACTATTTTCAAGATATTTTTTAATCATTTAAGACATCAGTTCTGATGTTGGTTCTTATTTTTTATTTTTGTATTATACTAGAATCCATCTTTTTGCTCATTATCTCTCCAAGAACAGAAGAGATTAAACAAAAACATGCGTTAAGTAACAAACCAGCTTTCCAAGTTTTGGTGTCTATGGCACAGAACCTCATAAACTCACCCTTAAAGTGTCTTGTCGGTGTTAGACAGTAAATAAAGATTTGGCTTTTATACTTTCATTTCCCAGTCCATCATTTGCCCATTACAGGCTTGTTTTTACTGAATTCTCACTGCCTCTCATTTATTTTTAAAAATATTTTCTTACATACTCATCTGAAATGTCTTTATGTCTGCATGCTGGGAACATCTGTATTTCAGCTCTCTTTGATGATGTTTTTTATACTTAATTCGTGTGCTTTTCATATTTGGTGCACTAATTGGCTTTCCACAGTCTGACTTTTCAACTCTGCATGATAGATCTTAGTGCATTAAAACCGTTCCTACCCTTGTTTCCTCCTCCATTCTCAGGCTCAGTATTTTTCCTTTTCATTATTTCTGTGCAATCCACTTTCCTGTCAGGAATGTATAATCCCATAGATCAAAACTGCTTCAAATTAACTTCTTGTCCAGCCCTTTCCTTACTCTATCAAAGTGAATTTAAAGACATATCAGCCAAACCTCTCAGCTAATTTAAGTCTGGTATCCAGGCTGCCTTGCAGTTGTGCAGACTTACATCACCTCTCAGCCTGGCGCTCCCAGGGAAGCTGTGGGCCAAAATCTGGAGCCAGTAGGTGTGGAATCATCCATCCCTTACCTGGTGACCATGTTAGTGCTCACTCACATATGTCCCCTGTCACAGGAGAGATGGTTTACACACGGAGTAAGTCAGCTGTGGAGCTACAAACAGCTTACTCAGTTTCAGGCAAAGGAAAATCTACTTGTCCAAAGGTTGCTGTTCCTTACTTGGAAATTTAGAGAAGATAGTTTTGAGAAAAGACAGGAATGGGATCAAATTCAGTCACATACGAAAGGACCTATAAGCTCATAAAATGAGAGACTAGTGAAAGTGAAACATTCAAAATCATATGGCTACACTGGAATATATTTAATCTCTCAAAATAAATGCTTACTTCTGTCCAATGCATTCCTTTGCCTTTTTTCTTTTTTTTTTTTTTTTTTTCAGCATGCTAAAATTATTTCCACTACAAGCCTGGATTTTACAGGGGAAGAAGACTTGGCAGCCTGTTTCCATTTCCTTAAAAAAAACCACTTTGTTAAATGCACACTATGAATTAATTAGAAAGTAGAATAGAGAAATACAAAGCTTTACTGTTTATTAGGGCTACTAAATAGACTAATTAATAGTGCTGGATACCATATCAGGTTTGGGGGCTAAACAGACAATTCCATTGGAAGCTGATTGGCAAAAAAGTAAGGCAACTGGAGCCTAAATCACCCTGATGGGATAAGGAGCCTGCTGGATTGAAATGGAAAAACTGAAGAGTGTTGGACCATGGCATTTGAGTGTGAATATCCATGTCACAGCTCTGGAAAGGTTAGCTCAGGTACTGAGCAAATCCCAGGCTCTGGATGTGGCACCAGCTCTTCCTCCCAAGCTGCTGCTTCTTTTTCAGCACCAGCTTGGGAGAGTTGTCCTTGTTTGTAACTTAGAGGGTAAAAATAGGCAAGAGAGAGAAAAAAATATTTTGAAAAACAGCAAGGATTGGTTTTATATCTCATTTGAAAATCTTGGAAGCCTGTGGAGAAAGAAGAGAAAGCACATTGCTGCTCTTTGAAACATCTTGGGAAATGATGAAATTGGGTCACAAAGATGATCAGGGGTCTGAAGCACCTCTCCTGTGGACAGAGGCTGAGAGAGCTGGGGGTGTTCAGCCTGGAGAAGAGAAGGCTCCAGAAAGACCTTAGAGCCTCTTCCAGTGCCTAGAGGGTTTGCAAGAGAGCTGGAGAGGGACTCTGAACGAGGACATGGAGTGACAGGAAAGGGGGAAATGGCTTCAGACTGCCAGAGGGCAGGGTTAGCTTAGATATTAGGAAGAAATTCTTCCTGTGAGGGTGGTGAGGTCCTGGAACAGATTGCCCACAGAGTGATGGATGTCCCTTCCCTGGGATTCTTCAAGGCCAGGTTGGATGGGGCTTGGAGCAACCTGGGCTAGTGGAAGATGTCCCTACCCATGGCAGGGGATCAGAATGAGATGGTCTTCAGTCCCTTCCAACCCAAACCATTCTAAGATTTGCTCATGTGCCACCACACCTTCTCCAACACCATGCAGAGAGCACTGCCCCCAGCCCCTGCAAGGACCTTCCTCTCCCAAAGCTGCACTCCCCTCCACTCCCAGTTCCTTCCTGACCCACTGCCCAGGGCACTCCTGCTGGCACAGCTGCTGGGAAAGGATTTTCATTTTAGCTGCCAGTCCTGAGAACAGAGTTTGTAGATGAGGGAGAGGCCAGTGAGAACCATTTGTGCTTTCTGTGCCAGCCATTAAAGCTCAGCCTTTCTCAGACCGAATTCCAGAATGTGCAAGGGGCTGCACAAGGGAGCATCACCAGTGGAGCTGCTCATTGAAGAGTATGTAGCTTTTAAGGTGACTTTTTAGATGGTTCAGCTGACAGAAATTTTGCTCTGTTTGTCTCAAGTCAGAATCTTTTCCACTTAAATTAAAATAACTACTGATTTATGCAATCAAGGCAAAAGTTGGAGCCAGTTACATGGTCTTGTAGAGTAATCACTTAAAAATATCTAACAGAAACAGAACTGCTTGCTCAAAATAGACAAAATAGAATCTAATCAGGAAGAAAAATCCTTTTGATATAATCCTCAGTATACAATTGCAAAGAAAGCTGTGTTTTCTACAGCATCTTTTATTTGTTCAAATGCAATATGAGATGGGAGACACTTTTAGGAGTGTTTTCCCACTCCTCTGTTTGGTTTGTATTAATGCCAGCACTGCACACAGTTGTTGTTTGCACCTTGCATTCATTGATATTTTATCCAACACTAGAAGCAAAATGTTCTGAATGACAAATATAAGCATCTAGAACGGGTTGGGAAGCTTGTCTTTAATAACAACTAACTTGAATTTTATCAGGCAAAAACCCACTCAACATATCCCTCTCTGAAAGTATCATAATTCCACACAGATATGTCTGTGTGACAAATATATAATCAAATATATTTTCAATTGAAACCAAATCTACACATAAATCGCCTGAATTTTCTTTTCAGTGATGAGAAAAAAATGTAATTATTTAAATAAGAGTTCTAGAAAAAGCCCTTGGGTTCCTGTCTCACATATACATGAATAGATCACAGTGTTACAGGGTTACAGAGACAACCCTGCAAGCATGGCTTTCAAACTCAAATGTGCCAAAAAAAATTCTTACAAACTTTCTGGATGGCAAGACTGGTGGTTTCATGTGTTTTCTTTCTTTTCTTCTTTCCTTTTATTTTTTTTTTTTAACCTGTATTCTAGTGGATTTTGTAGAGAAAAATTATTTTGCCAAAATACCTCACAAAGAGCAGTTTTAGTGTTTTTCTTCTGCTGTAGAACAGATTTGCTACAAGTTATTTCTAAACAAGGCAAAAATGATAAAGTGATTTAGTGGTGGGTTCAGCTCAAACAGTAATTTTCTGTTCCAAGAAGAAAACGGGATCCACTTTGAATCAGTGAATAATAAGACAAAGCCTCCTGTAAGACTTTAGCTTTTTTATTGTTTTCTTCCATAACTGTAGAAGTGCTTAAAAAGTTATAATGAAGCTCGTAACTGGGAACAGTTTCACCCAAACGCTCTTTGCTTGAGGCCAACCTCTGCCCTCACTTGCACCTTGGTGCTCCAGCCTTGCAGTGAAACTGTTCCTAATGATTTCAATTCCCAGTGATTGACTCTTGGAAAGGCTCACAGCTGAGAGCGTGACAAAAGGAATTGAAACCTAAATACCACTTTTGTTATGAGCTTTGATTCAAGAAAGCACCATGGCATTTCATGCCTCCTTCATTTTTAAACAGGCTCGTTTGTGTGGATGTCAAAACCAAATTAAGGGAGCAGTGTGTCTGCCATGCCAAATACAGTAATTCTCTTGAAACTTGCTTTTCCAGTAATGATGCTATTCTTCCTCTGCTGGTTTAGGAAATGGGTGCTTTAGAAGGCAGTGATGTGTGTTAGCAACAGCTTTGTGAAGACTCATTACTTTAAGCCATAGTTTGTCCTATTTATTGGTCAAAATCTAGAACAGCACTAGAATGTCCTGAAGTTATTGGTACTGCTGCCTCAGTGCAGTGCAGGCACCCTGCAGTTTGTGGCAGCAGAGTTTAGGGGTTTCTTTCCCACTAAAAAAGCCAGTATTTCTGCGAGGAAATGGGGTAGTAAATTAAATAAAATGAATTCAAATGTATGGAACCAGTACATATACAGAATGAGGCAGCTGACATAAGAGGGCTTTTTAATCCCCAAACCAAAAGCCAAATCACAGCAATACAAAAAATGTGCAATCTCTGGGGCAGAAGACATTCCTCCCTCCAACGGGACACCCTGGTGCTCAGTTTGTGTGCCAGACTTGCTGGCCAGGTGAAACTGGGAAATCACGAATTATCCCTGATGGCAGCAGCTGCTTTAGAAGCCTTTTAGGCAAGCACAGAGGGAGCTGGGTGTCTGGGAGGAGCTGGAAGGTCTACGTGGTTCAGCTTAAAAGAGGTTAGTGTTGGTTTTCTCTGTTTATATTTTCATTTTTTATGGAAAAAAAAGTTTTGGAGTGTTCTGTGGAGGTTGGTGGGAAATTTGCTGCTTTGCTGGTGGTTTTTGGAATAGTTGCTGCATTTGTTAGGTCAGTCCTAAGGACAGGATGTGTGCAGAGACCAAGCTGGATGGTTGTAGGTGGGTTTTGGATTCTGCATGAAGGATTTAGGTTGTGTGTAAATATTTTGCAGTTAAATTTGCTACTGTCTCAGAAAAGAAAAACTAACTCTATGCTTACAGACACTGAGCTGCTGTTAGGCTCTTTCTTCATGCCAAGGACAGGCAGGGATGGGTCTGTAGTTGAAGTGCAAGTGTAGCTTCGATGTCTTTGGGTTTGGTTTTTTTTTGCTGTTTCATCCACCTTTTCTTTGATGTTGTGAACTGAGCTGGTTTACAAAATGCAGGCTCAATATTTGCTTCCCTTTGTGAAGGCTTTGAGAAGTAATAAAGAGACTGAAAATCAAAGTAAAAACCTAATTTTCTATTGTAATAGAGGGTAATAAACCAAGGAGAATGACTGGTTCCCAGTTCAGCCCCCTAACTGGTGGGGTGCCTGGCTTAGTGGGAGTTAGAAGGGGAGTTGTTCTGCAAGAGACTTCTGATGGCTTTGTAGCAAACACATAATCACGGCCTTAGCCCTTTCCTTTACTGCTGTTTTGTTCTGTTAATTTACACTGTGCTGCCCTTAGGGCACTGACCTAGAGTCCTATCTCTGTGTGGGGTGTCTGGGCACTCACAGTTCTCCCCTTGTGCTGTGTAGGAGGGCACAGGCTGTCCTGGGTGGGTTCCTGGGGTGGGCTGATGGGTTCCACCAGCTCTGGTTGCTGTTCCCAGGTTGCCAGCTGCTGTGCCTTTCCACCTGAGTTACACGCTGGCAGCTACAATGTTGGATGTTTGGCAAGGTACAGTCTATGAGAAATATTACCTGCTTCCCCAGGGTTGGCAGGGCTTGAAAGGAAACATTTGTCACAGCAGCTCCTTGTTTTCTGTCCTTTCCTTAGTCTTCCTTATGCATTGCATTAAAATAGAGAAGTGGCATGAGATGGAAGGGTGATGAATTTCTTTAATTGTGAGGCTCTCTAATGGTCTCCCTGGGGGCCCATCACACACCTCAGGGCTCTTCTGAGCAGATCTCCCCCTGGGTTCGGATCACCAGCACTTTTCCTTGCAATGACACCTTTCATCTGAAGCTCTGCTAACGCTTTGCAAACACCCATTGCACGTCTCAGCACTTAAGGGAACATAATTGCTGTCTTCTGTGCTGCTATAACTTGTGTGAAGGGAAAGCAAGGCACAGGTAAGTCAGGGCAAGGTGCTGCTGTCACATGTATGGGTGGCACTGGGGCTGTGCAGCCACTGCTGCTGTTGTCTGTCGTGTCACCAGCTGAGAAACACCTCTTCCCTTACATTGCTGCTCATTCCTGGCACCTTACAGAGAGGAAGGGACCTTAAGGATCATCTAGTTCCATCTAACTATAAAGCTTCTCTGCTATGTGGTTGATGAGAAAAGTCTCATTCTAGGCCCTTTTTTGGGGTCTCTTATGAGCTATTTGTCCTTGGTCTTTAATTTTTAGTTGGGTGTGCTTATGGTTTAAAATATGTTGCTCAGCATCAGCAAGTAAAGAGAAAATTCAGATTTATCTGTACATTGTTGCATAGAAATAAGGTAATTGTATAATATGGCAGTAGGAGGAAAGATGGACCTGGCACACCTCTTGTTGAAGCCCTTGGATGGGTGTTTGTTGTGTTTTCCATGTGAGCTGTGGCTGGGTGCAGGACAGGGAGGTTCAGCTCCAGATGTTCATGTACAAGGATCAGTCAGATCAGTATCAATCTCTGCAGCCCAGTGTGGTTACAAAGGCTCAGGAGTGTGTGAGATCAAAGTGAGCTGAGTGATGTTGTAGCTCCTGGGATGCAGAGGGTGGTGGAGACAACAGACTTGGGAAGAAGTAAATGAGAGGGAATGAGCTCTGGGATTTGCCACAATGAGTAAATATAATTAAGGATAAAAAAAAAATAGGTTGGATAGGAAAAGTGTCCTTAATGCTGATGAAATTAATATAATATAATGCAAAGAGTATTGTTGGGGTGGGCATTGGCTATAGCTCAATGTTATATTCCTGTTTACTGTGAAAGTGGGGTGGGTTTGAGGGAATTGGGAAGGAAAGATTCTCTACTCTGCAGTGGTGGCTTTTACATGAACTGGCAGCACATCTGCACCATGGAACACTACAAGCCAAATCCTTGGTTTGGTGCAACTGGAATAATACTTATGGCATTTTTGAGCTGTTTTTTTTTTGTTACAGTTTCTTTTGAAGAACTGCTTGTATCTCTGCTTAGCTTTCTTTAGTTTTGCCTAACAAAATATGCCAACAAACCCCAAAGCCCCTAGTAAACCAACACAAACCTTAAACAAAACTTCAGTGGGGATTTCTGGGACCAAAACTACTTATAAATGTATAAGTACTTCTTTGTGGTGAAGTGATTGCTCTGTAATCACAGCATCTGAGTGTCTGTGACTGCACTGCTGTGTGATTATATCTGTAGGAAGTAAAATACTTTAAAATAACTTATCTTTCACTGGCTGATCCCAAGGAGATGAAACCTCTGTTAAAAACCTCTGTTTGAATGCTGCTGTTTTCAAGATCATAAATATAGCAGGTAAATTCTAAGAAACTTTATTGGGGGCACAAAGGTGGCAACAGGGGGAAAAGGGAAATGAAGAGGAACAGGTGAGGATGGCAGGAGTTTTTAGGAGACATATACAGTGAATAACAGAGAAATTTGATAATTTGACTGAGAAGATGCAAGGGAATAGGTGCTCCAGGCACCAATCTAATTAGAAAGCAGATAAAATCACTTCCTCCATCTCTTTCTGGACAAGCTATGAAAATATGAAAAAAAGAGTTGAAATATGAAGAGAAAATGTCCATGCATGAATCATTTGTATTAAGACTGATGCCCTTTCTAGCTGCAAGCACCCCAGCAGTGTGTTTTGTGCAGGACTAGAATACCTGGCCTGGAGACTGCAGAGATGGTGAGTCTGGTAACTTTGATTTCAGTGGCAGGAAAGAGGAAGATGCTCTGTGGCAGAAGGGATGGATATGGTTGGACAAATCCACAGCTATGAGTTTGCCTTTCCTGTTTTAAAATGTGCATTGCTGCCCTATAAGGGACCAGGGTGTGTGGCTTGTGAGATGCAGGAGGGTGAGGAAAGGAAGGGAAAAAGAAGCTGTTTTGAGGCTGAAGGGTGATGATCCATGAGTCTCCTTGTTCCCTCCCTGGAGAAGCAGGAAAGGGACACGAGCAAGAGGGTCATGCTTTGCAGGAGAAAGCAAAGCCCTGGCACAGTCTTTCTGTCAGTGTTTAATGCAGCCTGAGCCTTGCTGGAGTCCAGGAGAGCTTTAATTTCAGAGGTGAGGGAGGTGAGCTGTGCCTGTCCTATAGCTGATAAACCTGGGGGATGTTCCCAGGGGTTTTCTGGCTGCTCTGGGCTGGCTCTTCTCATCTGTGTCATTGCACTGGATTTGCTCCCATGAGGATTGTGGTCTGGCAGGTCTGAACACAGGGATCAGTGCCTTGGACAAGCTTGGGACAGTCCCAAAACCCATTGGAAGTTGTCTAAGTTTGACAGGCACTAGAAATACCTCTGTAAAATGCAAGTAGCTGTTTTACTGGAGACATTTGTAGACTTTGAGTAGTTGACTACATAAAGTCCTGAGGAAAATCTTCAGAGGCAAAAAGGCTATTAGCTGAAGCTGCCCTGAAATCAAGTTTTGGGAAGCTACAGAATGCCTGAAAACAGTGATAAGCTTTAATATTTTTCCCTCTTTTTAAAATAGGAATATAAAAATGGCAGTTTTATCATTTGATGTACTAGGTGCATATTTGGTTAGAGTGAATCTAAGTGTAAATTTTGTTTCCCTAGGGCTGTTGTTGAATATGTCTGTGTAGGGCCTTGTTTCTGATTCAGGTATGCAGGAATTCTGCTGTCAGTAATATCACAGTGCCAAAGCAGGTTCTCAAAGCTTTTTCTATAGGACTCCTCCTCTACGCTATTTTTTTTCCTCTAATTAAGATTATTTTTACTAGCACTGGGTTTACTCAGTGCTTGAGATGGTTCAAAAGGGATCCATCTATATCTTCTGTGTTTTCTTGACCCATAATCTTTATTTTTTTGCCATTCTAAATACTTATTTGTAAATTCTTTCAACCGTGCTCTCCTGCATGAAACATTTTGACTACAATTAGCACAAAGGATGTTCTTGAGTTCACAGATCTTTTATTTCTTATAAGTTTCATGGCCTCTTTAGGGGCAGATCTGTTTTTGTTGCTGCCTATGATTGTTTATGAAGTATCTGATGGACTCTCTGAGCTGAAACATGTAATTACACACTGCAAAGGCTTGCATTGAACATGAGCCAGTGAAATTAGGGCAATGGCATCAGCTCTAATTTCATATCTTTCAGGTTGTATTTGCTTTTTAACTTTAATAGGATGTATTTTTGTCACAGTTATAAGCTCATGTTCTTTGTTTTGAAAAAAAACCCCAAACTGTTGTGAAGAAACAGCTCTAAAAGGATGAATTCCATTGTCTCCCTGGTCTGTGGGGTTTTGTTGTTACCTGTTTTAACTTTGAGGCTTCTCCTTGGTAAGGCAGAATTGACACAAAGGTTTAAACTTGTTGCTTCTGGATCTTTTGGAAACATTGCTTCGGATTCAGCTTTCCACGAGATTGTGGCTTTTAGACATGTTTTTTAGGTTGTTCTGGTTGTGTAGAAAAGTTTGAATAGTGGTATATTTATTTTCTTCCCAGATACCTTGTGTGATATATAGAATCGATGTGTATTCAGGCATATTTCATAGTGTTGAAATAAAATCAGCCTAGCTACTATTTAGATCTCAGTGTATTTCCTTAAAAAGGCCCATAAAATACCCCTGAATAAACCAAATGTCTGTGTAAACCCAACCTGTAAATTAGCTTTGAGGGCAGAAATATGTTAGCTTTGAAATATTTCTTCAGGCAGCCCCGTGAGGGATTGGGAGAGTCTTTTCCAGTTTATTTAATTAATTCTGGAAAAACAAATAATAGTCTCTAAGCACCCTTCTATTCTGCCTTTGCAAGGCAAGGGGCTTGTGGTTTTAGGGAGAGTTCAGGTCTGGAATTCTGCTAGGAGTGTATCCACTGATTTCACTGTGGTCTCTTATATTAAAAAGCAGATCGAATTATTTTTACTTACAGATGTTCTTTTTCCCTAAGAGAGGCACTGCAAGATAATTTGGAAAATTAGTAGATTCTTTTAATTCTCACATGTATCCACTATTAAATGACATTTTCTGGTATTTTTTTTAATGTTCTTGAGATATTTTTAATCATGTTTTCTCAGTTCTTGTCTTTCTGGTGAAGAATATAAGGCAGTTTATGATAGAATTCTGTTTTTCTCAGGCTGTATCACTAAGAATTTAATAAGGGACTAGTCTTGGGATGTTTGCTGTAATCAGCAAGTTGGTTTTCATTAAAAGGAAATTAAAATTTAACAGCAGAATACATGACCTAAATTCTGTAGAGAGTGCATAGTGATATACTTGTGTGCAGCAGCTTTGCTGGATCTAGTCCAGGTGGTTCTAGATTTATGGCATTTGATTGATAATATTGCCCACAAATAATTGCACTTTAGGATTGAATTGCTCTCAGTGAACACCTTTCTGGAAGTCTGAAAAGAAAACCAACAACCCAAAACCAAACCAAACAACAACTCTTCAGAGGAATAACATCCTCCATGAGAATGCCAGGTGCCCAAACAAGAATAAACACACCAGTTTGGACACTGCTTCAGGCAAATTTTGGTAGTAGAAGAGGAGGTGGACTTTGAAATGATCAGTCTTATTTACAGGCAGATTGACCAATTCTATTACAGAGTCTGATGAATTTGCTGAACTTGATTTAGTCCCTGGAAAACAGTGATGTGAGGAGCTGCTTATATAAGCAAGATTAGCATCTGTGCTTACATTAGCTGGAAAAAATTAGGAAGGTTATTAATGCTTCAAATCACTGACTGAAATTAAAAGAAAAAAAAACACTAGCCCATAATGGCACATCCATGCTGTGGTGTAATTATGTGCATCACCCTTTCTCTGATTAAATGCAATTCAAGCTTCTATTAAAAACAAACCAAAAAAATTAAAAATCATACAACAATAAGAAATCTCCCTAAACCTTCCACACCTGTCTCTGGTTTATGAACTGCTCCAAGCCCAGTCCTAAAGAGCTTTGGGACATTTAGCAGCCCCATGCAAGACGCCTCTATGCCTGATCTGGGGTGCTGGTAATTGCAGCATTAAACCCACAGGTTTGGTAAGTTGGATGGGTTTTTGGGGCCTGTGCATCTTTGATCTCTTCATGCTTCAGGAAATAGGAATAGCTGGTCCATGACTCCTGCAGGATTCTGTGTCTCTGTACCTACAGCCCATGTGTGATAAGGGATGATGGTGTAGCAGTTCTGCTCTTCTCCAGACCTTGTTTTGTGCTCAGGTCTGCTTTGGAACTCCATATTAATGTGATAAAACTGTATCATCTCCCATCTCTACATCAAAGAAAGTGATCTAAAATTTCAGCTCTTGTTGTTATGTTGGTTGTGCGTGTTTGCTTTTCAAGATAAACGTATTTTTTTATGTTAGTGTAATGGATATAATTATGTATTGCTTTGTCTCTAATCTTTCAAGTTGTCATTAAATTGAAAAATGACAGGCTTCTGAACATGGGACAAATCTACTTTATGTCTGACATTAGTTACCAAGAGACTGTACAAGCACTAAAACTGAATTTAATAAAGGAGGCAGTCCAGATGGTTGAAGGTAGACTTGGGCATTCAGAACATTCCATGTTATAATTGCAATACCATGCACAGAGATACACACTGACACCCTGGGGAATTTCCAGATGAGATGCACTACAATCTGCTAGGAGGCATCATTGTCACAGGGTTTTATTGTCCTAGAAAAAGCAGAATGTCTGCTGAAGAAAACTGATTGCTGGCAGTTTTTGAGCTGGCTTTGGTGCACCATACATTTGCTCTGCCCTGTAGAGTCTTGTTGCAAAAAATAAAATGCACATGAAAAAATAAACATATTACTCTAATCTCCATGGCATTTATGTACAATTTCCCCTGAATGATTCCAAACTTCTTTTGTCCATACAGGTGGTTGGTTGGCAATATTGTTCTTCCAGAGGTTCACTTGGAATGCAGCTCTGGTGAGATACCACTGGGTTGTATAGATCAGGTCCTGAATGGCATAAACTGATGGGAAAGGCTTTAAATAACACTGGGATGCTGCTCTCATCTGAAAGCAAAGAAAGAGCTGTAATTCAGGACTCTGACCCAGAAACACCTGCAAAATAAAAGAGAATCCCCCCCCAGACATCTGTGTTTCTGATCTCCAGTGGCCACTGTACCATGGCTTTGCTCACAGTGTTTTTTCTCATTCTTCTTTGGTTCTCTTGCTGAGAAAAATCCAGCAGGTAGTGTTCCCCAGTTTAACTTGTTAATATAACCTTCAAGGCTTCAAATACCCACTTCTAACTGACTTAAAACTTGGCCAGATTGCAACTCAGCTGCCAAGGGCTCATCTGCGTGGGTAAAATAAGGGGTTTTAGTGCCACAGACTGGTTCCCAGCATTAATGATGCTCTATGAGCTTAAGGCAGAGATAAGCAGAGGAACTACTAGCTGAAAACTCAATACTAGCAATATATTCTTAGTAAGACAGTTATGGGTGTGGAAAAGTTTATACTGGAGTTCTATGTCTTCTCCAGAAAGGAGGGGGATTCTGCAGGCTCTGTGAGGTTCTTTTGGAAATGTGCTTCAAAGGCACCTGCTGTGTTTTTATTTGTTCACCCATGCAGTCTTATTATCCATTCCCTGCCCAGTGAAATCCTGCCACTGATCCAACTTCCAACCCCAGTCCTGGAGGAATGTTGTGGTGAGCAGTGGAGTGTTCCTGCTTGGTGAAGGGCAGCTCATGGGCCATAAGAACTGGAAGGTCATCAGTCTTGGAAGGGTTGTACAAGGGCATTGGGGTTGTATGAGAGAATCAAGCAGATAGGCAAAGAAAATACGTTTGTAATAGTTAGTTCTGCCTGTTGGTGTAGGGTTTTGCTGACAAAGTATGCTCTCCCAATTTGATTGCATTGGGCAATGAAGGAAGTCATGGCTACCACTGGAATACCTTTGTCAGTCTGGAAAAAGGCTGAGTACATAATTCAGCTCAGAAGAAGCAGCTGGGTATGAATTGATTGAAATGGTACCGGGGCAGTTCCCCCTCAGAGCTGCAGAGTTGTGCCTGTGCTCAGAGAAGAATAAATTTTGGTTCAACAGCTTAGGGAAGGGATGAGAGCATTCAAAGCTGGGGGACTGCTCAGGTGTGATGACCAGTGGTATTGGGAATCTCTCCAGTTCAGTAAATTAGAATAATATAATAGTTTGGGTGGAAAGGCACCTTTAAAATACCACCTAATCCAACCCCCCCTGTATTGGACAGGGGCATCTTTAACTTGGTCAGGTTGCCCAGAGCCCCACCCGACTTGATCTTGAACACTTCCAGGGATGGGGCATTCACCTCCTCTCTGGGCAACCTGTGCCAGTGTTTCATGAAATAATCCTGACAGTGCCACTGTTTCTACCTTCTCCCCTAAGTAAAATGAAGCAAAAACTGTAATGACAAGTTTAGACCTCAGAGAAATGATTTCTTTGTAATATTATTGTAGAGGCTGGATAATGTACCAGGGGTGCACTGCCAACACAAATTTGACAAAAGAATGAGTGTGGATTATAAGAATAAAACTATTCAGCCTCCTCTTGGTACCTGCTCTAATCCATCAGAGCACTGGGAAATTCAAATGTATAAGCAAGTCCTGAAACAAAACAATTGCTATTCCTTTCAGTCTCTATTTTAAAATTGCATGTGCCTAGTCATGGGAGGAAAAATAAAACAAAAGATCTGAAATGAGTTACAGATTTATCTACTGCATTATTTAAGCAGCTCATGTCTATGAGATGGGAGCATTTTAGTGCTGAAAATTGATTTCTGGACAAAACAGGGATCAAAGAGGTAAAAATTGGAACTCAGACCATGTTTTCTTCAGCAGCCAGACTTCAGACAACTGTATGGTGGGAAGACTTAGCAGCAGGCTGAGCTGTGGTTTGATAATATGATAAAACTGGCTTTTCAATCAGTGATGGAGGATCAAAAATGCTGTGACTGCACGACACAAAGCTCTGATCAGAGAGAACTTGCATGGAAGGTTGAAGTTTTGTTTAAAGAAACGTTTATGGATTAGCCTGCTAGCAGGAAGGTTTTATGCCATGCCTGTAGCTTTGTCAGTGGGCATCAATTCAAGAGAAGGTAGCATGAAATTCAGGCTGTGCTCTCTGACTAACCAGAAATGCAATTCTGAGCCAGTGTTTGTGCAGTTGGTGATTCACTGGTGCTCCAGCCATGGGATAAATCACTGTGGAGAAAAGCCCTAAATTCCAGTCCTTAAGAATCATGAATCAAGAATCTCAGCTTCTTGCACAATAGCAGAGGCAATGTGTTAAAGGTGTTTAGTGGTCCTGGGGGGACCATTGAAGACTTATAGACTTATATGAATACTTATAGGAGCTTGTCCAGGGAAGGTGAGGGGTCTGGAAAACATGACTTATGAGAAATGGCTGAAGGAGCTGAGGGTCTTTAGTCTGGAGAAGAGGAGGCTCATCCTCATTGTGAAAAAAGCCTTTACTTATACCCAACACCATAAACTTTCTCATTTTGATTTTTATTTTGCCTGTATCCTGTTCCTGTTTTCTCCTATGACTATATTAAAACAAAATGTTAATAGGATAGAGGCTGAGCCTTGAACATCTTGCATGCATTTCATTTCCTCCACCCTGTTTTAGAGTTCTTTCTCACAAAATGTCTGGAGCCTGGCAAATGCAAATACTCCAGAGATGAAAGGATGCTTTCCAAGGAAGAGTGCTGTTCTGCAGACCCCCTGGGTTATGGAGTGCTCTGCTCTGAGCAGCCTGCCTGGAATTACAGCAGCATTACACAGATCCAGGGGCTGCCTCTGACAACTTGGTGTAATGAAGCTTTTAGAGCTCTGTTCAATGCCAAGTGCAGCTCTTGGTAATTCCCCACAGCCTGAAGTGTCTGAGGATCCATTTCTTAAATCAAGCTCTTAAAATCACTGTCAAAATAAACACAGGGCATCAGTCTTGAGCTCAGCCCTTGTGTGTACCAAACCAGTACTGCCACCTCAAACTTATACTGGTAGTAGCAGAGTTCCCTGTTTTTTTCCCCTTATTCTTTCTGCTTTTATACCCCTCAGACCTTACTTCTGCTTCTGGATCTTGCAGTATTGGTGACTTGTAAGAGAAAATTGTCTTTTAAGAGCACTGAATGAGTAAATACTGAGCTGGTATAAAGTTTAATGCTGTATGATGGAACACTTGCCACAAAATGACCTATTGCTCAATGTTCTATACCTTCAGTGTGTTTATACACTTAAAAAACTATCAGCTTTGGAAAGTGGGGAAAAAAGGGTGTGCTTCTCCTGATTACTCAATGAAGCTATGAAGCAGCAAGCACAATGCCAGCAGTCACAATTGCAGCTTGCTGAGCCCTTCTAGTGCTTTTTGCATCATTTTGCAATTTATTCCTGCTATGGCTTTAAAAATATTTTAGCATAATGTGTGTGTGGAGGGGAAATTTGCCTGTTGGTGCATTGTCTAGCTCAAGACGCGGAGTACCATCATATGAAGCAGCAATTACTATCTGCTGGGTGAGTCTGACAGGTTATAGTGCATCTGCTTGCAGCTTAAAAAATGGTAATGTGCTGTTAGAAACTGGAGAGAACTCCCACCAGGGTAAGAGAGAAAGATGGCTTGTCAGAACAATGAATTTCAGAGATTTTTTTCATTATTAGATTTCTTTTTTCCCCACTTTATATTGTGTTACTACTTGTCCATGTGGCCAGACAGGTACATTTCGTTGGTGCAAACAGTGTTGTACAGCCTGCTAAGGAGCATAATGATTTCCAAACTGAGGCTTAAATTTTGATTTATGATTTGGTGCATATCCCCAAATCTTTGAATTTTGAGAGATTTGCAGGAAGCCTTTATGCTTTATGGAGAGGTTAAGTCCTCTGATATCTTCTTGACTAAATTAGAGCTGTCAAGGATGTGAAGAGACTCTTGGGGGGAGAAAAACAGTTCCCATAAGAAATGCTGTCTGTTCTTTTAAAGAGAAGTAATACAAATGCTTTTCATCTGAAAAGTAATCTCTCCAACAATGGTAAAAGATGTTAAATCTGAAGGCTTGTTTCAGCAAGTGGACACACCAACAAACAAGACTAGCACTAATTAATTGCTCAGTCTTTTGCTGTGGCTTTGTCCACATAGATGGCAATAACCAGATAACTGGGTGGGAAACATAATTGCTGAATGATCAGTGAGATGTTTCAGCTCTCACTGTGTTGCTGTGGGATTCAGGGAGCTTAATGAGAAGCTCAGGCTGGTTAGTTACGTGTTTTCTTGGGGAATTTCCAACGAAACAGTTGGTTACTCTCTCCTCTCACTACTTTATCAATATCTTTTTACGCTGTTGTTGCTCCAGCCAGATTGTTTCCAGGCACAGCACTTGTCTCTTTTTTACGTGTTACATCCGGCACCTTACGGGGAAAGAGTGGAAAACTTGTATTTAAAACCAATCGTTATGTTTAAGGGAAATTTAGGAAATCATTTGTGCTTTCAAACAGTCTGATGTGTTCAACCACCACTTATGCCTTGTTCTGACAAAAGTGATCAGCTTCTTGTCTGTCCCTGCTCTGTATCAGAAAGGCACTACCCTTTATGAATCTGTATGATCTGGTATTTCATGGTGTCCAACAAATTCGAGAGGATTGACAGGGAAAACTCAGTCTATTGGGACTTGCACGCTTTGCCATCATTGTATGTGCAAGCTAAAATCTGGGAAATACGTGTTGTGTGGTTTGTTTGTTTGATTAACTAAAACAGGTCTTCTGATTGTTTAAAACTCTTGATCAGAGAATTACAAGTAAACTTGAAAAGAGAGGTTGTGTCCAAAGAAACAATAGCCTTACATCACACTTAGCATTAAAACCTTTTCTACCTGCAGTTTAAAGCAGATTCTAGATCTTGGGACTGAGAATGCAGGGAATATTTAGCAGCTCTTTCTCTTAGGGAGCTGAGCACCTCCTTTCTGACCACTTTATCTTTTCCTTTGCATGGTGCTTTAAACATAGCTGCATCCCAAACTCTTTTTATTCTTTTGTGGGATCAGAGTTGTCCTTTCTAATTAGAGTGAAAATATAAATGAAGTATCTCTGACTTTGAGGGATTCACCCTGCAAAAGGAAGGTCTTTGCAGTGTTGATCCTTCCCTACACACTTCAGACTTGCTCAAAACTTAAATTGTGAGTTTTTTGTCTGTAAAATTTGCTATTGTGTATCATATGTTTTATAGGCTTTATGCTCAAATCATTTTAAAAACATGCTTTGGACCCAGGGGAAAAAAAAATTTCCTGAATTAAGCTGCTTCCCACTATTCTACAGCTTGTTGTTTTTGTGTATCATTGTGTTTTATTTATATATTGCTAGTAGGTGGAAAACAATAAGCTCATTTACCTGTGATATTTTGTGGGATGTAACAACTTTATAAAAAACCCCAACTATAGAACATTTTGTACCATGTCAGGCTGTTTGAGTGTTGGGAGTGTCAGCTAATCATGTTGTTTCTCCTTTCTTTGTGATGTAGCCCTTTATATGATTCATCTCTTTTGATAACAGCATAAATCTTGATATGATATGAAGCTGGCTAAAATCCATCAGCCCTTCCCCACCCCTCAAGGTGTCCAAAGCCAGGCTGGATGGGGGTTCGAGCAACCTGGTCTATGGAAGGTGTCCCTGCCTATGGCAGGGGGTTGGAACTGGATGATCTTTAAGGTCCCTTCCAACACAAACTGTTCTGTGAGCTTATGAAAATCTGAAATCCCCCATTCACCTGTGTATTTGTGTCCTCCTAAGACAACTCCATTTAGATGTTGTGCTTAACTGGCATAAGGCTGGAGTGGATGGTCTTAATTCTCTGTACTGTAGTGTGATATAACTCATGTAAAGTTGAGCAGCATCACTCTAGGCCAAAAGTTACAAACGAGATTTTTAAAAAAATATTTATTGTGAAATACTGTTTGTAATGCTGTTTTTTGTTTTGTCAGCCTAGTGGTTTTGTTCGTGGATTTATAGCAATGGCAATTTTGCTCAGTATATTGATATGCAAAGTTTGACAGAAATATTGTTCCTTGTTATTTGCAAAAGTTGTAGTAGAGAAACTCACCTGATTTCACCTACAGACATCTCCATGCAGTGAAAGGAAAATGATGTATTTCTGTCAAGCCATTAAGGGAATACTTTGGTAACAAGTTGTCCTTGCATAAGTCTTGTTTTTATAGAGCAATTATAATTAGCCAGGACTGCTCCAAGTGTCAGCCAGGAGTCAGTGTGCTTCAGGGAAATAAGTCAGACGAGTTTATTACTTCCCAGTTTGGAGTGATGGCACGTCCAAGCAAACTGCAGCATGCCAAAGAGCTTCTGAGGAGATGAAAACTCAAATTTTGCTACTTCTGAAGGTCATAGCATATTAAATGTATCACAAATACACATAAACAGCCATAAAATGCAAATTTTCTTCCTCCAGTAAACGAAATTTCCTACAATATTTTTCTAGTTGGTTTCTTTTATTTGGCTTCTCTTGAAATCAGGTCTGTAAGATTTATTTCTGGGCTGGCTGAGCTGGTGTGAGTGGAGAATTGGCACAGATAAAACATAATGACTTTTTTTTCTCCCCATAGTGAGGAGTAATAGTGTTGTGTTTTTTTTTTTTTTTTTTTAAATACAGGCTTTGTCTTTTATTGAAATCTACTTTGTCAGGATGGGTGGCTAAATCTGAAATTGTTGCAATAACATGGCACGAGGTGCTGTTTTCCTTCTCAGAGCAGAGGTTCAGATGTGTATGTGGCAAACAGAAAAGATGATCAATGTGATGGTGCTACAGGTATTAACAAGTAGTGACTGACACGCAGCCCTTCATGGACTAGAAGGACCCACCCAGGCCAGAATGGCTTTTTTCAGGCTGGTATTTTGCCTTTCACATTTACTGATTTAAAGTTTCTGGAGTGTGCACTTAAGAGATTACCTATAACCCTAGTGATGGGTTTTAATGACAAAAAAATCCCTATTTTCCTCTCCCAAAACCCTAGTGCTTTCCCAATATATTTTTCACTCTTTCACTGAAAGAAGTCTGAAAATAAGAGCTGCTGAGATCCTTGGAGAGAAAAAATGTGTAATCATAACTTATGACTCTGGCATTTTTTTGTCTGAAGATGCATGATATGTTTTATGAGCATTTTATCTCTCAGTAAAATTATTTTGAGCTTCCTGAGTTCACATGACATGGCAGTGAAATATATTTTTTTGTTTGATACTTTGATTTTATTTAAACAGTTCTGGTCTGCAGGGTTATTCATGAAGGGCACTGGAAGTTTTCTGATCTAGAAGGTTGCCTTTTGGTAGGCTGTGCACTGAGAATTATTCACTTGATTAAATTAGAATTAAAAACATTATTTAGAGTTTGCTTTCAAACAGTTTGTGTTTAATTTTATTGTCTTTATGCTAGAGTTTACTTTGGCTTGTTATAGAAATACTGGTGGGTTTTTACCCTTTGTATTTGAAAGAAAACCAAGAACCTTCAAACATAACAGATTTTCTTCAACAAGGATGTTTTTATCTGTCTTAAACCATGATTTCTAACTATTTTCTACAAGCCTAGAACTTGAGGTTTAAATAATCTTTTCATTCTTTCCTGTGAATGGAAGAAGATTGTTGAGCTTTCCTGTAGCTTGTTTGAAGAGAAATTTAGGTTCTAGAGAAATTTGGCTATTTAGACCAATATGCCACATTATATGTTTCCCTGTTCTGAAACAACATGTGTAGGCAATCCTATACAAGGCTGATGAATGTAAATTTATAAAAAGTGAGGATTTTTATTCTGATCCAAGACTTCTGTTGGAGAAAGAGCTGTTTCTGACACTCTTGTGGAGCAGGGGAAAGGGAGGAACTTCATTTCTTTTTCTTTATGAGATGTAGAACATGACAAGGACCTAAATATGTTCATGATTGTGTGGTGTTTAGTGAAGTACCAAAGTGTGAATTACATAAAATATTGTATCCAACTGAGACTTAAAATCCAAGCTGAAGTTTGAAGGAAGCTGCTTTCTCTGAAACAGCTGTTTTAAAGTCAGGCTTCTAATCTAAGGAATCTCTACACTCAGTGGAAAAGGATAGGTCCTTGAGCACTTGAGTCATTCTATCCAGAGATAAGGTGATCAGGGTGGATCATCCTCTGGTTCTGCCTTTCTCCCTGGATTATTTGGGAAGGGTATGGAAGGAGAAGTCAGAGAAGACATTAGATCACTGTTTTCAGACAGTGAAACTAAACCCAAGAACTCCTTAGCCTTAAAGTAACCAAGTGCACCTTGATGACTACGGTGCAGCTTTTTGCTGTAGCCATCACCCACCAGTCTGATATGCAGGTAAGATATGATACTAAATATGCAGTGACTAGCATCATAATGTTTCTTCCTGGGTTTCCACTGCAGCTCTTATTAAATTACTGAGTTTTTCTACCTCTGTGTCTGACTGCTGTCAAGGGGAACAGTCTGCCTGCTGTGATTGATGGCAGCTTTTCCCATCACTGCCTCCTTCTGATTTCATTTTCCAGGCATGTCTACATCAAATTTTATTATGAAAGATTCTTGCTTTGTGATTTCATTATACCCCAAGAAGGAAGAACTAGAAGCACAAACACTTCTGAAATAAAGCAATATGTAGATTTCCAGATTCATGTTCTGAAATACTCACCGACCGAGAGAAAAATACAATGCTCAAGGCAGAAAAAGGCAGTCAGGGAATTATGAGTTAGGGCCCTGGAGAGCCCAGCTGAGCTCTCTGCCAGTGCAAATAGGCAGTCAGACAAACATCTGCCCCAGTGGGCTTCAGATTTACAGACAGCACAGGCAAACTGCGTTAGGAAAAAGCCCAGAAAAATGTCTTTTTTTGGGGGAGGGGGATGGAAATGTTTGTCTCCAGAATGGCCAAGTCTTGCAAACTCACACACTGAACCCACCCCAGCACAGGGTGGGTGAGCATGAACTGTGTTGTGCTGTGGTTCCTTATTGCATTTGAAAGGCTCACTTGAACACATTCTGGTGTTTGGTTCTCTCACTCCAGACCCTGCCCAACACCTGGGCTTCACCAGCATTGCCCACTCACCCTCCAGAGATCTCCTCCATGTAGCTTCTCATAAGCCCTGTGCAGCTGGGTCAGAAATTCCAGCAAAGGATGGACTCAGGCAGCAGGAAACAGAGTAAAATAAAATACAGCCTGGGATTTCTCAGCAGCTTTAAAGGATAAGCTTGGCCAGCTTTCCATGAAATCTGAGATTTAGAGCTTCAGCTACCTAAAGCTTTTCCTTGCAAAGTCTTAACTTAGTAGGGAAGGAGAAGAAATTTTAGAAACCAAGTGGTAAGAGCCCATTTCACAGATGATCCAACACAGGGAGGGGGGAGGACAAGTCTGACCCTGTCAGGGATATCTGGCCTCTTGCAGGGGGTCTAGAAGGGCTGGGGTCAGTCAAAGAGGTTATTTATGCTGGCCCTTCCTAAACAGCAGCCCAAAAGCAGAGCCAGGAGTGCTGTCAGGGCCATGCTGTGCCCAGTGCACTGAAACCCACTGATATAAATAAAACCAGGAATGTGTTTGGGATGTGCTCTCCAAGGTGCAAGAAGGCTGGAGAGGAGAGCAGTGGAATCCCTGCAGTGACAGGACAGACTGAGCCTCACAACAAGGCTGTGGTTGGAGTGTTCAGCCCAACAGCTGCTGTAGTTTTGACTTTGAAGGAATTTGGGGGTGTTAAAAATAACTGAAATTATAAAAGCCCAATACTTACTTTACTTTCTTTCTTTCTATACCATAGTAAATAGTATAGATTACTTAGACAAAATCACTACAACCATCTTAGTCCCAGTTCATTTGTCAGTGAACTGCCTCCTCATTAAAGAAGTATGATGGTGGCTAAAATTATAGTTGATTTTGCATTGCGAATAACAAATACCATAGAGGAGTTTTGGCTCTGATGCCAAATGTTCTTCCTCTGAAGTTTAAGTGTAATCCCATAATGATGGTGATTGCAAGGCCATGTGATAAGTCATAGGGAAATATATAATGGCACAAAGAAATAAGCTACAAAACACTGATTTAGTCATAATACAGAAGGAATGTATTCTTTTACCTAAGGAACTGTCTTAGACTTGCCAGCTACATCAGTTAAGCTGCCTTTTGCACAGTGTATGATAAACTTGAGCCAAAGCAGCTTTTTTTTTTTGCAGTTCAATATACACTTCTAGTGTATGTTTGTTATGCTTTTGTGGTATTTTCTGTTGTGTTTAAAAAAAAATAAAATCCCTACTGAACCAGACCATCTACCTTGAATTCTCTTTATTCTTTTACCCAGTCCTTTATTATGTTGGTTCACCATCAGGAATAGTTAAGATAGGATCATTGCACTTATGTGTTAAGAAATGTGTTAAGAAGCATCTTGTACAAAACTGTGTAGAACAGTCTCATACTAATACAGTAAAAACCCCCAAATTTGTAAAGCCAAACAAATGGGTATTAAGTCTATTAATCCCACCCATCTGAGCACTGACTCCTGCTGAGAGGCCCCAGCGTGCTCACAGGGTGGTGAGTAGAGTGTTAGTCTGTGATCCTTGGAAGAGGATTTAATCCTGTAAAGGAACACAAGCTCTCAAAAGAGCTGAAGGGATCCAGCCCTTGGCCTATGAATGCATGTGTTGTTTCACTGGAGATGACAAAATTTGTGCAAGCCCCATTATGTTCTCAGTGAACCAGCAGCTTTTACAACACGCTCTTGGGATATAATCCCAGACATAAACTCATTCTGCCCTGTGGATGAATGGTGAGTGGATGCTCTGTTGGCAGAGACTGCCTCTATACTTAATTACTGCAAGCAAGTTACAGGAGTTATGATGACTCCCAAAATTTAAAGAAGTTGTTGTCAAAGATTTTAAGCATAAAAAGGAAACTTGTCCTTGTTCCACCCTTTGATTTGCTCTGTACTCTGCAGCCCATAGGGATCAAGTTGTTCTCGAGTGCCCCAAGACTGAATTTTTTCATTCCTTAAACAAAAGTGAGGATCCTTACACAGCAATCTGGTTTAAATAATTGAGGATTTTAATAAATAAATAATTTTGTCCCTTAATCTTGTGATGCAGCTATCATGGCATTTAGAAATGGGCCTTGAATGACCCATTAAGTCTCAACATTCCTAAACATTGAATGAGATGGGCATCAATCCATTGATCCGACTCCCAGGCACCTATGACTGAATGCACCCTCAAACTAGATGACCTTACACATTAACAAGATTTATTTCTGCAGCTGAATTCACAGCTTACCACTCAAAGGATGAAAAAATTAAAATCTAGCTTTTCTTTTTTTAAAGAATCCTGCCTTGATGACCAATATGTATCTGTATTTCTTCCCAAATAACAGTATTTAGTCACTGAGGTGTGACTGCCGGAATAATAGTATTCATCTGAACAAACCACTTGATTTTATTCTGTTTTATGGAGCTAAAATACTCATATTCACTTACTTAGTTTCAATTTGTGTGAGTTAGTGTCTCCTATTGCCAATCAGCAAAGCATGTGAATAATTATATCAGTGCATGAAATTAGCCCTGACCAGGAGGAACAGTGTGTAGTCTGTTGTATAAATAGACTGACTCCTTCCTTCCTATTTTTTTGCCCCCTTCTCCCCCCCGCCCCAGTTCCCTTTAAGATGAAATTCTGTGAAGTATTAAACACACAGGGCTTATTCACTTGTTTGTGTTGGATAAGTGAATTCAGGGCTTGTGGGAGATGCCAGATGGGCTGCGGGAGAGACAGAAGGTCTCTGTGTCTCCACCAAGCAGCAGCAGTGTGGGTTTCCCAAATTATGCTGCCAAATGCCTCAAACCTGACCCACAGGTAAGAGGCTAATTTTGATACTCTTGAAATCCAGAGCAAATCTTGAATGTCTTGAATACTCCATTTCTTCCTGGCATGTTGCTGCTCAGCATCAAGGCTTAGCTGCTCCTCAGCTTCAGCCATCCTTTGGGACAAAAACACCCTACTCTCCAGAAAGGATAAATAAATGATTACATTGCTAAAATTTAATCATATTAATTAAAAAAAATCCCCATAGTTTGCTTCCATTTAAATCATGGGTGGTAAAAACCAGAACACATAAACTTAGACTTACTAGCAACATAAACAGAAAAAGCCATCAGTAAGTAAACAGATTAATGTCATAAATGTATTCTGGTGTAACCAGGTGCAGGTGGAAAACAGAAGTCCATATTCATTTAAAGCTGAATTTTCACCTTAGCTTAATAAAAACTTTCCATACCAGATTATTTGTAATGAGAGAGTTCTTTATGGACTCTGGAGGGGCAGTCAGGGGAATGACTGATCTCAGCTTAAGCCTTGAGCTAATTTAACTTGTTCTCCAGTTGCCACCAGTTGAAAGAGCTGAAGGACTGGTTGTAAGATTGAGAGCTGCACTGGGTCTTCTTGAAAAATCCATGCATAAGAATTTGCAGGGATTCTGGTTTGTTGCTGCATATTTGGTGCAGTTCATTGCACAAAGTGTGGATTTGGTGCTTTGCATTGAGACTTGATAAATCCACCTTGAGTATGAAATGCCAGCAGGAAAATTTCTCAGGTTCTGCCTTGTGGTGATTTTCATAATGTGCTTTAAGTGTGAAGGAGATGATTAATTTGAGTGTTTGGGCAGGAAACAAAAGCTGCAAGGGAAACAAACTGGATTGCATGGGGGAGACTGGGGGAGGGCTTTATTTCAGAACAGGGCTTGTAATTATGTATTGTTTTATCTATTTCACAGTATGAGGCTTCTTCAATAATCACAATAGAGCATCAACCATTGCAGGTATTACAGCCCAAACAAAAGTTAACAGGTTTTTTTTTTTTTTTCATGGAATATACATTCTTGGTGAGAGGAATTCTTTATAAACTAAATACAGGATGTTTGTTAGAATTCCAAACAGATTGGTATGTGCTTGTGTAGGAAGTTGGCTGAAATTGGAGCAAATTCTTTAATTAATACAAAGATAAACTGTAGGATCATAGAATGGTTTGGGTTGGAAGAGACCTTAAAGATGATCAAGATTTGACCCTCTGCCATGGGCACCATGGGCAGGGGCACTGATATATAGGAAATACCACATTCTCTGTCTCCCTTCATGTAAAAGGCCAAAATCTAAATAATTTTTTTCCCTTCAAGAAGAGTTTCAGTGCATTTTATCACTAAAGCATGAAGTGAAATGGAAAAGTTTTAACCAATACAAATTTTAAATTATTGAGTGGAAGTTCTTACTAAACTGAGTTTGATTTTGCTTTCCTAAATACATCAGCCAAATGGAGTTTTCAGGCAGAGCTTTAAAACAGTAAAAATTGTCAGCTGTATTTTTATTAAACAAAAATTTAGTAAAATGTATTATTAAAATATTAAGCAAAAATGCAGATTCAGTATCAGGGATAAGACATTTGCTATAAAAGGGGGGATGTGCAGAGTGGGAACAGAACAGCACATCACAATTTCAACAGGAGGAGGAGGAGAAACTTCCTCCACTGTTGTGTTATTAAACATCATCATTTTTTGTGAACCCAGACCCAGAGAATAGATCTGGACATGAGAAAGCTCTGAGAAGAAAATTGCTACCATAGCTAAGATCGAGGTTCTCTCTCCTGAATAATTTCTTTTGCATACCCTCAGCTCTATTTGGCACTCAAGCACGTGGTTTCCTTTAGATTCAATCTCAGTATCAAGAATTTGGTGATAGTCTTTTCTATCTTTATTTCTGCCATTGTGCAATGCAGCTGACCTTGGGACTTCAGACAGTAAAGGATGAATATTTTCTATCTGGCATTTGCACATTGCCTTTGGTTGTTGGACTGGATTTGGAAGGGGTCAATCCTTTGCAGCCCACTGCAAATACTTTAGGTTTAAATTTTTTTTTTGTTTTCAATGCACAAGCTCATATGAAATTATAGAAGCAAAGCAATTTATTGACTGCCCTGTGAGTACAGAGCTCTGAAATAAGTTTTTACACCCAGGTGGCCCAGCCAGCAGAATTCAAACAATGGATGTCTTTCTTGGACTCCTAGATCAATGTCTCGTACTAATGAAGTTACTGTTTGAAATACCATGGAGGTGATTCCTAAAAATCAATCTCTTGTCTTTAGACTAGAGGCAGACAGTGTTAAACATTCACCCTCCCTGCATCTTAATTTGGTGCTTCGGATCTTTGTGTTAATTATAGTGTCAGTCTTGTTAATTATTATTTGAGGTTTTACAAGGTCCTGAAGTTGTTGTTGTGTAAAAGAAGGGAGGGGAAGAACCAGCCCTGAGATGCTCTTTCACTCCTGTTCCCAGAGCAGAAAAGATTTCAGAATCAAAGGGTGTGGAGGAATGAAAGTGAAAGGAGAAATGAGAGAGCACTGACTGTGTCCTGAGGGGACCTGCTCAGAATTCAGTCCAGTTTCAACCCCTAAAGCTTGTTTGGACTTGAAATGTTTTTTGTTTTGAGGCGTTGTGATCTCAAATACAGCTTTAAATGCAGGGTGGAACTCTGCTTTCCACACAAACCCCTTGGCAGACCTTAGGAGAAGCTTGGTGTGTATCCCATCATCTCTTCCTGGGGATCTGGGTGGGGTTTGGGTTAACAGAATACATTGGGTCTGGCTGAGAGGGAGTCAATTCTCCCCATGGCAGCTCAGAGTGCTGTGCTTTGTATGGGTAGCTAGAAAGGTGTTGGTACCACACTGGTGTTTTGGAGCACAGCATCAAGCCTGTCTCTCCAACATTCCCCTCTCCAGTGGGGTGAGGGTGGGCAAAATCTTGGGAAGGGGCACAGCCAGGACAGCTGACCCAAGCTGACCAAAGAGATGTTCCTTGGCATATGATATCTGCTCAGCAAGAAAAGTTAAGAGAAGCGAGAGCACATTCATTATTACGATATTTGTCTTCTGGATCAGTTGCTGTGGGTACTGCAGCCCTGCTTCCTGGGAATTGGCTGGACACAGCCTGCTGATGGGAAGTAGAGGATAAATCTACTGTTTTCTTTTGCACTGATTTTCCTTTATTAAACTTTCTTCATCTTGAACTATGGGTTTTCTTTTTTTCTAATCCTGTTTCCTTCGCTCCCTGTCTTGCTGAGGAGGGAATTGATAGAGCAGCTTGTTGGGCAACTGGAGTCCAGCCAAGGTCAACCCACCACACAGAAATTCTGAAAGAAGGGGAAAAAAGAGTTGTTTTTACTTGGGTTATAATGGGGCTTTAAACCCCCTGAAGCTTTTAATTAGTGGCAAGCCTGCTCCTCGTGCCTCACCTGGGCACCTTAAGGTCTGCATCATTAATGCTGTGTTCTCCAAGTGCAAATATAATGTAGTGGAAGGAAAGGTTAAAGGAATGTGCTTCTGGCAAAGTTGCTATGGCACATTCTTGCAGTGCTCCATATACATGTTGCCTGACCCATTGCCATGAGATGGAGTGAGCAGGTGAAGCTGTGCTGCCCCAGGTGCCAGGGCATGGGCTGCTCCCTTCCAGACAGGCTCTGGGCACTGGGTTTTAACCAAGGGACCAGCCTAACTTTGTTATACAGTTAGCTCAAGGACACAGGCAGAATGATCCTGGGACCAGAGGCACGAGCCTACATCCTGCTGTGAGCATGGAGGTGATGTGATATGAGTTCTGACCTCAATCTGGGAGCTGTGTTTCTGCTGGCACTCAGCATGCCTGAAGAGAAACCCCTAAAAAAAACCCCCAAACCCACCTTATTTTGTTTTCTAGGCCGTGGGTGATCCCTCTGCAGTTGTTGTACAGGGGTTGTGAGAGTTCATCTGGCAGGAAGGTGCAGTGGAGCTGCTCAGGGTGGGCTCCCAGCAGCTCTAAGGTACAACCATTGCTGGGGAGCAGGGCTGGTTCAGAGATGAATGTTCTCCTCCCTCATTGCCAATCTGAGCCAAGAGCAGAGGGAATAAAACACTGGCTTGGGGCTGTCTGAGAGGTGGGGTTGTAACTCTTCCCTGGTGTTGCTTACACCAGCACGGTTGTTTCTGCTGGTGCAGATTTATTGGATGTGGGAGGTGGTTTTCCTGGCATCAGTACACAATGAGCTGTCAAGAAAGTAGCTGGGGAGCGAGTCTTGCCTCTGGCCTGTGCTGTGACATGAGGGAGTGTGTCACTGTGGGATCACATCACTGCATGGCCCCTGTGGGGCTGGGAATGAGCTCAGTGTTGAGTCAGTCAGCAGGGGAGCCTGTGCAAAACCCCGTCATTTCCTCGGGGTGAAGGGCATGACCATGATGAACTTCGCCCACACGAGCCCTGCAAATGTTAACTGCTTTAATGGGCACGAAGGGCTTTGGAGACAGAAATGGCTCTGTAAATCCTGAGGTTGTTGATGATGGCAATACCAGTTTAGCAGAGCTGTTTTAGTCACCCAGCGTCTTTTCCAGAGCAGAAGAAAAACCTGAGAGAAATTAGAGGCTTCTTTTCTTTTGGTAATGGACTCATTGTGCTTTATTGCTGTCAAGTTTTACCCTTCAGCACAGCTGCACTATATCCTGTAACTAGAAGCACTACAACATCCAGAGCAATAACTATTATTTACTCAGTTCCCACTGGTTGCCTGTGTAATAGCTTCAAGATAACATTTCTCCCAAACTCTGGATGCTACAGTTGTACACAAAATTGGATCCTAAACACTGTGGAGCTTTCAGATTGGTGAAACAGAAGTCCTTTTTGATGAGGTGGGTTTGTAGAAGAGAGATGGGAATTTAATAGCAAGACACTTTGACATTTTTTATTTTTATGCAGTATTAATTGTCTTACCTGGGGAAATGACAAATAAATATATATAAATGGCCTCTTACTATTTAACAACTTTTACCAGACCTTAAGCACATCCTTTCCTCATGTGCAGTTTGAAATTCTGCCATCTCTCCAAAACCTTGGACCTGTAAATCAAATTGAGGGAAGATGAAGCAGGATGCCAAAAATCACTCTTCACTACAAGGATGAATTCAAAGGAAAGAAGCAGGGTGAGAAGAAAATGTTAACTCTTCTTAATTAGAGCTGACAAGGCAAGGCTATGAGCTCCCCACCAGTGTGATGGGAGTTGAGTTGTCAGTGCTCCTGGCTGTTTTGAAGTGCTGCTGGCAGGAGAGCAGAGCTTGAGGGCAGCACCTGTAGGAAACAAATGTGTGAGCAAATGGTGCATCTCTTACTCATTTCCTAGGGGAGAAAAGGATGGGTTTAGCACAAAAGGTCCATTGCTTTATTTTAGATTTTATTTCACTTGAAAAGCAGCACAGAATTTTGTACTGCTGTTTTGAATAAGCTGCTAAACCCTGCAGGGTCCTTTTGATGTCCACAAATGCTGTGGACAGCATGAAAACAGCCAGTATTTGGGGCTTTTTTGCCATCTTGGTGTTCTGGGGGTTTTTTTTTGGTGTTCTTTAAATATCCCTGCCACTTTGGGCAATATAATTCCCCTATCCACATACCCCCTCATTAATCTATATTAGGACAGAAAAACTTTAGTGTGTTTGATACTGTGCTAATGGATTCATAAGCATATTTACTCAAGTTAGTTGAACTGGACTTTTTTTTCTCTAAAAGTTGGTGCATAAAGGTTTTAAGCATGCTAGATAGCAATCCTACTAAACACCCCATCACTGTGTGAAATAGTTCTCCAAATTTCTTTCTACTCCACCAAAATGCCTCATTTAATAAAACATTACAACAAATGTAGTAGTCCTTATATTCTGAGAAATCAAAGAAATCCTCAGGTCTCTACACTTCAACACACATCACTCAATTTATCTTGTGACAGCTGTGTATTTATGTATTAGGGAATGTATTTTAAACTTCTGGGGAATAGCTTACAGAGTTTTTCCTAAGCCATGCAAGTTACATGTATTTATGTTACATGTATTTATTTAAGGTCTATCCTAAACAAAATTCTAGTTTTTCTAGTAGGGTATGTTGGTTTGACAGTGACTAACAGTGTATCTAAGTTTATTTCCATCTTTGTTGGACACAGCAATAACGTGTTTGCCAGGATGACTCTGTAGCCGTGGCCAGGAGTTTGCTTTGCTCTCTGCTTGCTCTCTTTTGTGGCTTTGGGGATGCTCAGATTTAACATCCCTGACCCATAGCTATTAACAGATTTCTCTTATTTTGTGATTCCCCCAGGCTTTTCACTTGACATTCTCTAACTATGCAAAAGAGAAGGAAGGTGAGAGTAGTAGCACTTGGGCAGCTTGTTCCAGGCAATTGCCATGCAATAGTGTTTATGGAGCTTGAATGTCAAGCATTTTAATAATCTCAGCTTGACTGAGCGAGATTTAATTATTAACATGAAGAACAATGTTCCATAACTGCAAGCACACCTTGTGCATGAGGAGATATTGCTATTTTTATTCACTATAAATTCTGTTTAGCATTCCAGTGTTTAAAGGCCAGCAAAGACACTGATCCCATTAATTCCTGCATAAAATTTTAAAAACCAGATATTCCTTGTCAGATAGTGACACGTTGCATGTTGTTACACATAACCAAAATATGGGTGTCTGTGATACTGCAATGCCAAACGTGGATTTGTTGATGTGTCTCAGAGGTGTTTGTGTCTGCTTTATAAGCATGTTTGTTTTTTTGCAGCTCATATGGGTCATGTAAGCTGACAGAGCACCCAGAATTGTGACATATTCTGTCTCTGTAGGACATGTAGAGATGGTGATCATAACCCATGATTCAGCCTAAATCAATTTATCTAAATGCTTGCCTTGTAGCTGGGGCAAGGACCATATTAGTGATAGTCCTTTCACAAAGCAAGTGCATCCTCAAAGAGAAACTTTTCCAAGATCAATGGCAGAAAAGTATTCCATGGGTTAAGTCAAGAGCAATAATTGCCTCAAGACTTGTTATGGCTCGTGCAGAATTTCCCCTGTTGTTCCTGGTACCAGCTCCATGTGAATAGTTTTCCACACAAGAACATGCTAGTGCAGCTTCTAAGAAGAAAGTTCTTTTAACTTCTTTTTTACACTTCATAAATGTGAAAATACAGAAAAGAACAAGATGGTTGATGCAGGGAGAACAAAGTGTGCCATGATATTATATGCAGTCATTTCTACAGAGTACTTCATGGTGACACATTTATTAGTGCTGGTTTCCAGAGGCTGCCCATAGTTTAAATCATATATCTTGAGGACAAAGCTTTGTATGTTGCCAACAGCATATAGCTCATTGGGGAAACAAATAGCAATTGAGTTCAAAGAGGCATGTTTCTCTGCAGCCCCCGATGTCTCAAACCATGGAAGGGCAATGTATTTCCAGTAATTACCCTCTGCAGCTCATAATTACCCAACATATGTAGAGTGGTGGGAGTCTCTTCACAGAGCTCTGGAGAGTTTCCAGCAGAGGCAACTCAGTTGTTACAAGACCAGCAGGAGAGATGGAAATCAGACACAGCCCTTTCATTACAGTGTTGGCCTGCTCTGTGCTGGCCAATGACTTGAACACAGAATTTGGGTACTCCAGGAATTATATATCCACAGGAATTACATAACACATTTAAGTGAAGATAAGTTTTTAAATTATTATCAATCCCTGTCCCCCACCAGAATCCAGCATACAGTTTTCCAATTATTTTGTATAATAAAAGACAGAATGCCTGTTCAAGGGGCATTGCTCATCTCAATTGCTCATCTTCTGCTACTTTTGAGCTTAAGAGACAGAGGTTTTTTTCCCCAGTTTTATGACACATAGATTTTTACTGAATTTCTTGTGCATGATGTTCAAATCAAAAGAAAACCCAATATTAGAGGAGAGGGAGGAGTGGAACAGGGATGACACTGCACAAAAGTACCTTAACCATATATTTGCTATAGCTGTGCTCTTCAGCCACTGCAAGATATTTACGTCTGTCTCTTCACCCATGTCTTTGGTATCTAAACATCTTGTATAAAAAAAAGAAATTAAAGTGCAAGATTCTTGTGTTAAATAAAAGGAAGATTGTTGCCTTACTGGGTTTCTCAGCACACATGAAGAAGGGGTTGAGATGGAGACTGAGCTCTAGAGCAAACTTCTCCTGTTTGCCCCCTTTTCACCTACAGGCAAGTACAACACCTGGCTTGGCCCTTCCAAGATGTCATGGAATCATAAAATCATTTAGGTTGGAAAAGACCTCTAAGATACCTCTTTCCTCCTCTTGCTAACCTTGTTTTTCCACTGGGCCAATGTTGATGGGAGAAATCTTCACCACAGACCATCCTTCATAGGGGCAGCTCTGAAAAGCAGCAGAGCTTCCTTCTGATGGATGGTCTGTACCATGATACAATTGAGCTCTGTGTGGGGGCTTCAAGCACTATGGGCTGGCACAGTTTTCCTGTGTGAATGTTGGGGCAGGAGTTGTACAAATTGTGAGAAACCACTTCTCTGAAGGGAAAGGTGTAAGTTACTGAGAGTGCAGGTGCTGTCAGCTTTCTGAAGAGGTAAATGACCAAATACAGCACAATAAATTTTAATACACACCTATGGTAGTACCAAACAGGATGTGAGTTCTCCTATAAAGAGAAGAGCATGAAGTATAACAAAATCTCTTTTTTTTTAAAACCAGTTGAAGTGGCTAAAGATTGCCACTGGCTTACTCCACGCATATCTGGCTAGAACCCTTCTAAACTGTCTTTCTTTCAGTGTCATATAAGACAATTTCTCTATCCTTCCAGTAGTTTCAGCTCCAATTATCTACATTTTACAGGCTCAACACATACTTTTATGCGTCTTTCTCAAGGTTGCATCATTTTTCAGTAACCTTGTAAAAGTCTACGCTTAGTTTATTATGCTTTTTAAAAACCTCTTTCTAAATATCTCCTTTGCCTTGTCTCGTTTTTATTTACTTTTAAATGAAGTGTAATGGAATTTAGCTTTGAGGCTGATAGGTGGTGAAACAGATAGAAACAGGACCAAATAAATAACACAGCTGTTGACTGCTTTCCTAGGACTTGCTCTAGTTTTACATGTAAAAATCCTGAAGTTTCTCTCCCAGTGGAAACATTTATTAGAGAAGTGAAAGGATTCAGAATGTATCTGTTAAAAACATAATTTTAGCACAGTTGATTTACTTATTTTTGTATATATTCAGATTTTTCTGCCTTCTCAAATTAATCTTCAAGTGAATTTTTAAAATTTAATCTAATTTTTTTAATTTAATCTGAATTTCTTAATGTTGCAGTATTACAGCATCTGAAGTAACTAGCTCTTATGTCAGGCACAGAATAGGTGTGTGTATTTTTTACTCCAGCACTGTCTTAGCCATTGTCATAAATTACTACTCTTATTATTCTCCATGTGCAAGCAAACAGCTTTAGGGAGCTCTTCATCAGCATTTGGGAAACATGAACTCCTGAAGCTTTTCTTTATCTGGAGGGTGGTTTGTAAAAAGGAACTGCATTTAATGTTTGAAGTTAAAAATGAGGTTCTGTGCACACCCCTCTGGCTTAACATCATTTTATCAGCTTTCCTCTCCAAGTATCTTCATTCTACCCGTGGCTGTAGCACCAGGTGAGACAGCTGGAACATACCTGTGTGTGGAGATGCTCACAGAGTGACTGGGAGTATTTTGCTGCACCAGCTCTTCAGAGCCTCTGTGAGAAGAAATCAGGGTTATTGATATTTAGTGGAGACCACCTTTTTTTTTTAGTGAGACATGTCCTCCAGTACTATAAACCAGGGTAGATCTGACAGTGAGGAGCTTAAATATGAGATGACAATCACTCTCCCTTTACATGTAGAAGTTAAAAACCAAATAGAACTCAGAGTTATTCCTGTTGTAGTTTATTACTTATTTTTATGTTTCCATAAAGAACTATTTTTCAATACAGGCATTAATTTTGTCATTGTGGAACAAGGTGTGCAGTGTATACAATAAATCCCATGCAGTGGGGAGGCGGGGGAGGGAATCAGTGAATAAGAAAAGAACAAAATCACCTTGTAGGAAGCCATAAAGTCCCCTGAATTTTACTTTTTTTATGCTTTCTGTTAGTTTTTTCTTCAATATTTTATTAGCTGCAACAGAAGTTCAGGCTTGATGATACCAAATTACTTACCTTCTTTGACTCAATCCTTTAAAATAAAAAAAAAAAAGATATTGGCATTAAATACTTTAAGCTCAATATAGTTAATTAACATTAAGCATTTTGAGGGATCTCTAGGAGGAGAATATTCTCTGTCCAAACTGAATGAAGAGACAGTTTCTGAGGCCAGGGCTTGTGTGTTGCTGTAGCTAGGAAGGTGGGTGACAGGATAGGGGGTTTTATATGACTTTATTGCTTAAACTTGGGGTTAATTTTCTTAGAAATGATTTTTCTAGGGGCCTGTGGCTCTTTATATCACTTTTCATAACCGTGCAGATCTAGTCTGCCTTAAGAGAGCAGTTTTGTGTGCTCCACAGAACTCTTGTATAACTGAAGAGGGAGTGTAAATAAACACCTCGGTTAGCCAGCCAAGATGAAGTGTAGGTCTGCTGTTGCATAACGTCTGACTCCCTGTATTTATAAAAATAAAACAGGACCATTTCAAGTTGTTTTAGGCTCCCTAGAGGAGGAAGAGAAATTTTTTGGGGAGAGGTAAATGCTTCAAGAGAAAAATGTCCTTTTCTTACAGTTACCTAGATCATAATTACCATTGGAGACTCTAAAATTGCAAGTGTTTACTTTTAAGAGTTCTATACATCAAATTCTTTGATAAGAACGTGACAACGGTCATTAAGATTGTTGTTCTTGTCAGAATTTGGGGAATTTGGGAGGCAGTTTTCAAAGGTAGTTGGACCCCTAGTCCTGCTGTATTGCAGTGCAAAGGTTGTGTTATTATAAAAACTGGATAATCCAGCAAAAGAGCAGGCAGGAATCTAAATGTTTCAAATTAGCATGTTGAAGTTCAGTGGATGAGACAAGAAACTAAGGACATCCTCCCTTTACTTTCCTGCTCAGTGAAAACACATGCCTTGCTCTGGACATACCTAAAATCTGATCACTCCATACCAGAGATATCTTTCCCCAATGACAGTTTAGCCCAAAGTAACACATTTCAGTAACAAGTTTCCACTGTGAAGAATCAGTGGTCCTAATTAATTAATTTTGAACAGAATGCCCAAAGGGAGTGGTTTCAGGGCCAGAATCTTGCATTAACCTGAGCACTGGTTTGAAAGCAAGTCCTGTGTGTTCAGAATCTTCAGCTAGTCCTGTCCATCTTCTTCTTGAGCCTCCATGCAATCTTTTAATACCAACCATGGCTTTAACAGCAAACTGCCTCTTTTATTTCTTCTCAACCTGCCATTTGCTGCCTGAAGTTGATGTCCCCAATCCTTACTCTGCAGGGATTGTGCACAAACAGCCCCTGTGGAATTCCAGCTTTTACATCCTTTCACTGTATCTCCCCTGAGTATCTCTACTTTAGGCTGGTAAATCCAAGCCTGCTTAGCTATTGTAAAAAAAGCCTTTCCCTGCCTCAGCTGGTCTTTTATCCTCCTTCTCTTTGACCTTGAATAGGGAGTTACAGAAAGATGCAGACACTTCTATGAGATTAACAAATAAAGCAACTTTTTTTGGAGAATCTCCCTCCTTTTGCTCACGCTTGGAGGCTCCTGCTCCATTTAGGGCTGTCAGGTGCTTGTCAGCCTTATGTGTGCACCTCCCTGCTAATATTCTCCTAATTCCAAGGCAGAATATTAATTTATCTTCATATTAGCTGTCATGGTCTTGTTGTCCCATTCCAGGGGCTTTATAGCCACTTGCCAGCAACCTGTTTTTATGGATGACACTATGCAGGACACTTGGGAGTCCTGTATTTCCAAAGAGGGAACAGTGTTGGGACATGGGGGTGTGTGTGAAAAGCTTTGGAGAAGCAGAAGGACTTTTTAAAAATGCAAAGTATTTTTAGAACTTTAGTCTTTTGGTGAAGTATTTAGCACATTTCAGGTGTGGGTAGGAAGTACATGTATAGGGTGCAGTCTTCTCAACTCCTAAAAACTGCTGGTTATGGATCAATTTAGCTCTTTAAATTGTATTTTCATAAAGAAAGTGAAAAACTGCAAGTATTTTTCATGGAATTTATGAAAGAACTCTTTATTCAAAAAATTTTGAAAAAGGTATGTTGATTTTGCTTTTACTCTTTTTTTTTTTTTCCCCACCACATTATTCCATTTACAGTTTTGCTGCTGGGGGTGGGGGGGGTTGGAGAAAGTGCCCTGAAGTGAAAAGAGAACAGGGAAAATCTGACATAATATAATTTTTATTTCCCTTTTTTTTGGTAATGAAGAAATTACTGTAATTCTTTAAAAGCAGTCTGCTTTCCAGTGAGATTTTTCTGATGAGCTTTTGTTTATCTTGAAAGCAGAACTTAAAATAATTGCAATCAGCCTTTGAATGCCCGGGCTGACCAGGCACTGTGATTTTGGGAGACATGGAGGGGGCTGCAGGATGTGCCTGAGAGTGAACACTTGAGCTGTGTCTAATTCCACATGTTCTGGATGGCTCTCTGAGGAGCTGCAATAAATTTTCCGTGGGGTTCTCGGCAATTGTTCCCACTATTTTTCTTGATGGTGCTCACAGGGAGCCCAAGCAATGATTGGGTTGTCCCAGGGAGCTCAAGGACCTGCTGTGTGACAGATGCTGGATTTTAGCCACTGGCTCTGCCAATAATCAGCCCCTTTCACAGCCCCTCTGTCCCTTATTTTCGAGTTTCAGGCAGGGCACTGATGGGTAAATTGTACAGTTCGTGCTTCTAAAATGGGATTATCATTCTCTACTCCTTTAGGACTTGCTTTCAAACCAGTGGTCAGGTTAATGCAAGATTCTGGCCCTGAAACCACTCCCTTTGGGCATTCTGTTCAAAATTAATTAATTAGGACCACTGATTCTTCACAGTGGAAACTTGTTACTGAAATGTGTTACTTTGGGCTAAACTGTCATTGGGGAAAGATATCCCTGGTCCAGAGTGATCAGATTTTAGGTATGTCCAGAGCAAGGCATGTGTTTTCACTGAACAGGAAAGTAAAGGGAGTTTCTTGTCTCATCCACTGAACTTCAACATGCTAATTTTGAATCAGAGCTATGAGAAGCAGATATCTGATGATACTATCAGAGAACCATGGTACGGTTTGGGATGGAAGGGACCTTAAAAATGATTCAGTCCCAAATCTGCTGCCATGGGCAGGGACACTTTCCACTACACCAGGCTGTTCCAGCCTGGCCTTGAACACTTCCAGGGATGGGGCAGCCACAACATATTCCATCAGAAATTTGAGGCAGAAGCACGAATTCATGGAACAGGCTCACTGCCAGGCGGTTTTGACCTCAGATTGCTTCTCAGGGTGCCTTTCACCCTTTCTTTGCTGAGCAGTTTAGCAGATGGTGCAGTAAGCAGGCAGGTATTGGGCTTTTAGAGCACATCTCTTACACAGCACTTCTTTTCCTGCTGCCATCAGGGTAATGGCTCACTTACTAAATGAGTGACCACTTACCAGGCACAAGAAAAACACTGATCACTTTTTAAGGCCAATTACGTTCTGCTTGATGCTCTGTGGGTTGACTGCTGCTCCTTCTGTCCTGAAAGATGTAAAGCCTGTTTGCTAGACCACAAACCCCAGTGGTAAGCAAGCATGAAGGATGGAGTTGGGGACCTGAAATCACCTTGAATAATGGTGTTCCATTGAAATCACAGCTGGCATTGCTCTTATGGTAATAGAGTTGCATGCAGGGGCTGGGCTGTAATGAAGTTTTGTGCTGTAGATCAGGGAATTTAATGTAATCAGATTGATGGAACAAAATCAGATATTCAAGGGAGAGGCAATTAATCCTCCATTTAAGGACACTCAAACAGCAAGACGTCCTGTGATAAGGACATAAATAAGTCTTTAATGTGGGCTTCATGATAGGTAACTCCTGCAGAGGCATCTATCAACTGTGTATAATGGTAATTTGCAACTCCCTGAGGAGTTAGAGACAACAGCTGACAATTTGTCAAGTTTTTTGCTTCTAGTATTCACAGCAGGCTTGGCCTCTTGCTCAAGAAGTGGGCCCAGCCCTTTAGAAAGGTTGGTATCACACTAGTTTTCTACTGTTGGGAAGAAGGTAAAAAGTTGGCTTGAAGAAAGTAAAAGGTTTGCTCTAAGAAGGGCTATGTTGGAAAACTCCAATAAGCTTACCAAAAATATCTACATCAAGCTTGTGGTTTCATTGTGCAAACAGAAGGAGGGTTGGTCTGTTGGTTGCTTAACCAGAAGAAGAGAACTACTGATGAAGGGAGGAAGGACAGCATTCAGTATAACCATGGGAGCTTTGAGACAGATCTTAAAAAAATCATAAATGTCTGAAAAGCACAGTCTCTTTTCCTATTGAATGATGTCTAAGTTGCTTTATTCTTTTATGGCAGTTCTTTCCTGTTTCCTCAGTTTTACTGAGACTGGAATCTGTCCTGTCTTATTTGAGCAATCCTTATACAGCCTGTTAAACTAAGGAAAGAAAGTCAATACTTAATCTCAGATACACATTTATAAAAACTAAAATCTATTACCCTTCTTTCTTTTTGCCCTCCTGAATTGTGTAATATTCTGGGGGCAGTGAGATTGCAAACCCTTCTACCTTTGGGCAATGGGAGCCTCACACAGACCTCCCTGCCCCTCTGAAGACCAAAGTTCTCCCAGTTGCATCAGTGTGTTGGATGATGGGTGACAAACCTGTCTTGATGCTTCCAAGGCTCTCTATGTCCAGGGAAAAGAGCCTTTGGCAAGGTCCACCCAGGCATGCAGTTCTCATTGACTCTCAGTCAGGCTGTGTGAATTAAAGATTTCTTTTGCTCTTCCTGTGAAGCACCATGGAGTGGCTGATTATTATTCAGGAAGTAGTAGATTACCTGACAAGCAGCCCCAATACTAATATATATAAAGTAAAAAGTGTGCTTTAATGGAAATGCTACAAGTGTGCAGGATCAGGCAGACTTAGGAATCTGTGCCAGGTCTTTCCAAGGAGCTCAGTGTTACTCATAAAGGTGAGAAGGTGGGTTGGAGCAGTTCCACAGAGCACCCACAGATAGGAAGAGCAGCCTTAGGCAATGACTTTACACACAGTCACTGCAACACCCCCATCAGCATGAGCATTTCTGAGTGCAAAAGATTGATCTCTGTCCTAGAAGTGAATGACTAAAGGATGCAAATATAAAAGCTCACCCCAACCCTTTCCTCATACTGGATTGCAATTAAAAACAAATAGAAGTGAGGTCAGGAGAGGAACTTTGTCTCCAGTGCATTACTAAATGAAACCTTTAAGACAAATTAAATTAAACATTTAACATAATTGCTTCTTTGATTATTACATAGACTTTCATATCTACCAATGTTAGTTTTGTAGTTTATTCCTGACTTTATTAACCAATTGGATGAAAGTCATGTATCTTACTTCTTTATAAAAATCAGTTCATATATCCTACAGAAAAACAAACCTTCTAGGTGGGAGTGAAAGTAATGTCTTATGCTAAAGGGAAAAAAAAAAAAAAAAGGAAAAAAAATTCTTCCTGTAGATCAACCTCTTTCTTTCATTCCAGACTTCCTATACATTGAGATTCTTAATGGGTAGAGATAATCAATGTTTTGAGGAAAGGTATTTATTTACCTCAGTAACTGACTAGGCATGTTCTGGGGAAATATTATTATTTTAAAAAATAAGCAGGGAGAAGTTTTTTGTGTTGCCAACAAAAATGCTGTTCTATTTCTCTTTCATTATAAATATGGAGAGTAAATTGTCCTGGTTTTCCTTTCAGTGTGATTTAACACACTCGAGAACTTTAAGATGTCTTGCTCAGTCTTTTCATCTCTAGATTAAACAGTCCCAGGTCCTGAATAATTTGTTGTCTCTGCAAAGGAATATGCAATAACTGTATTGTATAATGATACTCACAGAATGTTATTCTGAAAGTACATCCTAATAGGTGTTGGACAGACTATCAGGTATGACAGACTGTATGAATAAGAAAGTAAGTATTAAATAGAACAAGAGAGAAACTAAGAATTATACAGTAGGGTATGAAATAATATAGGTACCTATACTGAATAGGAATAACAGCAAAAAAACCAGCTAAAAAGGGATGTGAATCTGCTTTCAGGAGCTATGTCCCATAAAGGAAGGGGTTTGTGATGTTCAGGAAGGCCAAAATAATTCCTGCTGCCAAAGGATGACCCATAGATTTATAGGATGTCTGTAAGAGAGACCCAGACTCTTTGTCTGGAACATAAAGATATAATTCAGTGTTGCAGAAATTTTAAAGGTAGAACAAATAAACATTAAAGCAATGGAATTAGGGAAAATCCTGTCTCATGGGTGAGCGGACATTGATTACCAATAACTCTGCCAAAAGGGTAAAACAGTGACATATCCATGGTCTAATGACATGAGCTGGCATGGGATTTGGAGAAAAAACCCCAGACTTTAGGAAGAAAATTCCTGGGGGAGGAAAGGTGGACCAGGGGTGGTACCTCCCTGCAAGGCTGCCTGTGGTTTCTCCTTAAGGAACAATTTAAGAACGTCAGTGCTCTGCTCTTATCTGCCTTCTGTGACAGCTTTTGGACTCTTGCAGATGTGTGGACAGGAAGGTGTTCATACCACACTGGTTGGGTGAAAAGGTATAGGGTAGCATTAGTGGCTAATTAAGAATACGAAGTAGTAATAATTCACTTCTTAACTGAACAAAGAGGCAAAATGGGCTGAGGTGAATGTGGGGCCAAAAAATGAACCCAGTCACTAGTCAGCACGAAGTGATACTGAAAGTTATACCTGAGGCAGTCCCCTAAAATACTAAGAAATAAAACTATTTCACACTAATTTCGATAATTTTCCTGTAAACTCCAGTTCCTTTCCAGCAAATTAAAAGCTGGTTGTAAGAAACCAAGATACTAAATTTGCTTGTGCCTGTTATTAAGAGGAGGTTTCAATTTCCTTGGGAACAGATATAGCAAGCATCAAAGTATAGCAGCATGACATTTCTTTTTATATTTTAATTTTTCAGGTGACATTTTCATTGGATACATGAGAGAAAGCAGCAGGTAGGCTGCTTTGGCTTTAATGTTTGAGAAATAGAAGAAACAGATAATTCAGTTTCAAGCAGATGTGAGGTCAGCATAAATGATGCTGTTTTGGGGAAACCAGTAACATTAACTAATCAAGTGTAGAAACCCCACATTTCTGCTTAACTGCTTTTCCTTGCTGTACCTCGAGGCTGCCAGCAGCAATCACTTTGTAAACCAGAAAACAAAGTGGTAATTCAAAATTCACTTAAAAATGTAACTTTTAGAATAAATCCAAGTATGCATAACCCAGAAAGAGGAGTTATGCAGACCGAATGAATTATGTTGTAAAGAAAGAGCCAGCGGGTGAGATTAATCAAAGTGAAAAGTGCTGAAGGAGTTTCATTGAGTGTTTGAGGGATGAAGAATGTGTATTATTAGCAAAAAAATCCCACCATAAAAATCAAACCTAAAACTGGAGAAGAAACCTAAAAGCTTTAAAATGGAAAGAAATGGAGGTGCAAAGTCGTGTGCAGGGTCTGATGCAACAGCTGGGATGCAGAGCCCCTCTTTGCCACCAGGACAGTGTCCCAGCCCCTGGGCTGGCAGGGGTGCCTGCTGTGCCCAGGGACAGGCAGGGGCCAGTGGACCCAGACACTTTGGGGGGACATGGGGTCACCTCTCCTCAGTTCCATAAACAGGGAATTTCTCATGTGTGATGTGGGGCAGGAGGCAGAAGAAAGAGAAGAATAAACTTTTTGATAATCTGCAAGGTAAAATAAAACCATCCAAAACCCCCACCAGCCCTCCGTTACCCCAACCTGTCTCCACTATATTTCTGCCATCCAAAGTCAGTGTAAATGATTAAACATGAGATACTTAAAGCAGGCCAAAATAAAGGCATGAACTTCCAGCAGCCCGTGGCAGTAGCACGGCTGCCATCAGAGTGTTTCCAGTGATGTTTCCTTCGCTTGGAGTTATCTTTGAAGCTGAATCTTTTCATGTGAGGCCTCAAAGGCTATTTTTTTCCTCACGTTTAGCTTTTGGGTAAGAGAAGTCCCATTTGATCTGTGGAGACACCAAGGCTTGATAGCCTTCCCACAGCAGCTCTCTGGGGTGACACAATGGGCAGGGCAGAGGGAGGAGAGAGTGCCCTGATGATGCTGCTAAAGCACACCCACATGGTGCAAGTACATGACAGACAGGTTGTGTTTTTGAATGAAAAATCAAATTTCCAGTTTTCTAAGGAGGAAAGAGAAGCTTGTAAATACCATCAAGTGTAGAGACAGATACAGTGACTTTGTACTATTATAAAATAGGTTAATGTTTCAAATTATTAGGAAGGTGAGCAAATATTCTTGTCTTTAAACTAATTTTATTTTATTTTTAAGAGTTAATTCTGAATTTAGATTCCTAATTTAACTTTGTAGGACAAACACAAAACTTTCAATATCTGTTGCATTAAAGAAAAATGTTTCCACACTGTCTTAGTTCAGGAGTTCTGTGAATGTGGTCCATCTCCCTGAGGATTAGTCCTAAGGGGGAATAAAGGTCCATTTCCCACCTGAATGCTCAATGTGATATTCCAACTTGATTCTTCTTATTCTTTGTGCTCATCTGTGTGCTGGCTTGAAGGGCAAAGGGCTGAAGGATGAGAATTGCAGGGCTGGGAGAGTTGATCCCACAGTTCAGTCTCATGGCAGGATCATTTTGCTTTCTTTCTTCACACATTGTGTTTGATCCAGATGTGTTCTGTCACAAAGACTCCCTGGTTCTTCCTACCACCTTCCTATTCCACTACATGAAAGGATAACCCAGCCATTTAACTGTGATACCCAGGAAAGAAATTCCCTTGACATGGTCTCCAAGTCTAAATGCTAAGTAACACATCCAGCTTCCAGAGTAGATTTTAATTCAGTTCATTAATTTGTAAAGCAATTATGCACTCTTGTAAAGTCAGCATGCTTTAAGGAAACAGCTAAAACCCCAAATGGATTAATAAAACAGCTACAAGGCATAAGTATGTTAAATGTTTTTAAAAGTAACCTTACAAATGCATAAACATTTTGTTAAATCATGCAGATCATACAATAAAATGCATATGTTAAAATGATCATCTTTGCAAAATTTACATTAAGTAAATTAAATGTCTTTCTACAAACCCAAAGTGGCTTTGTTAAACAGATTAGCAGGCTCAGTTCTCTGTACATTCCACATTTACTGCTATAAGTCTGTCAGTGGCAGCCTTATTACACCTGATTTATACGTGACATGGTGCTCTGTTGTGTAGATACTGAGCTCTGTTTGGAATGGGTCAATAGTGGATCAATCCTGATTAACTCTGAACATTTCTTTTATGGATCTAATGTTAGTTGAGGTGTCATTCTGACTATGCAGCAGGACAGGGTCATGTCACTGGCAGACAACTGGCCTGGTTGCTTTCTTGCTTCTGTGTGGGATCAGAATATATGGGAGCATTTGTAGCTGCTGCTTGTTAATCACTATATAACTGCTATCTAATTATAATATTTACATATGTAATATTATTAATGAGTAAAACTTACAGAATCACTGGAACATTTAGGTTGAAAAAGACCCCCAAGAACATTGAGTCCAGCCTTTAATCAATCACTACCTTGTCAACTAAGGTTAAGACTTGATCCTTGGTATATTCACGTGAGCAGTTTCATGGCCTTTGATAGAATTATTCATATGAATAAAGAAACAGAATACAATATTTGTGGAATTGAGGTCTGCCCTGCACATTCTCAAAGGGAAATTTTATTGGTTTAAATTCTGGTTTCATTGCAACTGAAAACAAAGAAAGCAAGTTCCACAAATCTTACAAAGCCATTTCTTTAGCCTTACCATTAGAAGAGCTTATTTCCGAAATTGTATCATCTAGTTTAGGCATAATTAGAACAAAGTACTGCTGTTCTGTAGATGTGGCAGACTTGGCTTTAGCAAGCTGGTGTGCAGAAGGCATTTTGTGTTTCAGTAATTTAAATTCATTTTTTCATTTAGGAAAATTAGCAGATAATTATGTTTAGTGCATTGCAGATGTATAAAATCAACTCGTTGCAGGAGAAATCAGTGTGTGTTGCAGGCAGCTTTGGCTCCTGGAGCTGTGCCATTCGCTGTTGTCACTGCCCTGGGGCAGGAGGGAGCAGGTCTGACAATGGGTTTTGTGATCAGCATTGGCATTTTTACATAGGAATTTTGTGATCAGCATTGGCATTTTTACATAGGAAGACTTGCATCCTTGTTTGATATTTGCTGGGGTTATTCCACATTCCTCTGGGACTGTTGACATCAGCTGAGATTTTGGACAGTTTGTGCAGACTTTAACTACCAGTGCATAAATTGGCTCCTCAGATTATTTTCTGTGCCTGAGCTTTACACAAGTGACAGATTCCTTGAGTTGGGATGGTCTCTCTCCACATGCAGAGATCCCGTGATGTGCAGTTCTTCTCCTTCTTCCTCTTTGTGTCTCTCTGTCCCTTGGATAGGGTGGCTTTTGCCAAGTGATATCTGGTGACACTCAGCTATGTGGAATCTAACAGAACTGTCCCAGCCCTCCTGAGGGATTTCTGGCACCTCAATCCATCAGGATCCTTCCAACCCCCAGCACAGACCATGACATTCCAAAAGTTGGGAATCTGGGAATCCTGGCTTTCCCCCTCCCAGTGCTCCTGGGTGACTGCGGGGTGAATGTTGGTCTGTGTCCTTCATAACTGTGTGAAAAGCCAAGGGCTTCCAATTTTCCTGTGTCCAAAAGCAGAGACTTTAGATCCTAGTGCAATATTGCACGTGAATGATTTTATGTTCAGCATTACCACGATGCAAGCCACAGTAGCACAGGATATTGCACCAGACAGATGTAGATGATTATTTAAAATGTTTTTGAAATTAAGTTGCCCAATTCCATTAGCCTCTAAGTGTCTACTACTCAGCATAACTAATAGGAATTTTATGGGGAATCAATTAGAATGGGAAAGCATATTCTCTAGCTCTTATGATCTGGAAAGATAAGATTTCAGGAACAGAAATAAAGTTTTCCTTTCTCCTATGATTCAAACAAATTATACATCTGTTTCAGGGAGTAGATATGAACCATAGCTTTGTATAGAAAAGCTGCTTGGGAAAAAAAGGCATTCTAAACTCAAGAACTTAAATCAATGAAACTACATGTTAAATAACATAAAATGGCTTGGGGAACATGACCAAAAGAAATTAAATACATAATTAGATTACTGGTGGGCTTGTGGCAGTGGCTGAGAATAAGCAAAACTGTTCACTGCAAGCTTCTTAGTGTGCTTGGATTAGAGTAATGGATGCCTTGAATTAGACTGAATTGGGAGGGTAGAAATGCAGGCTCCTAAATGCACTTAGAAATAGGGTGTAGTTATGTGGAATTACATAATTGCACTTTTATTGCTAAGCTGATTTTTTTGAAGTGTAGGAGAGATGGGTAAGAGGATTTATAACTATCAATTAGGAACTGGGATCCTGGCACAGTATGTAAACTGATGGTCATGGCAGGGATAGGTTTGCCATCTAAAGCCCCCATTCCAGCAAGAAAACAACTGGTATCATATGGATTAACTCCCTTTTTCAGTCAAGAGAATTCTGTGGAAGGCTGTTGAGGTATAGAAGTCAACCAGAGATTGACTTACCATGACAGAATCATAATTTTGGAGGAGCTGAGCAGCCTGTTTGAGCTCAGACTTGAGGCCAAAGAGATGATTTTGCAATTCCTTAATTTTGCTCCCCCAGGGAGTGGGTTTTCTCAGCATCAGGGAACACTGCACATATAAGATCCCCAAATCATAGCTTTTCTTGCCTGTTTTATTTGTTGTGGTAGTTACTTTCTTTCAGCTGAGATGTGTTGCTGAGAGAGGTTTTCTTTGTTTGTTTGATTTTGCACTGTAGATCCCCATATGATTGACTTGCCAAATTTTTACTTGCTGCCAAAATGCAGAATGCACAAAAAAAATTGGAGAAATAGAAGCTTCATTGAAATAATTGACCTACAGGTGGCACAAATTAAATTATCTGGCATTGAATATGGCTGGTGATGTTGCCTGATGTGTCACTAAATGTTAGTTCTACTACAAAAAAGCCTTGTAAGAAAATTGTCTTACATTGTAACTACCTTTGATTTTTCTAACAGTAGCAATAATAACAATGCCACTAATAATTGCAATTATAAAAAAGCCCCACATATTGCCTTTTTTTTTTTTTTTTCAGTGAATGGCTCATTCCCATTGTCTGCAGTAGATTTAGTTTCCTCATAGTCAAGATACTTTTTCTTACTTATTATGTGAAGAATGGTGCCAGGTCCTTGTTGTTTAGACCTTTAGAGATCTTATAACTGAGTAACTGGAATTAATTTAACAGCTGTCTGATCTGATCTGTTCTGCATATACAGCAGACGTGCAGTACTGAAATGAAAAAAAAAATCACTGTTACTGATAGAGCCAAGAAAGAAATGTCATAAAAGGTGGGGAATTTTTCTAAAGGTTCTTCAAAATGCCACGAGCAGCAGCCCAGGGAACAGGATCTGTAGCCAGAGTTTTGTGTTTGTTTTTAATCTCTGGAGAACTTTAAGAGAAATGATCATAATTCTGCCTATGAAAAAAAATATATATATAAGCGAAGCACTTTAGATATTAACAAAACTCTCTCTGAAGTTTGTTATGGGTAAAAATCAAGTCCTTTTCATTTATTACAATTAAAAAAAAAAAGTCCTTGCTACTGCTCATTTTATGCCCCACTGGATCAGGAGTTTTCTATTCATATGACAGATCCAAAGATGACTTTTTCCCCCATCCCCAATGCTTTAATGTGGAGCAGTCCCAAGATGACCCTAATTTTGCCTCATCCTCATGGCTTAGAGTCCTGTCACACCTCAGAGTCTGCCCAAGAGCACTGTCTGTCAGTGCCCTCCTTACCTCATGCTCTGAATACACATGCAGACTGGTGACCTTGTGAAAGATACTTATCCATAAAAAGCAGTGTTTCAGCTACTGTGTTAAATTCCACAGCAGTGCTTAGCCTAAACATGTCTGAGTTTTCACATATATTTCTGCATGGTACATTTTTTGTGGTTTTTTTCACCATCTTTCCACTTCACAGAGTAGCACCTGGCACTGTCTGCTTCCCAGACCCCCCAGTATGATTTCTGATTGCTTATTGCTCTCTACCAGGGATCTTTTATTGAAAATATTATTGCTTTCCCCTCCTTTCCTTGTCTGCCCTTTAAAGTTTCCAGGTTGCTCTGAGTTTCTGTAGTTCTTATTTCATTTGACTGTCTACTGCCATTATTAACATAGTGTTTGTGCTAAGGAGACCACTCTCATTCTTTTGTCACAAAAACTTCCTTTCCCAAAAATCTACTTCTTTTCCTTGCCTGAATTTTTTTTTTCCTCATTGCTTTTTGTGATTTTGCACAGCCAAATTTTGCCCCGAAGTTGGGAGGAAAATTGAAGTGTTTCATTGCAACATGGATGGGATTTTATTTGAGAAAGTAGAGAGAGCATACTGTCCAAAAGCTGAGGAGGAGAGGAAGTCACACATGAAATACAGTTGCTTTTTCAGAGGTTTCTCATACTTTGAGCATATTTCCCTGCTTTGCAAAGCCTGGTGTTGAGCTCAGTGTTGGTGGTGCAGTGGCTGGATGCAAACAGTATTAATTTGACGTTGGGTTACACATCAGCACTTGTTTTATTGGGAGAAGCTCTTATGAAGGCTCGAGGTGGGTGAGCAGCTCTTAGAAAGACCAAACAAAAACTCACTGATGGTTGAGAACAAGAGTACACCATAAACATCCATAAGCAGGGAGGAAACATCTGAAACATTAGGTCTTGGAATGGACTCTCAGAGCTATTTCTAGGATGACAGACTTTATATTCCATTGAATCCACACTGAACTTCTGCATTTAGCACCAGGAATAAAAAGTACTGAGCTGTGCAGTCGCAGATCCTCACAGCTTTCTCTTCCCAGACCGTGGAGAGGAGCCACTGTTACTCAAAGGCTGTAGGACTGTGTATGCTCAGCCAGCCAGCTGGGCTGGGCTGGTGTCCCTGCCCCAGTTTCTCAATCTTTTGACTTCAATTGACCAGAAAAATGCAAGTCAGCAGCTCGAGATGAAAGTTTTAATTAATTACTGCAAGGTAATTAATAAGCAAAAATGTATATCTGTGCCATATGTCTGGTTTGCCAGTGTGGGCAGGGGAGGGAGGCAGTTCCTGGGGCAGGTCAGAAGCACAAGCTGAGGCCAACAGGACCTTTTCAGTGCAATGCAAGCTCTTAATTCTCAGTTATTTGGGTTTTATAGAGAATTAATGTTTTGTTTTTATTTTTTAAATTTTATTTCTTGCCGGTTGGTTGGTTGGCTGCTTTTGGCTTTGTTTGTTTGTTTGAATTTTAGTTTTTCCTTTTTTGGGATAAAGAGGTGAAAGTTTTTTTTCAAAACATGAAAAATTTAGTGGGAACCCACAAGCTTTTTCATATTTCCTTGGGAGCAGTATAGGGATAATAGAGCAGACCTGATTACATAGAGAAAATCTGAAAAATGCAGCAAATAGCATAGGCTTTGAGAAAAGTGAGACAAAAATCTCTTTGCACCTTTAAATTTGGAAAAAAAGAATAATTGTCAATACTAAAATTTTCCAGTAGGAAATATCTGTTAAAGCAAAGCATTGTTTTCTGAAATTTTATTTGTTAACCAAAAACTGGCCTTCTTGATGAGACATAGAAGGAACCTTGGAATCCTCTCTCAGTTCTGGGCACTGAACTTTTATCTCCTATTTGCTGCAGCACCAAACTATTATGAAAGTGATGAGTTTCATGATTAATTGCCATGATTAATTGCAGAGCTTGGTTGTGCTCATGATGCACACCCTGTTTGGGAATACAGAGTGTGGGGGCTGGCAGGGATGGCTGTTGCTCTTGCAATGAAGGTGTCAACCATTGCAGAGAACCAATTACTGTGAGTGAAGTGCTGTGAAAAGGCAAGTGTAAATTGCTGTTCTGTCACATGATTGCTATTACATGAGTTTATTTATCAAGCAAGAGACATTCTGGAATTTATGGAGCAGGTCCTTCACTCTCCTAACAGGTTTAATTACCACAATTTCACTTGTGTTAGGCTGAGTTACACTGACTGAACTTCGTGTTCTATTATGTGCAGAAAATTGTTCTGTGTCCCTTTAGTATCTAGCCCTTATCAAGGTCCGATATTTGTTTATAGAAAAGGAAAAAGAATTTGTTTTCTCATCTCTTATCCATTTTGATGGAGGAAACATTCAGTGTCAAAGCCTATAGGGTTAATTTTGGCAATGGCCTAAGAGCAGTTCGAGTAGTGAGGTTTATGTGTGGTATTTGGTGCTGTATGTTGTATTTCCAAACACGTACACAACACACGCAGATGAATAAACTCATTTTGTAAAGTGAAGATAGACAAGAGCAGATACAGAAACTACTTCATGTAATTAATTGTGGGATGAATTAATGCTCGAACGATGTTTGAGCTACGGGATACTCATTAACATAAAGGCACTCTAAGATAATTAGAGTTCATTTTAAATGTTAAAACTGCATTTTCCTTTTTCTACTGAGCTATGCAAAGTGTCACAGTTCAGGAGGTGGAGAAAGGTGATCCTGGGCACGTAGAAAGGACGTGTGAGCCCACATGATGAAAGACACTCTTCTCCCTTGTTTCTAATGAGGTTGGCCCTTACCCTGTGTGTGTGTACCTGAGAGAACAGCTGCATTGAGTGACATTGTTCTTTGTTTCCCCCTGCAAAATCAGCATTCAATTTATTACAGCTAGATCAGAAGTAAAAAGACCACTTTGCCACTTAAGAATTCCTAAATAATTTAATATGCTGTTAAGCATGTTCTTTAAAAAATGTGATTAGATTGAATTGTTATTCTCTCTACATCTTGAAGGTGGGAGAAGATGAGGTGATAGAATGAAGATTTGACTTTCTGGTTGCTTAATCTTTTACAACCTTACAAGGGCCAGAGAGGGGGGAAAATGTTAAAAATACTTGGATCTTGCCCAGTCTTTCTGTTGTTGTTTTACTGTGAAGCTTCCCCATGTTGGAGGGATGTTGCTGGTTACCTGTCACTCCTGCTGAAGGAACAGGAGTGTGGTCAATGCAAACATAGAGGTGACCCCAGAAATCTGCAGTCTACAAGAGGGGCATTGCTACAATAAGATGAATTTCCTCACTTTCTTTTAGGGTTTCATGGCAGTATTTTCTGATTTGATGGCTTATATTGTATCTGTTATCTACCTGTGCTTAATCTCTTTTGAATTCCTACATTAAACCTTGCTGACTTTATCACTTAAGTTCATGTTTGTTTGCTAGGACAAGAGAGTTGGTATTAACTATAAGAATCGGTTCCAAGATTAGTGTTGTGTTTTTTTTTTCTTTCCTAACAAAAAGCACTAAATTGTAATTTGTAGAGATCTTTATGGCCTTCAGGGTTTTCTTTTCTCTTAGTAATCTTTATTACTTCAGTAGAACTGCTGCCGAGTCTCAATTTTGTTTTCAGTAGCATAGTCCTTTTCACTGAACTCCTATTTGGGAAGAAATTGCATTAGCATTATTTCTTTGAGAGCTAGAAAACTAATAATTGCCTTGTAAGTTTTAATCATGCTTTTTAGTATGGCACAAATTGCTAAATTAGTTGACTTCTTTTTTAAGATGCCTGACAAATCAGTGAAGGGAACAAGTGGCAAGTGAGGTTGTCTTGCAAAGCTTTCCAAGGAACTTCCCTTGCAGAAAGTTTGCAATTGTTATTTTTTTTTATTTTAATTTGGATAAGTGTATCCCATTATCTTTATATTGTCCTGGAACAGAAAAGCACTTTTCAGTCACAGCAGTTGTGCATTAATGGAGGTCCCTTCTGGGTGCCAGTGGGTACCACAGAGAGGGAGGAGCACTTAAAAATAGGTTTTACCCTTGCAGAGTATTTGGACAAATAATGAAGCCTCCCTGAATTCCTGCACTTAAACCAACTGAAACCATCAGGGGGAAAAATACCACAGCTCAGGAAGGATTCTGAGAGCAGAGAAGGCAGAGTGAAAAAAGGGGGAAAGAGAAAGAGATATCTTTTTTTAAAGAGAAATGCTATCAAAATAATTAATGTCAGCCTTCTTAAATTCACTTTCTGTGTAGTTAGTCCTATCTGCATGCGTAGTTGATCAAGAAAAATCAATGTTGTCTTTAGAAGGAGGAAGTTATCTGGGATATTTTCTTCCATGTGTCTATAAGACTCAGAAAAATCTGACCTTCAAAGGCATGCAAGCAAAACATACTGTAGCACAGAACTGAAGTGCTTTCCTTGACCTATGTAAAAAGCATTGGAAAATAATTTTTTTATTAGGGAAAAAGACTGATTTTTGTTCACCTTCCCTCCTACCCCATATTCATCAGCTGTATGTGTGAGACAATAATAAAGAGAACACAGAGTATTGATTTGTCACGTTGTTGTGAGTTGCATAAAAGCTGGAGATTTGACAGGTGTTAAATACAACTTGATTTTCTTTTTCTTTTGAGAAATCGCAGTGGGTAGGCTTGGAAATTCCACTGCTTTTCAATACAGCAAAAAGCTAAGAACTTTGCCCCAAAGCTTGATTATCCAGTCCATTAGAAAAGGCTGCAATTTTTCCCTAACAGCATCACAATTTCATTTCAGTAAATGGCCTACCTGTACATTTGACAAGTAAGTGTCACACTTGCAGAGAGTCATTGCAGACCTTTGAAAGGTCTCCTGACACCCATCAGGGAAGAACAAGGTGCTGAAAAACAGAGCTTTAGAGAGGACTGGAAGTCCGTGAAATAGGGCAATTATTGATAGTGATCTACTGTAGCAAACAGAAACTGATGTTTGCAGTCACTCTTAACACCATACATTTTATACCAGGATTTTTTTCCTTACAGATGGACCTTACAGGTAGGTCAGGCATTTGTGCTGTAATCCATGGACATGCATCCAAAATCTGCCCCCTCGTTCAGAAAGGCTGTCAGGCTTAGCATCAAAAATTGGGTATCAGTGGGATTGATCAGGAAATCCCTACGATGGCAGAGGAGATGGGCAAGGATGATGCATCCAAAGCTCTGATTCATGTAGGATGTGACTGACCATGGCTGCTGCAAAGAAATCCAACTCCATCTCAACACAAAGGGGACTGGAGGTGGCCTTTGAAAGAAACAGCCATGTCAGTTGGGTGAATCAACTGGAGGTGTAAATATACACATGGCTCGGTCCAACAGGGTATATAAAAACTAAACAAAAGAATTTTGGAGAGGAATGGGATTGAGCTGGTTTAACCCATGTGTTCCCTCCTGGGACCCTCACTGCTGTGATGGTGGGCACCTTATAGGGCATATAATAGGGTTCACACTGGTATTGTGATTGAACTGCAGGTTGCAATTCTTATATTTTGCTAACTTACACTTGTGTGGGGATTTCAGTACATTGCGAAATCAAAAATCCCATGGGCCATCAAATGTAATCAAATAAGTAGACATGATGTTAAACATTACACCTTCCACATACAGAGTATTTAGAAGAACCTGATCAGAAAATATGGAACTCTGGCAGCTTGGGGAAAAAAATCACAGCTCCAGCCTTAATAGTTTATATTTAAAGACAAGTTTATACCAGTTATTTTCCAGATCTTGAGAAGTCTTGACCTGAATTTCATGGCTCAAAGCCACCTACATCAAGTGCTGTCCCACTATGTCCAGGCTAATTTAGCAAAGGAAGCAGCCCAAAGGCACAAGCTGATCTTTGCAGAAGTGTTGTCAAAGGGGAGATGCCACCAACTGGATGAACATGTTTAAGTGATCTTTTGGTTCATGCTTTCCTCGTTAGTGAAGCAGCTGGTCACCTTTTGTAGTCCCCTAATATAAGCTTGTCCTCAAGAAAGGAGAACCAAGGGTCTTGGTCTCTTCCAGGCTAAATGCTTCTATGATTTTATGAGTTCAATATTACCTGTTTGATGAGCACATTTTTCAATGCTTTGTTCCTAAATTAAAATTGCTTCTTGCTGCTTTAACAATTCATAAATCCCAGACAAAAAAAAAAATCCCAAAATATATTTCAGCAAAGTTACATTGTACGTTTGAATTCGATAGGGATTGGTATAGCTTTAAACATATACCTGAATTTATATAAATGTGTTTTAGAGACATGTATGTTATTAATGTGCTACATAACTGAAAATATATCACTAAACAGTCTACTGCTCCTTGGGCTAATGCCATATTTGAACCATGGTATGAAATGCAAGGGAATGAAAAGATTTTGTACAAGGATGTCACCTCACTTTAAGTAACCTCTGGATAAATGATTCAATGTTCATACAGAAACAAACTACTCAGGTTTGTTCTTGCCTGGAGGACAAGAAGTTAATTAGATTGGGACAACAGGGATTACCTACAGCCCTTTCCCTGTGTGCCTCTAGATGTGTAAAAAAATGTCCAGGACTTACAGGAGCACTTGGTTGAAAGACCTTTTGCCCTTTTAGAGAGATAGAACTGATATGGGCAGGGAGAAGGGGGTATTTTGCTTCCAAACATCTGATCCTGATGATGTTGTGTGTCTGCAAAGCTGCATGTTGATCAAGCCCTGATCATTTGGCAGAGCAATGTTATAAAATGCTGTTCAGTCTGTGAAACTGGGTCTGGCACTGGGAGCTGACTCGTTTATGGTGCTTGGAAAAGTTGCTTATAAACAATGAAACTGATTTAAACAGATTTGGCATTTAAAAATACTGGTGTTAAACCCTCGTTGATTCTGTATGCTTGTGGTTTTTATTGAGAGACAAGAACAGAACAACCTCCCTGATGTTAATAGTGTTTCCAAGTCATCTCTAGAAATTCTGAACTGTGATTTTACTACTTTAATAATTGTCATAGTCATTACCGTATTATTAAACACAACACACTACAGAGAATTTGAATTATATCATAAGTTTTCCTTAAAATTCAGTGGCATAAAGTACTGGATAGAAAACCTTTTTAAGGCATGTTTTTCATGAAGAAAGTTGGAACAAGCTAGTTGATTCCCCCCATAAATGAGGAGAAATATAACACTATATGTTGTGCCTATCAGATTTGGAAAAAAAAAAAGCTGATGGTGGTGTTTTGCCCAGATCACAGGGGTCTTTGAAAGCAGAAAAGCCATATGAAATTATGTCCTGTGGAGGGAAAGCATGCTGAAGAAAGAATCTTGTTCTACACTCTCTTCATTGGAAACATAAAAAACCCCAGTGTCCATAATCTCTGGGAATTATCCCAATAAAACCATGCCAGTTTACCTGGTCTAACAACCTGGGCTGCTGAGGCTTGCTTTGCCTTTGCTGGTTGGGTGGTCCTGGACAGGGTGGGAAAGACGTCGTGTTCTCAGTATCAGACAGGAGAAGCTCCTGCCCATGGGTTCCCTCTCCCCCAGCTGTCCTGCAGGCACAGTCCCTGCTTCCCAGAGTTTTATCCTTAAACGTGGATTCCCAAGGTGTCAGCCTTCTGTCTGGATGCTTTTCCATTCAGGATGGATCAGTTTAGGGCTGCATCTGCTTAACAGTGTGGGGTGGACTTGGTGGCACCTACATGAAGCAGTCTGTGCCTAAGAGGAGCAGATTTCGTATTATTTGGTCAAGGAGCATTTGGACAACACTCTCAGGGACATGGTGGGAGCCTTGGGGCGTCCTATGAAGGGCTAAGAGTTGGATTTGATGATCCTGATGGGTCCCTTCCAACTCAGCACATTCTATGACTAAACTGATTGTCTGTTACTTATAGAAATAACCAGTCCAAATTTCATTAAGAAGCTACTTTGGCACCACAGCAAAATTACTCTTGATTTATCCTGCTATAAGTGACACAAATGTTCCAACCTGCAGTACAGTCATTAGCTTTTAGAGCTACCAGTACAGAATGTAACCAGAAATTTAGTTTTGGACGTATTTAATGGACTTACACACGCTAAAAACAGAAATGTGTGGGCTCAGCTCAGTCATGTTCCAAAACACAACCATGTGTTTCAGCTACTGACTAACTCGAGGGCACAGGATTGTTTATACATTGGATTTGGCATTTTCACACTTTCACCCTATCAGACTGCATTGATTACATAAGAATCAAAAAAAGAAATTCCATATTCTTTGAGGGCAATGATATTCATAGCTAGGATTTATTTCAATCCATGTGATTTTGGAATTGTAATTCAGCTGTGTGCATGGTGTTGACATGAAAACAAATAAGTTAATATAGAGACTCATGAATTTGTTGTCATATATCGCCAATCTGTTGCTCATAGGGAATATTAGTCTTAAATATAGAACTTTCAGATGACTAGAAGTACCCATTTTGAACAAACAAGAAAAAAAGTAATTGTATTTTATTTTAAATCTGTTATAACTCTTGTCACAAAATAAAGAGCAGTGAATTAGAACATTTGTTTTATTTTGGTAGGAAACCCAGAAAGACTATTGGAAATTTTGAAGTCAATAATTCATGCTATTTTTCATTCCCCTTGTAATTTTAAAATAATCCATCCCACAGTTGGTGTACCTGTTTTATCTTCTTTCTGTCATGGCAGGCCAATATAAAATTCTTTCCAGTGACTCTTTTTCTGGAATATAACTGAGTTTCAGATTATTAGGTTTTGTATTCATACTGTCAAGTGCTGTAGTCAGTGTGAAGACTGAAGTTGAATACAAATAAACAGGGTGTGAATTTTGACTGGATAGAGTTTATCTAATTTTCATACATGTGCATTTACCTGTGGGTTTCTTTGCACGAGTCCTCTCCTGAGGCTGCATCCTATGATACCTAAAAATGGACAAACCCAAAGTTCTGAATTAAGCTTCAGCAGATAGTTTAAAACTCAGCCTTTTAAAAATCAGAACTCCTGACCTTGAAGCTGTCTGAAATCTGTCAGATTTGTTTTGAATGCCAAAACCCCCCAGAACGCAGACATGACTCAATCTCATCTTTTGGTGAGTTGCTTACGAGCAAGGAACAAAACTCTCCAGCTGCCAAGCCCTGCAGGAGATGAACTGGCTCTGCCTCTGCTTCCAAGGAGAGTGTCTGGCTGCACACAATGCTCAGCTGGTCTCTGCTGTTTGAAGGAACTGACCACAAGGTTGTCTTAAAAGTGATCATTTATTTGGAAAACAAGCCGACCTTTGCCTCCTTGGGCAGATGAAAGAAAGCAGAATGAGGGCCCCGAGCTGAATTCTCTGGCAAGACATTGATAGAGGGACACGTGTGAGGTGTAGGCAGGGAGGCTTTGACCTCCAGACTGACACTGAGATGTTATAGCTCTTTTATTTTATAAAATATCAGTTTTCCAGTGCTTGTCAGTGCAACTTGGAACACCTGCATGAGAGTTGTGGTATAATGATCTTGTTCTGGGGAACAAAAGCACATCTTGGCACAAGGGAAGACTCACACAAGAAATAATATCTCCCCTGTCCTTGCCCATGGACAGAAGTGCTCCAAGGCATGGCAGGGGGAAAGAGAGGCATATCACTCATGTGAAGCTGTTGCCAAGAAAAAAGATTTGTGCTGTTTTTCTATGTCTGGTTTAGTAATAGAACTATTCTACACTTCTGTTTCTTGCTTTGCCTGTTATTTTTCAGAAAAATGTGCGAGTCTGTGACTGCGTGCTGTCCATGTCAACAACTCTGTATTTCACACAAGCCTGAGCTCAGATCTCCACTTTTAGGCTGGGCCAATAGTTATGAACACGTTACACACCATGGTCAATCTCAGCAGCTACAATTTCTAGTTTTTTCTAGCTGAATTTGGTCTTCACAACCTCTAAGCAATTAGTTGGTCTTTTAAATGTCTTTCTAGTCTCTTTAAATTTCTTTGTCCATGTTATACTGCTTGCTGGAACCCCTAAGCATTTTTACTGGTTAAAATAAGGAACCACAATAATTGTCTCTTCCTTTTCCTTGTTACTTGCAAGAATGGGACATAAGAGGTGCTTTTACATGCCTGAGCCTCTATGCAAAATTATAAAAAACAGGGGTTGCTACAAATAAAACAAAGGAATTTTGTTACTGAAACCCTTTTTGGGAGGGAGGTGTCTGGAGGGGAAGGTGGAGGGTTCTCTCTGTATAAGGTCAGGCAGCTCTCTCTACTTTTCTCAATAATTAGTCAGTTTAGAAGCTTATTATTTTTGACCGTATGGTACAGAAAACGACTTGAATGATGAAAAACTTGGGGCCAACCTCATTTCACCAGGAGGTTCTGTTGTTTTGTGGAGACTTTGGCTTTTAGTGCAAAACTTCTCCTTAGTGACTAATTATGTTCTCTCCCCCTCTGATGTCACTGCTCTTTCTATTGATGTCAAAGTATTTCCTGCAAATGACTTACTTTCCTAATCATTATTGCCATATTAGTTTTGTCTTCTCTGATTTTTCTTTTTTTTTTTTTTGGTTTTTCTGACTTGATTTTCAGATAATTGGGCTGTTGATAAGTGTCTGCTATAAAAAAAAGGACTAAAATTAATCCTGTCAGATGTGTGCATATTATATGCAAATAGCTCCTGCATTTACATACCAACCTGAGTCTTCATTTACTAGTTGGAGACTTGAGCAGCAGAAGTGGCTGGAATCACATTCCTTCCACCCTGGGCACTTTTGCCTGAAATCTGTTCTTGCTAAACCTTTCAAAAAAAATTTGGAATTGAATATCCAGGAATTAGGAGGAAAATTTTTGCCCTAGGACTCAAGGGTTTATTTCCTCATTCTTTAAAGTTGATGCAGAACTCGTTGCTTCACCTTTTAATTGTGCTTTTCAATGTTTCTACACTTTCTAAAGGCTTTGGGGACTTTCAAGCTGGAAAGAGCTCTCTTTTACTAGAAAGTTGTACTAGAATGCAATGAGCAGCAAGTCATCAGAGGGTAAAAGACCATGGATGAGAAGATGAGGTGCTGATTCATGACAACTTGAATGGAGTCCAGGGGAGCAGGGCTGGTTTCAGAGTGAGAAGATGATCCTCTGTGTTTGGCAGCAAAACTGAGTCATTTTAAAAGTTCAATTACTGTAGGTGTAAAAAATGGTAGTTTCAACAAAAGGAATGATGTACTCATGGTCACAGCCTGCGGTAGTAATCACATACCTTCATATGTGATAACTTTTTTAAGACCTAGAGTATTAAAATATTTTTAAATAAACATAAAAGCCATCTTAGGTCACTGCAGAATCAGATCCTCAGAATGGAAAATAATGCCAAATAAAATTCCTTTCTAAACCAAAAAAAAGGATTCAAAAAAATCGAAACCATTTCAATAAATGGATTAAGAGGAATACACCATTTGAAGCATCTGAACAGAGGGAAGATGTCAAAATGTAGCTTAAACCTCTATTTAGACAGGTAGATAGAAGGTGTGATTGATTTGGATAAATCAGATTAAATATCAGCTCATTTGATTTAAGCAGAAAGTGGCCACTTTGAAGTTTATAGAAGAGGGATGCTTAAGAATAACCCTAAAGATTGTTATTTTCTTTTTTTTTTTTTTTTAATAAATGGAAAGCTTGTCCTTTATGTGTGAAGAGAAAGACTCATATGTTCTAGAGAATGTGAACAAGACAAGTGGGCAAATTCTGTGGCTCTTTCACTTGTTCTTTTCACAGTGAGATTTTTATCATTATCTCTGCTCAGAAAAACCATCAGTTGCTCAAGGAAAAGACATCCAAAGAAGGTTAAGCCTGCAAAAATCTGCACAGAGTGATTTTGTTTCACTGTGCTTAAGATTTCCTTGCTGTGCTGTGCTGGGATGACTCCTGTGCCCTCATTGCAGGGTGAGGGTAATTACTGTCATTCTGCCTGGAGCTCTTGCTCTTGATGCATCACTTCAGTGGATAAATTAACAAGTAGTGTTGTAATGGACATTTCTTTGTGAAAAATAATTTGAGCTCAGCCTAAGATTTAATGAACTGTGTGCTAGAACTGCACGTCTCTTTTTCTATTTGTTTTTCCATCCTATGCATGGTAAGGAGATTGTATTTCAAAAACTGAATTTTTAAGTAATTGTGTAATTATTTAGCACTATTTAGTGTTTCAAAATACTCTGTGATTTTTAGAGCCCAATTAGTCTCCTTCAAGTCAGATCGTTAGAATACTTGGTTTAGGCTTCTCCCATCTTCATCTAACTCTGTTCTTTGTGTTTTATTGGGGGTTCCTGCACTGGTGCAGAATTTCTGAAGCTTCTTCAATCAATACATTTAAGGAAAAGGGAGGTCTGGAGCACGAAAATATCAGTGCCCAGAGATCTGTGTGACACCCAAGCAATGCATCGAACTCATTCAAGTGAAAATATATTACTTTATTTTGCCCTTTCAGTGCTGTCTCAAGAGCTGATTTTTAGCCCTTTGGAGCCAAGGCACATTGTGTGTTTGCTATAAAAGGTGGAAAAGCCTGGCTCTGATCTCATTTGCAGTTTGAAGGCTTTGCCATAGCTCTAACAGAGAAATAATATTATTAAATCACTGGAAATGTGCTGAGATATTTTTTCTAAAAGGTTGCCTTGAAATGTGGCTTTTCAAGGTGGTTGATGCCACCTGTTTTCATGGTCTTTGGGTTTTCAAAATATAAAAGTCATTACCTTTGACTGATTTCTTATAGACAGACCCTGTGGTGCAGCTCCAGCTTCAGAAAGCATTTGGAGTGAGTTCTCTGATGTTTTTTTTGGGTTTTGCTACTTAGTATATTTTGTATTATTTTTATGGTATGTTTTTACAGTATTCTGCTGAAAGAGAATAAAACAAAACACTGCAACAGCATAAGATTCCCTTGGTTTCTCTAGAGGCAAACACAGGTTATTATTGCAGTGAAGAGAACAGTACCCTCAAACCTCATGCTAAAGCCTTTAGACATCCTGTTGAGATAACTTGATTTCAGTATAATGTATTTGGCTACTCTATCATCACATAAAGCATATTTTATCCCTATCTTGAGACTTATAAACCGTGGATTTTTTGTTTTACTTAATGATGTAAGTGCAACACTTACTTAAGCTGCTTTGGATTCTGAGGTGCAATTACAATCTGAACAAACGATGCATAATAATTTTAAATTTAAAGGTGTTTAATTGCAAATTAGTAGTGTTCTAGGCAAGATGTTAATGAAAGTGGGTTTTTATGTACACCTTTATCTGAAATCATTCAGCTCTCACTTCAGTGAAGTAATTTTATCAAATGCAAAGAATTAATTGTAAAGTTTCACATTCAGCCTTGAGTATCTGCAAAAAAATAAAATGCAAACTCTTTGGGGGGGGGGGGGAAAAATCAACCAAACCCAAACCACTTCTGCTCAGTAATTGCTGAGAGCAAATTTAGACAAAGCACCCTGAGAGCTGGGAAGGTGCAATTTGGCTCCTGAATCTTTGTGCTGATGCTTAGAATGTCAATGAGTGTTTTAAACCTCTGTTGTGTGTCAGAAGCTTTGATATCTCGTGCTCCTTTGATCTCTAGAAAGTGTCTAACCTGACTGTAACTCCTGGAGTTGTTTACAAATGGTACAAGAAAGATTCTCATGTTCTGTTATTTTTTTAATGAGTGCAACCTTCCTTCCCCATGCAGGGATCTGGACTGAGTTGGGCTTGGTTCTCCACAGAGTATGTGAAAGCTTCTGCTGTGCTATCATGCTTGGCAATTGCTAAAAGGCTAGAGAGAAATATGTATGGCCATGATTTATGGTTTACAGTGACTCATAAAACTGTCAGTCTCATCATTTTCAATGAACTACAAAGCCTGTGTCTTCCTAAAGAAATTGCTCACATTGGTAATATTCCAACTGCTCTACTCTTAGGCTGGACTAGTTTGGCTTTATCTGTTTATATTTTGTAACTCTGTTTTTCAGGTTATATAGGAACTTTTCCTTTAATTTAGTAGCCACTAAAATGAACAGGACTTTCTGAGACATGTCTCTCATGGTATTTCAGGATATGTTAAAGAAGAGTTTGTATCTATTTCGGCATTTTATTTTGGCTAAAGACCCAGTTTAATCTAGTAGGAGCACATCATTAAAACCAGAAGCAGTGAATTGTAGTGAGAAACAACCTATATTCTGCATAAATCTGAATAACCCACAAAGCATTACCCATGTAGAATCCACCCAACTAGCACAAGTTAGCATTAGATTCCAAAAACTGGAAACTGCTTGCTAAATCAAACCTATAGGGAAAAGAAAATAAGCTTAATGCTATGGTTTCCTGGTTTTATGGATTTTATGGCAGATTTTATACTGTGAACCTTCTTAAAGAGTCACAGTGTCAAAGTACTGAGGAATACAGACCTTCAGCAGAGATTGAAGTGTGACTTTCAGCTGCTATGAGAGTCAGCTTTCTAAATACAGAGTGTGATTTGGTGGTCCCAAACCACACCACCTATCAAGACGGAATTAAATTTAACTGTACTCAAGAATGACTCTTGCAATGTACTTTCTCAGCCCCCTCCTCTCCATCTGTAGCTGGTGGGAGTTGAGCTTACTCAGAATTTTGCTGAGAATGCTGAACACCTTGCAGATGTTTAAATCTGAATACCATTTTTAATAGGATATAAATAAAGTAATACTGCTTGGCTCTAAAATGTAATGTTGAAAAAGCAATGTTGAAAGAGCTGTTTGAGACAGTCTGGATTTTTTTTTTTTTTTTATTTCAGCTTGCTTTTAGAATTCTTCTTTAGCTGAAATTTCCAAATCTGCACAGTTTCTTGCAACATTTTTTTTTAAATAGACTGGGTGGAAAGAAAACCTTTACTCTTTTTTAATCAATGAAAGAATTGTTTCTGAGGCCACACGAGCAGATAACTGATCCTGAAGCAGGAAAAATTTGGTTGGAGCTCCCAAAAGGGTGGATGTGTCCACATACGTGTGTCTATAGCATCAACAACATCAACCTCCTCAGCATCCTCCACTGGACTCCAGGAGTGACAATCCCAGGAGAATCCTTTTATTTTGTTATTTTCACAGTGCCAGCAGTAACACCTCGGGAGATGCTGAATACAAACCCTTTGATTTGCAAAGGAATGTTTATATAAATGATGGTTTGATTGCATGTAGTGGCAATAGGAAATACATCACTTAAAGGAATGCATCCTTGTAGGAAAATAATTTTGCAGCCCTGTTCTGCAGTGCAACCAAACTGCTGTAAAGCTTGGCCCTAAGTTAATAATTGGGAATATTGCTGAAGAATAGCAAGCATTTTTAAGGAAGATGGATGTTTGCTGTAAAGCAGACATCATTTTATAGCCTGGAGACATGAGCAGTCCCTTAAGTATCTGCCTTGCAAACATTAACATAGGTCAAGAGGAAAGAAATGAGAGAGACTACAGTGAGTGCTGTACTAGGATGTTGCCCCTGGCATAAATATTTATTGCTGTTACAAGCTGTATTCAAACAAAATGAGAATACAAGACCCTTTACTTGTCTGAAATTTGAAACAAGTGTTGTTGGGTTTTTTTTTCCTTTTGTCTAATTTCTGCTAGTGTAGGTCTGTAAATGCTTTGAAGTATGCACTGTACTCGGGTTTTAAGGTTATGATGTGGTAAGTAAGGTTGTGTCTCACCTCCCAAGATTAAATACTGATTAAAACTCCTCACTCCTGGTCTGTCAAAGGGAATGAAAATTATTCTGTTGACTTCCTTGGGCCCAGTTTGCTCAAGCATGCTCTAGGGGGGACAATGAATACCCAACTTGTCTGTTTTATTTCTCAAGTTTTCAACAAATCTCTTTTTAATACACCAAAAGTCACCTTGTTCCATTAGGATGAGTTACTAGCAAATAGAAATACGACTAAGAAAAGGGGATTTGCAGCTGTGTTTGAGGAGAATGATAAAACACTGATGGTCACAGATCACTCAGGGCCAGACAGAGCAAACACCTCATTATGACACTGGAAATGTCTCCAAGAGTGCCCAGCTTTATATTGAAATTTGATTGAACCTGTTTCCAAGACTTCAATTTTGTCAACAGACCTTGAAACAACCGCATTAGATCAAACCCTAATTGAAGCTGGGAACGTTGTGTTAACATCACAGGCACTGGAAGTCCCAGCTCCCTGTTCAAGCTCCTGGGACCTGACTGAGCTGTTGATGTGACAACACAGAGAGCAGCAAAGCTGCTGAATGACTGATTAAAACCAAACAGTTAATGAGCTCATGTTACAGGGCAAAGAGAAGGCAAGAATCTTCCTTGGCCTACAGAGGGATGGTTTTCATCTTGCCTTCTCCTAGACAGGACTCTCCCCAGCATTTTTGGGCTATAAAATCCACATTTGGTCCATAATAACTACCTTTTTTTCTTATTTTGAGAAAAAGATGCAAAGGATCACCGGAGCAAAAGCTATAATAAAGAATACTTAGGTCTTATAAAAATTTTGTTGAAAAATTGTTTTACTTGACCCAGAGAGTAAAACTAGTAGTAGGTTCTAGTGGTGAAAAGCAATTTCCAATGTAGTGCTTTTAATTTGATTTACAAAATGTGGAGGCTTGGTTTCATGGTAATAGAGAAATCAATGTGTACTTGCTGCAAACCATGACATTTTCAAAGGTAATTCCATTTTCTCAATGTGAGATAATGTTATTTCATTGTTGCTCTTCAAATCATCGCCCGGTGCTGTGTCAGGCTCGTGGGAGTCAAGATCGCTGTTCTCTATTGAGTGTGAGAGATGAAAACACATCTTAGAGATCTTTTTCTATCATTTCTCAGAGTGCCAGTGACCAGTCCTCGTGGGCTGTGTCTCATCACGCTGCCTCAGCTCAGTGTCGTGCTATTGAATGCCACAGTGTCACAGTGTTCTCCTCCTTAACACCTACTCCTCTTTTGGGACTATATTTAATAGAAAGAAACTATTATTCTCTCTATTCAAAGAGATTTGAGTCTCTTTTCTCTGCTGAGGCTCATCAAATGCAGGAGCCCTTCTGTTAATCATGAAGGGCATTAAAGGGAAGGTTGTGCAGAAATCAGAGCAGCACTCAGTCCCATGTGGGTTGAAACTGAGGCCCTGCAACACTTCAGAATTTCCACTATTTCCCCATAATTTCCAGCCATAGCACTACACTGTTGGCTTTTCCAAGTGCTAGTAGACTGTAGAAAATAAGGCTCAAGTTTCTGGCCCATTGTGGTAGCCCAAATTATAATTAACTATTAAAAGCCCTATTTAATGGCAGTTAATATTAGGGTGTGATGTTACTAAAAAGCAATCAAAAATATCTGAGCATTTCTGTGCTTAAAGGTGTACAAATAAAAGACCATAAGGAAAGATTTTTGCATGCCTTTATTATTCTCTTTAGATGGCACCTACCTTCTAAAACTTGTTCTTTTTATTCACCTTTAACATCATTCTTCTGTTCCTAGGTAGCAATTTCGCTGACAGGCTGACTGTCAAAATATGCCAAAATTTTGTGGGATTATTTTGTCTTAACTAAGACCTTTAAAATGAAAATGATGGTATGAGATACTCAAAATAACACTAAAATGCACAGAAAACACAACTGATGGATAACTACTGCAACAGGAAGAAACCCCCATGGAGCCATCAGTTGACTGCTGATGGCTCAAAATGGGTTTGATTTCCTTGTACAAAATTACCTTTAATGAACACAATGAAAAACGTGAAAAGATTTTAAAAGATTCAGAAGATTTTATACTTTATGTGCCAATAAATTTTTCATCCAAGCACCATAAAAATATAGTTTTAAATACCGTTCAAAGTTCATAGTCTATGTTCTGACTTTTTGCCATTTCAATGGCATTTTTTTGAACAAACTAAAGGTTAAAGCTCTTATTAAAATTGAATTCCATAACAGGGCCTTAATCATAGTGCTGCTACTTTGATTCTGCAATATAAATAATCACCACTGTGACAAATTTCCCATTGCTGCTCAGTGAATGCTGCAGTTCCTTATTCCTGCTCACTTGTCCTTATCATATCTTACTACCTTATTATTGTCCTAATCTGGTGTTATCTAGGCACAAATCCAATTGGTCTTATGGTATTTCACAGGGATGTCCTAAGGGCCATATAAATCTTTTTTTAATATTTTAAGCTGGAGTTTAGGTGGCCTCCAGAATGTATGTTTTCTGACCTATGGACAACCACAAATCTCCTTAAAGCTGCTGCATGTACTAACTATCTGTCATTTACTTAAAAGTAATGAACAATTAAATAGGTCATTCCATAGTGATAGATGAAAAAGGCCAAGGGCTTGTCATCATGGAAATGCTGGGATTGGAATTTAATAGCTTGCAATCTCCTCTTTCCTTCCCACCCTCACCTCCAGCACTCCATGGAAGAGGTGCCAGTGGTTAGTGGAGAGAAATCAGAAGAGCAAAAACACAAGTTGAGGGAAACCAGAGGAATAATAAGAAACTCAATTTGTATCATGGCCTTAGGAGAATATTTACAGATGGAATTTATTTCTTAGGCAATTTTTGGAAGAAAAATATGATTGGAATCACATATGAGAAAACTGGCTCATGTTTCCTAAACCTCCTGTATTTGGCAAAATAAATATTTCCATTGGTAGATTTCAAGTCAACTAAAAGGGATTTATTCCCAGGGGACAACTCTGCCTTTCACACCATGGAGGTGCTACTCAGAACAGGCTCTGACAATGATTTGATGAATTTATGTTGTTGTTTCCATGTTTTTCATGAAGGTTCTGGGTGACAGAAAGCAGACATTTGATTTCCAAATCCCAGCTCAGTGGGAATGTGTCTGATGATTGGTATTGCAGTGGTTTGCAGCTCCAGATTAAATAAGGAGGAATTGCACCTCCCCAAATACCTACTTTGGTACTAAATAAAAGAGAAATTAGGAGGCCAGATTCTGCTGTGGCTTGAGGAATATCATGTTATATTGGATCAACTGCATTGACAGAAGGGCCAGATGTTTCAGGTGATTCTTGTGGACAGTAGGACAGCCTTCTGAAACCAGGGAAACCAATGCCATAATCCCAGCTGCTTCAGTGTAGCTGGACTTCTAAAATTCCTGACCCTTATCCATAATTCCTTATCACAGCCAACATGAAAAAAAAAAAAAATTGCTCTACAAGACAAAATGAGGTGTGATGAGGCTGGTCATAAGTGACACTGGCCCTTCTTGAGTGGCTGGGGTGACATTCTCAGGCTAAAATGGTTGAGTCTTTGCCCCAGAGCAAGCTGTGATTTGGCACTGAGAGATGTTATGAGGTTTGGAGGCAAAACAAAGAGTCCCACTACCTGAATATACCACCAGCCTGGGCTGTCTGGAGGAAAACTGCAATTCTGCTTATGTTTGGGCATGGCTTTACTATTGCTTCCTCCTTTTAAAGAGAAGAGCTGGGTGAGCTGATTTCAACCCACACTTGTTGCTCTGCCTCCAGGGCCTGGCACTTTTGAGCACTCGGGTGCAGGTGGTGTCTGACAGCACCTGGGGCTCCATCTGGGCAATTCTGCTACAGGGGGAGCGCAAAAGCTGCTTTTGAAGGACATTTTCTTGTGGAGGTTCTTTGAAATTCAGAGGAATTAAAACAAAAGGTGGCTCTAGTCTGCGAGTGGAGGCAAAGGATTGCTTCAAGTTCCCTTGTTTTTGTGATCTGCATTTTTTGGTTGGTGCATTGACTAGGTATTGCTATAAAAAGTATTTATTAAAACTGCAATACAAAGAAAATAAGATTTTTCTGAGCTATAAAATGCTGATAAAACTTATTAAAGGTCAGAAGAATAACACTTTTCTTACCTAAGTATATTTTGTGGATGATGGGTTCATGTTCTAGTCAGTACTTTGTTATTGGAATGAGGTTATTTCCTGCAAGAAGAAAAGCCCAGAGCCACAGATTTGTTAAACAACCTTCCTTGGTTGCAGTAAAAGCTCGTTACAGTCTATGTCTTATGAGGAGATAATGAGAAAGTAGGATTTATGTGCAGGTAACTATCAATATCCCCTGTTTTTTGTGCAAAGTACTGTTTAGCAAAAAAAAAACTCAGCAAGGTGTCAAGAAAAAAAGAAAACAAAAAAGTGCAAATAAAAGGCTACAGTATCTGAAATTAATGCAAATGTATTTCAGCCCTAGATAGGAATTTTTTTCATATCCTCTGCTGGAAAAACAAATAATCAAACAGAAGGAAAATCCCTTAACATCTTCAAGAGTTCTTCAAATCCTTTTTTCTACAGCCAGTGGAAGTGTATCTCAGTGAAAAACATGATTATCTCTAAGCCAGACAGAGTAAATTTATACACACATTCAAAATGTATTTAGTATAGTATAGATTCAATATAATTAGTATAAATTAGCAAGTAGAATTAATCTGCTTCTTTTTAGGATGCTACTTTTAAGGTGCTGTCTTTCACTCTAACAATTGTATTTCCTGTTTTTATTATTCATTAGGAAGCAACTAGATGCTCTTTTTGTTATCTGTTGTTGGCACTAAGTCCAGATTTCAGGTTTTCTTACTGTGTTTGGTCCAAGCTTAATTAATTTGAAATTAAATTTCCTGGAGGTTTCTCTCCTGTACCCAATGTACATACAGCAGCCATGCTGCAATATAAGAAAAGATTGTGGTGAGAAAATACATTATTGGAAATGTTTCTATCAGCTCTAGAAAAAATTTGGCTTTATTTATGGGATCCAAACTGTTTATGAGATGAACTCTGATAACCAAGGGCCTTTGGAAGGCTGTTCTGCACAAAGTTCAGAGCTGAACAGCAGGGGAAATAAAAAAATAAATCTACCTTTCTTCTGTGACATGTGCCAAAACCAACATGTGTGTCCCTGTCCCTGTTGTGCATTGTTCTCATGACCCATTGGGAATAACTTCCAATTTACTGCAGCGTTTCTATCCAAAATTCTCTTGGTTTTTGCTCTTCAGAGCTTTGTTCTAATTTCTGTTTGGGTTTTGATCAGCCTAAATCCATTAATGTTTTCGGATTTTTTTTTTTCAGATCTCAGAGCAGGTTGTTTGTAGAAAGTCCTCTTGGATTATTTGTATTGACGAGTTGCACATATTTATAAAAATCAGAAGCCCATGATATTTCACTGCACTTTGTTTTGCAACTCCTCACGCCTCTTCAGTGTTTTCCTTAGAGCTGTGCCTCGTGTAAACACATAAGTGTATGTGCTCTGTATTCTAAAATAATCTGCTGTTTATTTGATTTTATGGACTTGTTTGGTCGTGCCGATGTTTTCTCAGTTAAAAATCTGTTGCTAATCTTCCATTTATCTCAAAGGTCCTTCACTGTATTTTGCTGGATCAAATGCATAATATGTATCTGGTGTCTTACAAATCTATCTGAATTTAAGAAACCAAGCTGTGCTTAAATGAACAAATATTGCTATGAGTTTTAAAGCAACTTTTAAGATGCTTTGAAGCAGCCATGAGGGTTTCATTACTGAAAACTCCTTCCCTGTGTGATCCAGCTGCTCTCCAAACACATCTTCCAATGTGGCCAGTTTCATCCTATGAATTTTCATAGCTCTTTAGCTCTGGGCTACTGTGAATGCCATTATTTTGTCTGGAACCAATCACATATTTCTCAATATTTTATCCAAGTTGGCTTCTAATATTGCCACTTCTCTGAAGGTTTCTGTCCTTAGCCCTGAGTTATTTTCTATGTGCTTCCAGTTTCATTACTAGTCTCATCTTGCTTTCTGTAGGTGGCAGCAGGGATATTGTTCTGCTGATGCTCTTTAGTCTCTCTAAAAATGTTTGTTCCAGAGCTAACCCAAGGAATGTGCAAATAGATGTTTTACTGCAGAGCAACTACTTAGCAAACATGTTATGATCTGAGTATGACAGGAACATGGGATTTTTCTGGAATACATATTCAGAGGACAGAATTGCAATAGATCCATTGCCTGAGAGAAATCACTGCGTTAGCTGAGTGGTTATGATGAGAGAGAGAGCTCTTTGTGGCAAGGGAGACACATCCTATTCCAGAACTCTAATCTGAAATTCCCAGCACACCAGGGCTGGGGGGTATCTGGTTGCCTCTGTAATGGCTCCTACCAAGTCACTGCATCATCTCCAGAACAGCAAAGAGAGGAGGAGGGAGGATGAGGAATGAAGTGCAGAAAAGGTAGCTGTGGATAAACCACCCTCTCAGGCATTCTTTGCTGGTAAAATGGCTCTGGAGCAGCTGCTGTAAGTTAGCACAGTGCAGAGTCAGTGTCTGAAGAAATTATACTTTACTGCTAACTCTAGTATGCTGTTGCTTTGCTGTCTATTATCCTCATGAATAAATGAGCAGGAAGACATTGAAAATCATGTGTGAAATCTACCTGCACCCTTCATGCAGTACATAATTAACCAACCCCTACCTTACTGCCCACGAGTAAACAGTTTCCTTATTTATTTTGCAGTGAAAAGAAAGGACATGGAGAAATATAGGATACCTTAGAGTGCTGTGCAAGGGGCAGAAAATGGCCAGCTTCTCCCTATTGAAAAGACAAATGCTGCTCTGTATCCCCAGGGCCAAATGCTCATCCTGTAGCACACTGGCAATGACGTGTGCCAACAGGAGCAGCTGTTTCTTCTGGCTACAACTGCTTTACTATCATAGCTATTTAAACACGTTGTGTCACTGAAAGACATACAGAAAATCAGGGCAGAAATAGTCTCACCAACAGAGATGCTACTCCTAGTTTGCTCCATGGTATCTAGACCCATATCTACAAATATTGTTTTCCAGATGAAAAAAAAAAAACAAAAACAAACCAACAAACAGAAGCTTCTTTTTTTTGAGAGAAGCTCTGGGTTTATGGGGTAAGGAATAAAACTGCCTCTATCACCCCACAGTTTGAACCCACGTTGGTCTGTTCCATATTATGGTGGTGCTGTGCACAGCTGTCACCTGGGTAGGAAGAGAGGAATGTTTTACTTCCTTCATTCCTCTTTTCCACATATCTTAGTTTGAAAACAGCTGACCAGTCTGCATTTTTTAACTATTGGCCTCCAACTTTCCAAACTTAGTCTTGCAATTTACTTTTTTTTTCTTTCTGCTATACTTCCATTTTACTTCCTCTTATACATACACACATATGTATACATACACACACTATTTTGTATATGTAAATTGTTCAGGACTGATGGATAAGGGTTAGTCCAATTCACATTATGAGCTTCCTGTGCTCCTTGGAGCTAATGCTGTGTCTTACTTGCGTGCAGAATTCCAGAACTTGTTTGTGAAAGGCTGCATCTTGCCTGAGCAGGAAAGAGTCAGGGAGCATACTGTGAAATCATAAATGGCAGCAGAAGTCTTTTTTATACTCTAAGTGCAGGCAGGTTTTAAAGAAGAGCAAATGGGCCTGAGGATACTTCATATGGCAAAAAAAGGGTGTGTGAAACTTTTCTTACTTAAGGCAACATCTTAACAAAACTGATCTAAAATACCAAAAATTATTGGTAAGATTTGGGAAAGAAATTATGTGCTACACACAGTAAGCTACACAAGCCTAGTGTGGGTGCATTTAGATGTTGAAATGAGGTCATCTTGGGTTTATATACATCTGTATTCTCATATTATGTAGTATGCTAAGTAATATTCATAAGTCTATAATAGAATAACAGAATGGTTTGGGTTGGAAGGGACCCTAAAGGTCTTCTAGTTCCAACTCCCTGCCACAGGCAATGAATATTCCACTACACCAGGTTGCTCAAAGCCCATTTATGTATAAATCTTACTCAATAATGTGCATAGACCTGCATGTATAAATTTGCTTTTAAATAGTTTAGAGAGAGAGAGACATGAGAAATAATAAAACACCTAACATGTGTGTAGAGAAAGAGGGATCCCTTGTAAAATAAAGAGGAGGCTGGGAGACAGCCCTGAGCATCCTGGCAAATGCTACAGTTTTGCCAGCCAGAAAATCTTGAGGGGATCTCTCAAACTCTGCCTGTGAGAAGATTTGTGTTACAATGAACCTTGGAGCTTTTGGAGCCAGGAAGATGAAACAAAAGCTGTGCTGGCAGAGCAGCAAACAGAGAGTGTTTCAATAGCAAATCACATTTGAATTCTTGGAGTCAGAGGAAAACAGTCATTAACAAGGATGATCATTGTATTTATTCTGTTAAAGTAGTATTTATTGGAGTCTCTGGGAATATTTTGTATTTGCACCATTATCAGTGATGGTAAGCCTGAAAATGAAAGAAAAGGGGTTTATAATGAAATACAGAGTCGTGTACTGAATATGATCCAGGATCCTACTGATAGTGTCAGACTGGTAAACACCTCCTGTTTGCTGCTGGTTTTAGACCATTTGTCACACTTAACTCTTGTAAAACGTACCTGGAGAGCCTGTTATCTCTGAGCCTGTCTAAAACACTCCCGACACTGTGCTTGGAGGATGCAGTGACAGCAATCACCTAGTCCATCATATTTATGGGGCATCTCTGGCCCTGAATATTACCTGTAAATTCTGCTACCAGGGGAAAGCAAAACATGCAACAACTAAATAGCAAAGAGATCATAAAATGCTAAAATTTTCTAAGGACTCATTCTGGAGCACAGGCACATAAAGTAGCTCCCACCTGCAAAACAACAATGATCCTGAATTGGACAATACATGAAAAAGATTACACAAAATGTTAGTGTGAGCCAAGAGCAAGAAAGCTGGGCTGGGCAAACAACATTCAGGCAGACTTGGAAGTGTAGCTTTTGATTTCTAAGTGGTGGCCTGAAGGGTCTAACCTTCTGTACAGCTGCAAACAACTTGTTAGGGATGTAAACTCAGATGAGAGAGATCAGACTGTGCCAAGTGGTGGTATGTGAGACTCAATTTGCAATTGTCTGATGAACACTTAACTTCTGTGCATATTTACCACAGGGAATTATGATTGTTCTCTTCATCTCACATATATTAATTATTTATTCTTCCCTGTGAGGGTGGGCAGGCCCTGGCACAGGTTGGGCAGAGAAGCTGTGGCTGCCCCAGCCCTGGAAGTGTCCAGGGTTGGACAGGGCTTGGAGCAACCTGGGCTGGTGGAAAGTCTCATGGCAGGGGAGTTGGAACTAGATGAGCTTTAGGGTCCTTTCCATCCCAAACTTTTCTATGATTCTGTATTGCCCTGCTGACCCCAACAACTGCTTCTCTAAGGACAGACATGAGATTCCCCCTGCTGATTTGCCAGACCCTCTGTGAAAGGACCTGACCTTGTCTTCCTGTCCTCTTCTCTTTTCCTCTTCTTTTTTACCAGGACGTGTGCAAACACGGGTAAGAAAAGCTGCAGGGAGAAGGGGGTTTCTTCCAGAGGACACATGGGCTGCTCGGCAAGTAAGGGAGGCCTGACTGGGGAAAGGAGCCTGAGGTTTGAAAAAGCTGAGCTAAAACAGCTCTTGGAAACCTCAGTGAGGGCTGTAGCGCACGTGTTCAGACCTCCACATGCATTGGGGAACTTGACTGTTGAGGGGAGGATGAACCTCAGCCCTGTACCGAGAACTTGCTCAGCTTTGCTGGGAAGTCTGACTTTGTAGGGAGTAAAAATCCAGATAAAGTATTGAGCTGTACCTTAGAGAATTCATGCTGCAGAGAAGGGTGACTCTGTGTTTGTGACTTCTTTGCAGTGGTTTTTTTGTCCTGTCAAGAGTCGTTAGAGACATTTGGTTTTGATATCTTAGATTGAAGAAGGCAATATGTCATTTTATCAGTGTATGTGGTTTGCACACACTCCCTCTTGCCAAAGATGTCCTGTATCAGTCACTGCAGCATTAATGCTGCCTGCAGTTCATGATAATTTTCCTGTGTTTTAAGTTTTGCTAAAGCAAAACAAACCAGAGACATGGAACTGCTATTGGCATTTAAACACAGAAAATAAATATACTTCTGCTCCCAAATAAAGGCTGTCTCTGGAGACAAATTTATAGTGATCTCCCACGTAGTCTCAGTGCTCTTTTCTTTGGCTATCTTACTTCCTAGTTGTTGTGCAGAGAGATGTGGTACTGAAAAGGCTTGAAAAGTTGAATTTTGCAGTTAAATTTTTTTTCTTTTTCCAAATTGGACACAATTTGTAGTGGAGGGAGGTAGGGAATTGGTGATTATCTGTAGAGGTGACCTTTAAATAAATAACATTTTTTTTAAATAATAGAGGTCTTTGATCTGTGATGTGTTTTGGGTTTTTTGTTTTGATTTTTTTTCCCCCCTCAAAGAGTGTCTTTGAATGCAGACTGGGCAAATACTTTGAGAATGATTGAAGCTATTAATGCATCATTGATTTCCTCCATTGACTTGTCCATTAGATATTTAATCTCTTCTTTTTGACAAGTGTGTATTTCTCTGTTTCAAAAGCAGCCTCCTGCTGTCCTTTGCACAGTGGGAAGCATCTCCTGCTGGCTTTCTGTCACTTTGGCAGCCTGGAGACTTGGCGTCCAAGGGCAGTTGAACACTGGACTTTCCTTGTCCTCCTGCTGGAGCTGGAGGGGCTGGGGAGCAGATTCCCCATGGCACGGCCATCTGAGCCACTTTAATGTGTCCTGCCTGAACAGTGCATGCCAGGATTCCGTGGGTTCGTTGCCAAAGCCATGGCAGGAGCAAGCTGAAAGCAATCACAGCAGTGTGCTGGATACTCCCTGCCCTGTGTGCTTTCTTCTGGCCCTCCTGTCTCTTTCCTTAGGCCACTTGGGATAATGTTTTGTTAGATGGTCGCTGGTGATGAGTTTTGTTTGATAGTAACAGCTGCTGTAAAAAGTTGCTGAATTGCATCCATTTCACTGAGTTCTGTGGAACTCTATTTCTAAGAATACGTTTCACTTAACCCAAAAAAAGCCCTATAAGAATGAGGAATGATCAGCTGTTCTAGGGTCTGCATAGGGACTGTTTCTGAACTTCTGAAACTACTTGTTGAGCTGAGTGCCTGAGAAACAAAGTGATTTGACTCACTGCTTATATTTAGTATCATTACCTACTGCATTAGGTTCTGTTTTCTCCCGAGCATTAATGTTTTTGCTCAGGAAGGTTAACAGGGAAAACGCCCAGCAGAAGGCATTTTGTGCTTATCAGAGGGCAAATGCGTGGAAAACATCAGGTCACTGTGCTGGGTGTCAACTTGTTTCTTTTTTTTCTTCTTTTTAAGGGTCTGTAGAAGCAGCTGTATTTAAGGGTGGGGAGAGGATGTCCTTCCTTTTTGGTAAAGCCTGTGAAATTAGAGGTGCTAGTGGATCCTTAGAACAAATGTGACCTGAAATCACAACACCCTCTTTATGTCTTGGTCCAGAATCGTGTGTCATAAATATGTGGGATCCCAAGCTTAAATACATCCTGCCATCCTAACCATTCAAGCTGGTAATTTCTCTGCATTTCAGTGTATTTGTAATTGAAACAAAAATTCTAATTACCATGTTTGTATGTAACATTAAAAATATGACTGACCTTATGTTTGTTAGGAAAGAGTTTTTACTACAACTTTCTATAATCACATGGCAAGCAAAGGGGAGGTGCCCAGATTTAAGGTGCTGCTGGTGAAACTTGAGTCTAAAGTATTAAATCTTTGAAGACTGTAAACTTGAGTCTAAAGTATTAAATCTTTGGAGACTGTAAGTTTTAGCTGCTTGGGCTCAGCTCAGGAAATTGCATGACTCCTTGTGTTTCTGGGGCCAGGTGAGGAGCTATAATCTGCTTTCACCACAGAAGTGTAAAACATACTGTTCAATTTAGTGTGTAACAGGTGAAAGGCCCAAATATTGGGGAAGCAGGCTGAAAGTGGAAGCAAGTGGAAGGGTTTGAGCACAGCTTTGCTGCTCTGAAGCCTGTGTGCTGCTCTCCATTCTCCTAATTCCCATCTCTGTATGTTAGTGTTGGTTTATCCCAGAGAACCTCTTCAAGGGGTTAACTGACCAGACTCCTCTTTCAACGTGACCTTAAATAGACCCCATTTTTCTTCCCCTGATGTGGTGTGAGAAGCAGCAGAGCTGCTATGGCGTTTTTCCCTTTGTGAAGCGTGAGGGGCTGTGATTCCTCAGAGTGCTGCTGGAAGCAGCAATGTTTTCTCTCCCTTGCTCCCAAGCAGTCTCCTCCAGGGGCTGGTTACTTTTACTGCCTGGAACCCCCTCCATAACCAGGCCGAGGAGCCTCTGCTGCCTGAAGTAACACTCTGTACGTACATACAAATGTGGGGCTCTTGCAGTGCCTCCTGAGATTCCCAGTGATAATCCCATCATCCTGCCAAGGAACCCCTGTTAATATTCATGTGGTAATTGTTTCAGTACTTGGCAGAGACGAGGGCGTTAATGTGAAGCCTTCTTTGGCTGATGACTATTAAAGGAGTGATTTATGTTTTGTACTGTAGCAGTGATTTCATTACACTTGAAGTATTAAATTCTGAATGTCTTGGTAAATGTGCACATAGACACTTGTGCTGAGACAGTTGGCTGCTATATTGGACTGTACAAAGCTCTTTGCCATAAGAAGGATGTGGATCTGTTGGTACAAGTCCAGAGAAGGGCTATGAAGTTGATCTGGAGAAGAGGCTGGAGCACATCTCGTGTGAAGAAAGGCTGAAAGAAGTGGGGTTGTTGAACCTGGAGTAGAGAAGGCTACAAGGAGACCTTCTAGCACCTTCTGGTACCTAAAAGGGACTACAGGAGAGCTGGGGAGAGAATTTTAACATGGGCATGGAGTGATAGGACAAGAGGGAATGGCTTCCAGGGTTGGATGGGATATTGGGAAGGAATCCTTCCCTGGCAGGGTGGGCAGGCCCTGGCACAGGGTGCCCAGAGAAGCCCTGGTTGCCCTATCCCTGGAAGTGTCCGAGGCCAGGTTGGACAGGGCTTGAAGCAGCCTGGTCTAGTGGAAGGTGCCCCTGCCCAGGGCTGGGGTTGGAACAAGATTATGTTTAAGGTCCCTTCCAACCCACATCCAGTCAAGTGAAGGGGAGCAAAGACAGGGGATGGTTTCTCAGCCAAGCTCTTACATGCCAGCAACTTGTTCATGGTGCAATGGAAATGAAGGTTTGAACTGTGTGCAGTTCTGCCATAAGGAGGTGGTGCTTTTCAGGCCTGGACAGTGGAGCAAGGAGAAGGCAGAAGGCTGCTGGGCTGGCACACTGCTTGTCCTGTGCTCCCCTGCCTCTCTGCAGATGGACTTCTCTTAGGTGCAGGATTGCTGTGTACCTTGTCCACTGGACCTGGAAAGATTGTCGTGAACTTTCTGATTCTGAGAGCGGCACTGTTTCTTTTTTGATCCCAACCCCTTGATGTCACAGCTACCTGAAGGGATAGAAGCAGTTTGATTGTACTTTACTTTTGTAAGAACTGGATTTCTTGAAAGACAAGGTGAAAGAGGAGGGGAGGACTGGAATCTGCTGTTGTCTTATTAAGTGAGTAAGAAAAAATGGAAGATCTTTTAGTAGCAGCTTTGCTTTGCAAGATGATAATGGAAATATTTGAGTAGTTGCAGCACTTTCAGTGCTTCGGTTTAGATGCAATAAAGGTCTTTTATGAGTTAAATGGTCTTTGATAGAAAGATAAACAAAAAGCATGTCTGAAAAGGCATAGAATGGCAACTTTTTCAGGGAGGCATTTCTTACCATCCTGGGACTAAGGATTGCCCAGTGCTGGCTTTCTCCTCACTCAGCCTTCACCACACAGAGATCAGGCACTGCTTCGTTAGTGCTGTCAATAGAAATGCTGCCTGCTGACAGTCCCAGACCAAGAACTACTGTAACTGTCGTGTACTTTCAGAGACAAGGAAGAGTTTCTAGTGCTGCAGAGCCATGCACATCTCAGCCTTTCCCACCTCAAGTGGCTGGGGAGGAATCCATCTTTGGATTTGCATTTTCCAGCTGCTGGACTACTGCAAACAGATGTGTGTGTGTCCCAGCCAAGGGTGAGGATGGTCACTGCTTGTCTGATCCTTGGGGATGGACCTAAACTTCTGTGTCCATCCTCCCTTTTCTTTTCCAAGGGTGCTTGGAGGTGTCAGGTCCTCTGATGACAACAGACGTGGAGGCTTGGAGAGCTGCTGCCGGATGGAGCAGATGGGCAGTGTCTGTGTGTGTCTCTCTCCCTTTACCCACCAGGTGGGACACTCTCCAGAGCCACCCAGCTTGGCACAGCCTGCAGCAGGGCATCTGTGAGAGGGCACAAGTGTCTGCTGCCTTCTCTCTCATGGGCTCTGTTTGCCTTTGTACATCCTGCTTACCATGTGCACGGATCTGCTGGGGAGCCAGTGGAGTGGTCAAAGCCATCATCATCTTCCCTTGGACCGTTTTGGGGCAGGAGAGCTTGAGCTGCCCACTCTTCTCAGTCAAGAGAGCTTTTGTTGCCAGCAGTGGGGCAAATGTGAGAGCCCTCTGGATCTGTGCAGAAGGGCTTGGTGGTGTGTCTGGTGCATGCTGGTGGTGTGTTCTGTGTGCTCAGAGGTGGAGCTGCCATGAGGTAAATGCCTCAGAACGGTGGGGAAAACCCTTGGAGACTGAAGGAGCCTGAGGCCGTGTGTGGTGAGGTGGAGATCTCCCAGAACACAAACAGGCTGTGTATGAAACACACTTGGGAAGGATGTGTTCGACTCCTGCTGAATCCCTGCACACAAACACACCCAGGCCAGGCTAAGCTTGTTCCTGGAGAGCTGGGGGCTGGTTTGTGGGGCAGGCTGGTAGCCCCAGCCATGTGGACTGACCCAGCCAGGAGCTCAGCATCCCTCCCCTGCTTCTCCATGGCTCCTACCATTGCTCCCTCAAGGTGCAGCAGCTGTAGCTGGTGATGCCTCTTCTGGGGCTTATTTCTCCATCTGTCTCCCCCTTCGTTGCCTTCTATCCCTGGAGGGACGTGAGCACTTTTCAAGTCTTCTGCCCAGGCACTTGGAATGCTTAGGGGACACTTCGTCCTGGAAATCCAGAAGATCTCTCCAGAGGAGGAAGCAGCGTCTCCTGTTTGTGACAGGGTAACTCAAGACAACAATGGCTTCAGAATTTGCCTAATTTAAAAGCTAGTTTTAATCTGATGGGAAGATGTTTGTGTATTTAAAATAGTTATTCCTTGCTGGAGCCACTCCCTTCTTTTGTCCTTCACTGCTGGACTTTTCGGCTTCGCTTAGCTAAATGTGCAGGGCTTGTTTACAGCCGAGCTAGTGCAGCATGAAGAAGGAAGTCAGTCCCTTTAATCCTGATTCAGTTCCAAGCTTCCTGTGCGTGTGTATGCACGCGTGTGTGTGTGTCCAGCCTTGTTCCTCCAGATGCCAAGCAGCCTCCGTAGCAGAAGCCACGGGGCTGGTGGAGGTGCAGGGACGAGATGCAGGCACCCTCTCTTACCTCTCCCACCTGGTTTGGTCCTGAGCAGGTTTAGACAACACGGGTAAAAATTCCAGTATGGCAAGCCTGATGAGGAAGGTGCTAGTGCAGGCAAAGACATGGAGTGGTGAGTACGAGAAACGTCTTGCTGATGGGAAAGATAACTGATCAGAAGGGTTGGTTTGGGTGCCTGGGAGGAGAACCGTGGGCAGAGAGCTGTTGTTTTCCTCTTTCATCTCCACTATGAGATGGCAGCCTGGAAATGCCGAAACCTTTGTCCACGGAGAAGATGGTTAACCAGAGGAATGTGTGTTTAAAGTCTGTTCCTTAGGATTTCTGCCCTGGGATTTCTGCCTTAGCTTGGCTCTGTAACAGCAACCGTCTGTCTAAATAGGACAGCTTTTAATTTGGGAGGTTTTGGGGGAGTGGGGATCTTGCAGGAGACAGACATCTCAGGTGCACTAAAATTGTTGTGTCAGTAGCGACTGTACCAACCAATGAGGTTGAGAAGAAAGCAATGCTAATGAGCTGGAGGAGAAATTATTTTATTGCTTTCTTCTTATTTGTTTGATTTGGTGGCAAGTATCTAACTGATTTCAGTAAGGTTGCATGGTACAGAAATTGTCATCAGCTGTGTTGGATATTGTGGACTTTAAAATATTCCAGTAGCAACATCAGCCTGTGCCTGGGGTTTTCCATTTAAATTTATGGTGTTTATCCAGCTCTTAATTGTGCAAATTAGAATAATTATGGAGTGTGATTACATGCATACCCCGTGACTGTTTTTAAGAGGCTGTCTCAAATTTCAAGAACTGATTTTATTAGCCTCGTGTCTTTCTGGTGCAAGTGCCCTTCTTGGTGCTGCTCTTCTGCAGAGCAGATATCACAGACCCCCTTGGCAGGAAACAATTTCTGCAGTGGCATATCTGAGGGAATGAACCTTTAATAGGGCAGAGGGCTCTTCAATGGCTCGGGCTAATTAGGACTGATTAGGTGAGTTATTGGAGACTGAAACCGCCTTCTGCAAGCAAGACAAGTTCTTTGCTCCAGGCTATGATAAGGACAGGAGGGGACAACCTGAGCCACATGTGGTACAGTTTGTGCAAGTGCCAATTTTGTCAACGTGTGAACTTTAATGAAAGGTTGTTCTTGGAAATTAAGGCTTTGGTGTGAATTGCTGGCTGCTGCCTGTCCCTCCTGAGGCTGCAACGCTGTCTTTGTAGTGGGGACAGTTCAGGCACAAGCACACCTCTGGTGTAGAAGTTACAGGCTGGATGTGCCAAGTATTGCATTGTCCTTTGCTGGGAAGATCATGTTGGTAAATTCCAGCCCAAACTTAAAGGTCTCTTTTCACTCTGGACTTCTCAGAAACCCTGAATTTCTGCCTCTAGGAAAAACGAAGATATGACTTGAAACAGAGTAATCTCCTTGATCATGTTGTGACAGAAGTGGCCTGACAAATACAGGAAACTGTAGAGATGTCCTTGATCTCTCTGTAAATAGCTTGGGACTTTGAGTGAATTAACCAGTCTTTACAGTAAGAAAGTGAGTAAAATGAAATGTCATGGAATCCTAGAATGGGTTGGGTTGGAAGGGACCTTAAAGACCACCTTGTTCCAACCTTCCACTAGCCCAGGTTGCTCCAAGCCCTGTCCAACCTGGCCTTGGACACTCCCAGGGATGCAGGGGCAGCCACAGCTCCTGTGGGCACCCTGTGCCAGGGCCTGCCCACCCTCACAGGGAAGCATTTCTTTCTAATATCTAATCTAAACCTACTCTCTTTAAGTCTGAGGCCATTCCCTCTTGTACTGTCACACCATTCCCTTATCCAAAGTCTGTCTCCAGCTCTCTTGCAGCCCCTTCAACTAGAATTGAATTATTCTAGTTGAAATGTCACTTACAAAACAACAAAAAGAAGGCACTTTGAACATAGTTTTTTACAGGCAAGTCTTAAATTACTGGAGCATACGTGTTCCTTGCATAGATTTCTTCAGAGAAGTTTTAGTCCATCAGTGTTTGAAAGCACAATTCCCTCTTTGTTGAGGGAAATGTGGCCAATCGGGCAACGTGTGAAAAGCCTTGGCTTGATAACTTTCAGCAGGATTTCAGAATCCCTAGAAGAGTGGTGGTTTGGGGTTTTTTTTTAATTTAAATCTCATTATTTATGCTGTGGGGAGGTGTGTTAAATGTGTTTTTTTAAAAATACCTGCAGGATGTTAGGAAGTTAAGGATGATGGGAGAGTTGGATAAAACATAGCTGGTGGGAAGGTGACCCCACAGCAGGTGAATCCATTGGAAAAAACACTTGCATGGGGTGTGCCTGAAGCCAGTTGGGTTTCTTCATTTGGGGACTTTTGCTGCTGAGACCTGGGTTCTGTAATCCCAGCCTCCTGTCCAGACTTTCATATTAGTCCATGGATTAAAGGAACACTGCAGTGAGCTGTCAGGTGGAAAAAGAAACGGCACAGGAGGGAAATGGAAGGAAGAAGCATAAAAGACACAGTATTTATTTTCCAGTGTTTATAGTACAGGGAGCAACAAGAATACTGTTCTACACCTTACTCTGTTCTCATGTGTAATTTTGGCAGAAAAAAGTGCTGCAAAAGAGACAGAGGCCGATGAGCATTTTGCCTTTATTGTGTAGAGTCTGTGATTACTACTCTTCTTTATTAACTCTTCTTATGCCATTAGAACCCCAGTATTTCCTTTCAGTCTTAGTTGCTAAGGGGAGATTTACTTGAAGGAAATCTGACAGTGACTTTGGGGTTGTGTGGTCCAGATTTATGCATTTGCTCAGCCATGAACTACTCACAGCAGCTTTCAGAGGTTTCAGGATTAATGAAACAACATCAGTCTTTAGAAGGGACTTCTGAGTGGTGAGTCCCATGTAAGAACAGATGTGGTCAGAGGCTATTTCACAGGATTTACATTTCACATACTTCAAGAGAGTTGGTTTTTTAATGACTCCTATACATATTTTAATATAACATATTATTTTAATGACCCCACTAATATACAAATCTGTTTAAGGTTGATTATGGTAGAGAACTTGTGAATGCTTCATGAAGTGGTGCTGAAAGTGAACATCCTAAGCGTTTGATCTTTATTTAAACCAAATAGGTTATAAAATGTCATGGTCAAAGTCAGCAAGTGGCATTTTGCCAGCCTAACAAATGCTGTTGTATTTATCTCTCCTCTCCTGAGATCCCTGCTACTTTTAAATACTCTTTAATTGGCCTGTCTCCTGGTCTACAACTGCAGGAGAAAATGCAAACCATGTTTTGGGTTTGAGACAAATTGAAATGAGCTTGAGCCATGCCCTGGATGAAGAGACACATAAATCAACTGAAATTGGTTGTTCTTTAACGCCATTGTTTGCCTTAAAAAGTATAAAAATGCAAACCGAATGGAAAACTCAACACATTAAAGAACAGCAAAGCAGCAAAAACTTGGAGAGAAGGACTTAGTTAAGCAGTATTCTTTGTTTTCTAACCCTGGGACACCCATGATTTGAGCTGCATGGCCACAAAATGCTGCCACGTCACCTGGAGGTTCTGCAGGGTGATGGTGGGTGCAAGAAGCTGGTAAGTACAAGTGCAGGCTGTCACAGCAAAGCTCTCAAGCAGCAGAAAAGTAACAGCCTTAATAGTTGCACCGTCTTCAAGTTGCTGTGTGTTGGCAGGTAAATAGTGCTAGTAACAGGGAGCTCGGGTACCTGGGAGGGTTTCATTTAGCCATGAGAAATACCTTCTATCTGAGAGTGCTGAGGATGATACATCAGGGACTTTGACATTTACATAAGGCAGCATGGCTCTTAAAGGTGGTACCCCTGAGCTGTCCCATCAGAACCCACGGCTGAGGGAGCTTTGGGATGGATTTTGTCACCTGAGTGCAGTGACATTTGTGCTGCCTGTTCAAGTGAGCATGTTTAAAACATATTTACTAACAGAGGCATCTCCCCTAATGACAACCTTGCAGTACAGGTGTCAGAAATACTCTAAGTCTGGTTTGCATTTAGCAGTGCTGCATTCTGCTGTCATGGAGCCATCAGAGTCCTGTCTGCAGAAAGGCTTTTGATGTTCTTAAACAGAATCTTCTTTTTTTCCTTTTTTTTTTTTTTTTTCTCAAATAATGTGTCATTACCTTGTATAGTCATTGTTCTGATGAACCTTCAAGGCAGGCACAGAAGGTTGTGTGTTATTTCCTCAGCAGACAGGTAATTGCAGGAGGGAGAGGAAACAGAGCTGTTTAAAGTGCAAAATCTTAGATAATGTGTATAGTTTCTTTTTCTGTTTGTTGGGAACTGAATATATCTTTAATTCTGAATTTTCTTTAAATAACAACAACACTTTAACTCTAGAAAGCGCAGTCAGATTAGTAATAATCACTTTGTCAATAAACCATGTTGTCTCTGCAGACACCTTATATTAAATGTAACCTTTTCCCTGTTTTTTATATCTCTGTATCTCCTGTTAATTAAGGGACTGCAACGAGGTTACTTGTTTTGTTCCAGTGGCTTTTCTTTGTGGAGGTAAATCTGCAGTCACTTTGACATGACAAACCACCAATTATTGCTGCTGGTGTAAACACGGGAGGTATTTGGGTTCATTTGTTGGTGTATTTTGTTATGATCACTATTAAATTTGTAAACCTGACGGTTGTTACCCAATAATAGTGAGAGAATTAGTTTTGGAAATGTTGTTTCCAGTCTTAGTGGGACCTGAGAGGAGATAAATTAGATGGTAGTTTAGGTAGAGAGCAGAGTGAATTTAAACTGAGTTCTGTGAGAACTGAAGGTTGCTTTAGGGCTGAAAGTTATAATTAGGCTGCTCAGAAGAAATACAAACATTAATTTCCTGCTTGTGCCTGTAGATTTTCAAGCTTTAAAAGTCCCTGTATGAAACTTTTGCCATCGTCAGGGACTTTCTGGGACAATCACAGGCCAGCAGTTCTGCTGTGAGCTAAATTCAGCTTTCTCCTGACTAAGTGCTCAAAATAACTATTCTTGCTAAATTGCAGCTTTCTAGCTGTCAGATTTCAGGAGTTCCACATCAATCCTCGAATGTTTGTGGCCAGGTAATGGCAGCATTAGACCTGTCTGTGTCAGAAGAAGCTGCACTGGAATCTCTTTGCTGCTGCTTGACTCCCTCTTCAATCCCCCAAGTTAAGATCTTGAGATAATAAACACATGTTCCTTCTCTTCCCTTCCCCTTCCTCTCTGTCTTGTTTCCCCTGTTATTCCTGGCTCTGAATTTCTGAGCTGTAAATGCACGTTTATTCCTCCTTAGTGAGAAATTGTGTTGTGTGTCACTACTCTCTTTTGTATTGCTGCATAAATTCTGCCTAATTTGCCCTGTAATGTAGTTTGTGGTGATTGGCTTCAGTTATTTTACTAGGAACCCTTGCATTTAATTCTATTGCATTTAGTAATAGGAAAAGAATGTGAGAGGAGTGATTTCCCTTTCCCCTGGCTTTGGTGGGATTACCCAGAAATTGCCACCTTCTGGTTCATTCAGAAATTCCCTTAATATCTATGTAGTTAGGGATTTAGAGATCTTAATGCTAAAAGAGCTGCAGCCTGTATTTTAATTTTCCCCTCATTGCCAACTTTATAAAGAGAAAATATCAATTGGTGTTAGATTTAACAATGCCAAAAATATCTCTTCTATTAAACTGTGATTCATTTGATAGTCTACAGTTGTGATTATAAGAAGTACTTCCAAAAATGGGTTGAAAGCAGGGCTCCAGGTGGGTGATCTCTTTTGTTCAATTCAGTGATATTCAATCTCTTAAAATACCCATAAATTGAAATGGAATGTAATGGGTATGGACTATTCAGCTGTGAAAAATAGAGTGGATACAACAGGAAAGCTTGAGAGATTGAATCCATTTTTTGGCTGTGTTCGATAACTGTTACATGGGAAGAGCAGAGGAGAGTGAGTGGGAAAAGGAACTGAAAAAACCCAGTAGGGCAGAGGAATGAAGGACAGACATAAAGCCAACCTTTTTCCCCAGTGAATGTGACAAAGATTCTGAATAAGGAATTGATGTGCAATCATCTCTGTATAAATCATGCACTATTTCTGGCAAACTTTCTGTAGACTTGAAATTCCACTGCAGACTGATTTCATTAACAAAGTCAGTTTAGGAGGTGTCTGTGCCCTCCCGCCTTTGCTTACAGGTTCCTTGGATGAGCCACTGGAAACTGAGGAGCTGCAAATCCACAGTCACCAGAGTGAAAGGTTTTAAACAGCTCAGAACAACCAAGTGCTCCCACGAGGCCACCTCATAGCCAGAACCTCCACGGGGTGCCACAGCAGGCTGGTGGGAGCTGTGAGTTTGGGATTTGTTGGTCTTTGCTTCTACTGCTGTGATCCAGTAAATGTTAAGTTGATTCTCCCTGGACTTGGGATTTGGGGGGAGAGCGTTGGGAGATCTTGTACCCTGTTTTGTGAGTACACAGTGAATCATGGTGTCAGCTCTGGGAACAGAGCATTCCACTTCCCAGCTGCTTGGGGAACATCATCTGTGTATGGAACAGAGCGAGTGAGAAAATAGGGAGAGAGGAGCTCGTGCCTTCTGTGCCTCAGAAATGCAGCCTGGATCTGACCTTTAGTGACCCTGAAAGGAAAGACCCAAAATGGAGACTCAAAAGAGAACTTGTTAAAAGTAACTCTTTTACCTAGAGAGGGTATAAGGGTTATTTTAGATATTGGCAATTAAACTTGTTATAAGAGTAAAAGCAACAGTGCGTTTACTGTAGGACAGTAAATGTCTTTAGCACACTCAGCTCTTTTCAAGCACTTTGGTATCAAGAATTCCTTGTTGATCTGTGGGAGTCTGAGTCCAGAAGTTGGATGGCAGATGCACAGCTTCCAGTGGTGACGAGTAGATGAATGGATCATACAATCCTAGAATGTTTGACTTGGAAGGGGCCTTAAACCTCATCTCATTCTACCCCCTGCCACGGGCAGGGACACCTCCCACCAGCCCAGGGTGCTCCAAGCCCAGTCCAACCTGGCCTTGGGCACTTCCAGGGATGGGGCAGCCACAGCTTCCATGGGCAACCTGTGCCAGGACTTCACTTCCCTCACAGTATAGAATTTCTTCCCAACATCCAATCTAAACCTAGTTTCTATGTTAATAGAAGTTCAGTGAAGTTATACAAGCTGAGACCTGAGACTTCTTGCTAGTTTAATAATCCAATATTCAAAACCTCTTCATTGAAAGAGTTCCCTCAGTGGTCTCAGACTGTCTTGCACACTTTCTGTTCTGGCTCCTATGTTCACTGGGGGTGAGAAGTTCCAAAATAAGTTTGACAGGTTAGTTAAAGCTACTAAAAAATGCACTGAAAAATTCTCCAAACCACAACTTATTAAACTCTCAAGGTGATTTGTTAAGGCTTATCCTAAGGATTGTCTTTTTGTATTTAATTGCAGCAAATTATATTCCTTGAGGGGTTTATATTTTAAGAAGATAAGCCCATGTTTATCCCCTTTTTCTTTACTTCAGTTTATTCCAGAGTAATAATCTGGACAGTTCTTCTGTCAGTTTTTTAGGCAGTCAAGAAGGTAAAAGCAGGAGTTGATATGCTTGACAGCTTTTCAGACAGGAGGAACTTGATTTTGTTTTGATTTCAGTTGTCCCCCCACCCGTGTGTGTTTATACAGGGAGGTGAGTTTTGGCCTCTGTTGCTGGACATGAAGCCAACTGCAAGGTCATAAACCCACAACAACCTCTCCCAACTCTCAAAATTGTGTGTTAATCCTGTACCACCAGCACCTTTCAGTGTGAAGCTGTTTGTGCCCCACTCTGCTGCTCCGAAGCAGGAGCCCAAGGCATGGGTTGGAAAGGGGACTCCTACGTGTGTTCCACCACCTTTCCTACTTTTCCATGCCTGGTATGAGCAGGAGCAGCACCAGCTGGATCCCTCTTCTCCTTCCTCCTACACCAGGGCTGTAAAGTGGGGAGAGAGTCATTCTAGGCTTTGGGATCTTTTCCTTCCATCATTCCTTCCCATTTAAGCATCTCTACCTCAAAATTCTCCCAGCTGGTGATGGTAAGAGGACAGCCTATTTTGCAGGAGCCTTGCCCAGTTAATCCTTGTGCTCTGAGATGAGAGGCGTAGGAGGTGCTTTACTGACCCTAAGACTTGATCTGGGTTTTCACAGTTAAAAAGTGGAAGCATTAGTATGGGATAGAAGTAACTAGTGTATGCCCAGTTTTGTGTGGGGTGGACCTGTGGGGACTTTGCTCTGTCTGTAGCATTCCCATGAGATGGGATGTTGGCATTGTCCTGCTCCATCCTCACTTGGTGTGCAACAGGAAGCAAGGGCCTTGCATACATGGAATGAGGTGGTGTTGGGAATGCCAAATTCTGAGGATTTCCTGCCCTTTCTTGTTTTTCTGGAAAGAAGAAAACAAAACTTTAATAAGACAAAAAATAAAATCCTTGTCTGCCTGCCTTTTCCCTTGCCACTCCCCACCACTTCTGCCTCGTGCATGGCCAGCCCAGGGTGGGATGTTTCCAGGCTCCTTTTTGAAGATATTTATAAATAAGTTGAGCTCCATATGTTTGTTTTTCCCCAAATGATTTCTCTACTGTGAGTCATTGTATTTCTGTGTAATTGATCTATGTGTGGCAACTTGCACTGAGGGAGGGGAGTCACAAATGGGTTTGGCCCGTGCTGTGCAAACATGGAGAAAGGAAATAAAAAAAATAGTTTGACAATAACCCTGGCAATGACAGCTGGGGAGAGAAACTTGTTAAAAAAATCCAAGTTAGTTGTAACTTATTTTGGAAAAATAAGAATAAATGGGATGCATAACTGTTATGGACTAAAATGGAGCAGGGAATAGGGGGCACAGATTTCCCTCCTCCAGCCTCAGCCTGCCCAGCAGAGTTGGGCTTTACTTTTATAAATATCAGTAGATAAGAAGGGTGAAGGCACTTGAAGTCGTGAGTATTTTTAGCAAGAAGGAAAAGCACTTCAGCCGAGTTCCTTCCCATACGTTACGGTCACGAATCCGTTGCCTTGGTGCGCTTCAAAACAAATCAGCACTTCAGGGTCGCTGTCCTCGGCATGTAGATTTTTCATTTATCTTCTTCCCCAACACAAAAGTGGGGAACTCTCCTTGCTCCTACATGATTTGGGAAAAAAATCTGGCTCGAGGTGTGCTGCAGGGCAGGACTATCTGTGGTGGAAAGCCACGAGCCCCAGCAGGGCAGGGGGAGCGCGTGTCCTGCCGTGTCCCACGTAAGGAGATTAGGTTAAGGCTGCAGCCTGGACTTAGCAAAAATTAGAAAGGATAATGCTGCATTAATTCACACAGGTCTGGCTTCTGGAGCGCAGTGACAGAACAAAATTAGTAATGCTCTAAAAATATAGCCCTGAATAGAAGAACTTTCTCCTCCTTTTTACCCTGTTCCCTCCTCCTCCCCTCGCTTCCTGCTTGGGCACCCGAAGTTGAAAACCCTCGAGTGGGTTTTGAATGGGATTATTCTTCCTCCCCCCCCATGCCTTCATTTGAAAAACAATTCTAAAAAATTCTAAAGAGCCTGTTCCTGCAGCAGTGAGTCAGTGCTGCGGTGCCTATCTGCCTTGTGTCAGGCATGGGGCTGTCTGGGGAAGCAGAGTGTGCACATACCCAAAGTGTGAGACAAGCTTTGAAATTGCACCAAGCGCGCTCCGAGCGTCGAATGTGCCGGATCACGCTGCGATTCCAGTAACAGCCAGAGCTCTCTTGGCTCCCACTGGGAAAGTGGTCATGCTGCTCGAGAAGGGGAGAGCGGCCAAACTGCACATTCATTTGGGTAATTAGGTAAACAATAAATAGGAGAAGGCTGTCTCCTTCTCAAACTTCGTTGTTTTTTCCTTAAAGTCTATATTTAGATTTGGCAACCCGATTTATCACAATAATTGGTGCATTGTTTAAACAAGGTCACCGATGTGTGTGCATGTTTATCTCTCCTTAACTGGATTGCTTATTTGAAGTAGAAATACCTCCAAAAAGATTATGCAGAGCTCTTGAAAACTTGTGTACTCGAGTCCCAAAGCGCATGGTCTTTATTAGAAAATAGGTGCAATTATTCACGTTTGGTTTTGCAGCTTCAAGTCCCCAGGGATTTGTACATTAAACTGTGGAGGTTTGATTACATCCTGATTTTGTGTCTCACTGGTATATGAGTGTTTCATATGTGTAAAAACCTTTTTATAAGGCATAGATTATAACAAGTTCCTAAGTGAAGCCAGACGGGTGCTGTCCTGTCTGTTGGAATTGGAACACACATGCTCATTAATTTAGTCTAACTTTGGTGGTTGTTTGTGTTTTTATAAAGCCCAAAGTGCCTTTGTGTTTTATATTTAGAGCAAATATTCGTTGGCAGGTTGGTTTGAGACTTCAAGATACAATTTCAAAGTTGGACTTGATTGTTCACAGCAGTTCTGTGCCGCTCAGTGAGGCTGGAGCATGGTTTGCTAACAGTGCTAGTGTGGTCAAGGTAAAAATAGCAAATATCAGCTCATTTTCCCTTTTAATGATGAAGTGAGAAAACAAAAAAATAGGTGTTTCAGAAATGTCAGCTGGAGAGGATTTTGCTCTAAGCAAGAGCACACAGTTCTGGGAGGTTTTGTTTCCTTTTTTCCCTGGTCCTGTCAAACATTTTGGTGAAAATTTCTTTTTTTGCAAGGAAAATAATTGAGAATATGTATTTTTTTAAGATACATTTGAACAGTGGCTGGCTGCTGGAAGTGTGCTGCTCGTGCAGGCTTACAAATGGGATTTTGCATGCTCAGTTTGGGAAGGACTGACCTCAGAAACAGGCAGTTCTGTCATCTGGTAAGGCAGCCTTCACACCTAATGAAACAAAATCAAAGTCAATTTGGAACTTGAAAGAGAAGTGGGCTGTAGTACAGTTATACAGCACAAAAAGACTCAGAAGAAAGGAATTGCCTGTGGTGGGCATGGTTTGCTGGAGGATGAGATTCAGAGGCCACGACAGCATTCCTGGGGTGGCTTTGCTTCCCTGGGGACTCTGCCTGGGGTGCAGCGACTTGTGCCTCATGTAAATCCTTTTTCATAATGCCCACTTCTTTCCTTTGCCCTGTAGTGAGGAACTGTGTGCACGCCCCACAAATTGGTTCCCTAAAGAGTCTCTGCAAGAGAAATTATTTTCCTTCCCTCCCTCCTTCCTTCCTCTCCAATGAATCTTGAAGTCATTCTGTATCTTTGTGTTTTGGGGAGAGACTCTTGTTTTCATGTTACCATCAGGCATTACCATTTTAATATTAATTTTAATATTAACTTTTGCAGGGTTTAATTGAAATCCCCAGCCCAAGCTCATGTGAGAATGTGCAGGTTCATCTCAGACATCAGGTGGTGCGTCACAAGCCATGTTCTACAATGGGCATCTTTAATCATTCTTTAAATTGCCAACACAGGAGGTTTTAGTCAAGTGCTCCTTTCTCTCCCCGTGCCTTGTGCTGTTTTGGTGGCTGCAGGTCACCTTGTTTCATCCCTTGGCTCTGCACACTGTTCCCAGTTGTAGAAACTCCTCCAGTGCTGGTGCCAGGCTTGCAGCGGGCTTGGGCTGGCAGAAGGTACATCTTCATTTCAGTGCTTCATCACTGTCCTGACGTGTGGCTTTTGCACTGATTTGAGACTGTTCCTGACAGACAACCTGTGGAGAGAAAACTCTGTGGCTAGAAGGTCACTGAAATTTAATAAGTGCTCTTTTTTCTCCTCTTTTGGTTGCTTCTTTTGCTACTTTTCCCAATGTGGTGCGTAGTAGTCAGTGCTGCAGCAACTGGAATTTTACATAGACCCTCCTTCCCTGCTGCTACTCAATGTTTTCATTTCAGACTTTTGGTATCTTGAGCTCCTGGCATGTTTCATCATTCCTCCCTGTAATTCATTTCTCCATTTAGATAAAGGTTTCATCTTAAACTCCAGATGTCACTGATTTAATGTCGGTTGTTGCGCTTTAATTTGCTAATATTAACGCAGCATTCTGGAGGGGCTGCAAGGTGCCTGGTAGGATAATTCTCATACAGCTCAAGGCACTTCCCTACCTAAATTTAGAGCCTAAAATAATTCTGGATTTGTAAATTCTTCCTTCTGATTGGTTGTATGCCCAGGTGCCAGTGCCCATCTCCGTGACTAATGCTTTCACACTGTCTGGGACCATGGCATAGTGGGTCTCTTGGCAGTGTTGGGCTTATGGTTGGATTCAGTCTCAAAGGTCATCACAGCAGACAGAGTATTGCTGTTACTGGGGGTGTTTAGATGGTAAATGTGAGAATTTAATTATGCATGTTGCTGAAGTGTGTTCTTTATTTATATACACCAGAAGAGTACACCCTCCAGTGATTTTGGAGAGTATTTTCAATTAGCCGGGGGTTATCTCTTGCTGCTTGTTGGCTGTACAGTGGGATTTCCAGTGTTTGAGAAGCTCATTTTAAAATATATTTACAAAACTAGTATTGTGCAAAGAAGTTGTTGATATAAAGATAGTTTATTCACTCTAAACAAGGACAAAATAAGGCCAACAGAGTTACAACAGTTAATTAAGAAAAATATACAGAATGACATTATAAACCCAATTCCTGATGTCCCTGATGGAGACTAGAGCTAGTTGGTTTTGTTTTTGCAACAGTCTGCACTGAGGAGGTGCTCCTGTATAGTTACATCAAAATAAAGGCTGGAAAGCTCCAATATCTGCACCTGCTCTTGGGGCATAGTTACCAAGACCATTTTTGGGATGTTTATCCATTAACTTGCCTGTATACTATAACTCTTCTCCCTCTCAGTAATGCTTAAGCTGCAGTTGGTTTGATGCACACAGGGATCACATGTAGCAATAAAACTGTTCTGCTCGTACTGCTTTAAGATTGCAGCAGTAATAATTTTTTTTCCCACTTTCTCCACAAAAATCAGAAACACTTCAGTTGGGAAAGGAGTGGGGTGATGGAAAGGTAATTTTGCCTGCTGAAAAACAACACTATTGGAAACTGAAATCAGCAGCTTGGGAATGATATTTCCAAGGGTACCAAGCCCAACCTGTAATCATGAAGAAATTAATGTCAGAGTGGGCATAAGCACTTTTTATTTACATAGTGGAAGTTTATATATTTATATAAATATATTGATTGGTGTAGAGAGTTGCAAAAGTTGTCAGTGAAGTAGGCCAGTGCAGCTGTGTGTCCTCAGTGGTGACGAGGGGGATCTGTGGCTCCAGAGGGTTTCCTCCCAGCCTGAGCTCCTGGTGTGTGCCCCTGGCTCAGTGTAAGCCCACGGAGGAGCCAGACCTGTGGGAGCAGCCGTGTCACAGGCCAGGGCCAAGGGCTTGCCTTCCTCACAGAATCCCCTAAATCCCTCCATGTTTCTGAGGCAAGTGCCACCACTCACTCCACGTGGATCTTTCTGTGCTGCAGGGAAGTGTTTATCTTCAGGTCATACATTTATTTATTTATTTGCAGCAGCGCATGTTGGTAAAACCCTTGGCTGGTTGGGGTGGCTCGCAGCTGTGTGTGGGCTCCCTCAGCCACTGCCTGAGCTTGGCTGGCTCTTAAATGTATGTTTTTATGGCCCTTGAAACTTGGCACGGGCTGTGTTTGGTCGTCAACAACAACAACAAGAGATTGCTAGTGGAATTAAAATCTGGCACCGCCGCTCTGCAGGTTTATTCGCGATGTATTGAAATGGGATTTTCTTGCTAACTTTTCCTGGCGTCCACCCAGAGCCCGGCATCTCATAAATTTATATTATCTCTCTCTGCTCTGCTCAGTTGACAGGGCTGTAGCAGCTTCTCATGCAGATCACGGGAACAGCATGGAAGAATGAAGCCAGGAGACCTTCACGTGGGGAATTTGTATCAGCAGAGAAACTGTAGAGGGAATTAAAGAGCAGAAATGACAGAATGGGTCAGGTTGGAAGGGACCACAGTGGCTCACGTGGTCCAACCTCCTTGCTCCAGCAGGGTCATCCAGAGCACGTGGCACAGGATTGATGGTGTCCAGACAGTTCTGGACTATCTCCAGTGGGGCTGACTCCACACCCTCTCTGGTCTCTGTTCCAGTATGTAATCACTTACATAGTGAAGAAGTTCTTCCTCATGTTGAGGTGGAAATTCCTAAAGAGTTTTTCAGTACCTGCCTTCAGAAAGTGGACCATGGCAAAAGCAGAGCCGAGTCAGGCTGCATCTCTGCAGCTTTGGCTGTGGTGGAAGGTGAAGGGCTTGGAAATGCAGGGCAGGGGTGGTGAATCAGTTACAGCATGACTTGGCACTGGAATTCAGAGGAGCAAATTGAGGTGCTCTCTGGCATTTAAATGCATTGGTATCACCGTTTAGCTTGTTCACAGAGGCATTTCAGTCTCAGCATAGTGAAAACAGCCTATCTTGATTTATCTGGGACAGGTGAGCTTGCAGTGTGGTCACTGGGAGGCTTTGCCTGCTCAAAGCTTGGGAGAGGCTCGTGTGGCAGCTCCGCTCTTGGGCACTCTAATTTGGGCTCAGTAAGTGATCTCTGTATTCCAGCCATGCCAATTCCAAGGCACTCTAATCCCAAAGTCACTTGCTTTTCCAGCCACTCTTGTCCCAAACACAGCAATTTTTAAGGTGCTATTTCACTCATCCTCTGCATAATTCTACACATTAATTAACCCTGCATAACTTCTAAGCATTAACTAACAGTAAATATTAAATGGCCAAGTAAGTCAGGTGCAGTGGTGTGCCCTGAGCTGAGGAAAAGTGATATCCACCTGCAGGAAATGTTGCAGGGGGAAACAGATGCATCTTGGTGATAGGAGATGGGAAGGGGATGTTAAGTCATTAATTACTTAGCCTTGCATAAACAAAACTTAATATTTTGCAAAGTCTCTAATTTAAAGGGAAGGAAAAATCTTTCATCTTGTGTGCTATTTAGCTACATGTCAAGTTGAGTCAATTGGGAAACTTTTGTGATGGTTTTTGCTTTAAGTATTGATTACTCCTCCATGAACTGTTCCAATGCCCTGAGCACTGGGCTACTTTTAAATGGGAGAAGAGTTAAAGGGAGCTCGACTGCAAAATCCAGGATCCCTGTCTGCCTGTACTCCTGGTTTCTGAGGGGAGGATTCAGGGTGCAATTTGTTTTACTTTGATACAGGTTTAAAGCTCTTTTGATCACTGGTGGTTCGGGACTTAAACTGGACCTTCTCAGAAGTGGTGCTTGCTTGACCTGCTGTCTTTCTGATTTAGAAGAGAGGACTTGGTGGCAAACCCAAGTGTGGTGGATAAATGTGCAGGGTTTATCATGGATTTTTGTGGCTGTGTGATACCTGGGTTTTTTATTTTTCTAACTGTAATCTCTTTCCCTTTTCTTCCTCTTTGTCAAAATTGAAAAGAATGAGAAGCTGGTAAGTTTTCCCTTGGTCCAAAACTGAGTCAAAACTTAGTAGCTCAGTCATGGGGGGTTGCAGTTCATTTTTTTCTCAACATAAGCTCTGAACTCAAGTTTTGCACGTTGTAGTGCCTTTACCCAAGCACTAGACAGCCCTGAGAGAGTGGCCGAGCATTAAACATCAATGTGTATCATCAGAGACAGGTTCTCCCTCCAGCTGCTTGGCAATGATGCGTTTGGGGGTTTTTGTGGTATTGCTGTTTTGTTTAATGGCTGGTAGTATTTATTAAAGAGTAGATTCCACTCTGAGGAATTGCTGAAGCTCCATGGAGCAGAGCTGGGTAGTTTTTCTGAAAAGCTGAATGGTGGAGAGGGGACTTCCCACACAGGAGGCCGCTGCCAAAGATTTATCTTCATATGCTCAGTGCAAATGGAATGCTGCTTGTGTACATTTTCTGCGAAATGTTAGAGAATTAACAAAGATTGTTTTCCCAATACAATCTCAGAGCTGAAATACAGCTACATTTCAGCATATCAAATCTGCATTTTGTGCATAAATTACTTAAATATCTCGGAGTAGTGAAATATGTGCTGTTAAACATGTCAAATGGGATGATTAAGTGACTGGATTGTTAGGAAGAAAATAGTAATTTTCTGAAAAGCTAAATGAATGATTTGGCACAATGGAACTGCAAACACTACCAAAAAAAACCTTCTGAGGAGAATTTGCTAGCGGAGGATCACGTTTGTAGGCAGTTGGTATTAAAAACAGCAGTGAAATGATTCCATATTTTCTGGAGTTAATTGACAAACTCCTTTCTCCCACTGACATGACTTTACCTGCTGACAGCTGTGTGGGTGGCTCGCTGCGGCTGGGGATCTCACATCACTAATCCATTGGCAGTCCCTGCTCTAAGCTGATTTCTTTGTGATAGTGAGACCATGGAAATGCTTCCCAGGATAAACTGCTGCTCTGGGAGGACTTGGGTTCTTGCCTGAGTAACTGGACTGCAGATCAAGGGGAAAGTTCTGCCACATGAATTACTTGCTTGAGGGTTCTGTGTACACAAGAAATGCTGGAGCCACTTGAGACCAATTTTAACTCTGTGGCACTGGATTAGTGTAGACAAAGGGTTTGTTTGGGCATCATCATTGCTACTGATGATGTGTATAAGCAAGAGAGAGGCCAGTTTGACTCGAAGCCCAGGCTGAAAGTTTTGAGTTAGCAATTTGAAAGAATTGTCTTGTTGGTAGACTAAGCAAACTTGTGTATCAGTGGTTTTGTGTTAATAAACATGTAAGCCTTGTAGCCTTTCTAGAAGCACACTGAGAAAGACCCTTTTGCCCTCTGTAGAGCACACAGGGAAATCTCACTAGGCCAAGGCAGCTGGGTAACTTTTCTTTGATCATGAAATGCATTTGTCTGAGCAGTGGTAACATGAAATCAAAACTGAAATCAGAAGTCAAAAAAAGTAAAGAACCTTCTTAGTATTTTTCTAACTTAAACTATACTGTGACTTTGATGTTCCTAGGGCCTCACTTAGAGTGCCTATTGAAGCCTTTCTCTGTATTGTTAGGTCTGTACAGAGCTGTGGTTAAAAATAGTTTAAAGTAGAAGTTAACCCATAACTGGTTTTGCATGTAGCAGCTTTGTGCTGTAACTTGATATGTGGTGAATCTTTCTGTGTGTTCCCTTGCTGGAATGGGTGGTCTGGGGGATCGGTGTAAGGCCAGCTGTACTGGGAAGGACATGAAGGGAGCTTTCCATCCAGCCAGGCGTCCACAGGATGGGGATGAAAAAGGATGAGAACAGCCTGGTGACCATCTCTGTCCTCATGCCATGAGCAGTGCCTCGCCTGAAGTTCCATCCTGCCCCAAGTGCTGTTCTGCTGAATCCCTGCTCCAGGATAGCGGTGGTGCAGCTGGTGTCACACTGTGTGAGTTGAGTCACTCCTCGGTCATACTGAGGCCTCTGACAGAGCAGATAAGTGCTCTCAAAATGCTCTTTCAAGCCATGGTCTGGGTGGAAGCTCAGCCTGGCTCTGAGATATCAGCAGGAGCTAGAAATCACACTAGACACCCACAGCAAGCAAACCCCACAAGGACTTCAGCTACTGCACTGGCAGAGTTTTCTGTCCTCTCCTGCCCTTCGGTGCTCCCAAACCAAAAGTGGGTGTCAATGTGCTAGTGGAAACTTGTGGAAGCAAGGCTTGCAGAGCTGACCAGAAACCTACCTCACCTTCTCAGCTTTCCCTGCTGATTATGGCCTGGGCCATTAGAGTGAACCACATTGCCGTCCGCCGGATTTATTCATACTTGCTCCTGACCTTCCACACAGCCTGCTTTACCAGGCTGCCTGATTCCAAGCATTTGTCCAAAGCACTGCCACAGTAGCAGCAAAAGGCTCAACAGGGGAAAGGAGAACCTGTTGCTGGAAGGGGTGGCTGGTCCAGTAACAGACCTGGTAAAAACTGGGCTCCTTGGTGCTGCAGCATTTGCCTCGGCCTTCAGAAACATAGACTGCCAGGCCTCTGGGCTTGGTGAAAGGCACTGAGAAGGAGAAGAGCTCCCAGCAGTGGGGAAGGGTCAAGTCAGGAGTTACTTTAAAGAACTCAGCCCATGTGAGTCCTTTGACCTACATGTGCTGCATCCAAGGGTGATCAATCAGCAACCCCTGGGATCAAGAAGCAGAAGACAAGAGCCAGCTAACCTTTTCCTGGTGGAGTCTCATCTCATTTTCACCTGGGAGTGTTAGTATCTCTCTGTATTCACTGCTCCTCATGCTTCCTTGAGAGATCATTGCTCTGGGTGGTGCTCTCGATGGAAATTGTAGCAGCATTCTGCTTTCAGGTACATTTTGCTATTCCAATCTCATGCTCTGAGCAGCACAACTTCGACCAAGCATGAGAGGCAGCATCATTATTTGTTGCAAAATTTGCATTGCAGTGGCTGAGCTGTTCTTGCTTCTGAGGTTATTTGTTGTGACTTCTTAAACATATTATTCTAGGATTCTGTGATATGGTGATTTTAGTTGCTTTGTTGCTTCTAATTGAAAAGTATGACTTGCTGCTGAATAGAGAAATTATTTTTGGTGTGATGGAGGTCTTTGGGTAATGCCATTCCTGTTCTAAGGGGCAGCAATACCTTCTTCCAGATACACACAAAAGTAAGTTTTTGCATCTGCAACTGTCAGGAATGTACTTGGGCTGATGAATTCAGCCTGGCTTAAAGGCGAGATCCTCTAGTGGGGCAGTGAAGCTTTATTGGTCTGCCAGACAAGATTATCATTTTATTTAACCAGAGAAGTAGTTCTCATTGTTACTTTATTGCCAAGGGTCTGTCAGCATTTCCATTATAAACCCCCTATTTTCAGGGATTTGAGTAGACTTGAGATTTAAGTGTTCTGGTCTAAAACTTGGCAAGCATGATCTCAGTTCACCAGCGGATATTTTCTTTATGAGATTTTAAAACAGTCAGCTGTTTCTTAAATTGTAGTGAAGGCAAGAGGATTTTTTCCTCTTGGTTAAACAGATAGGACTATTTTTTTCCATCTCATTTATTCCAACTAGATTTATAAAAAATTACCCCCTATTCTGTTGTTTAAAGGAGGAGGGAGGGGGAGGAGAAAAAGGACTATCTTCCTGCTGCCCTGTTCTGTTTGCCATGCCTCAAAACCTTCCCTCTGCTCTGTGTTTGGTGAAGTCCCACCCACCCTCTCAGTCCCTTTTCTCCTCCCCTTTACTTATTTCCCTCAGTGTATTTACACTCTCACTGCATTAAGTTGCAGCGTTTGTTCTCCTTACTCCATTCCTCCCCTTTGCTTTCCTCTCTGGTGCTTCCAGCACTCGATTCTGATGAATCTGCCTGTTTTACCTCTCTCTAAAATGCAACTCTGAGTTATTCTTAAGTGATACAACATACCTGTTGTAGATAGAAGCTTTACTTTATACTTAACTATATATAGTAATATACTTTACTACTTAACTGAACATGTGCATGACTCGTAGTTGAGTATTGCCATTTTTTTAACCATTTTCTGAGACTTTGCTGTGTCTCTAGAGCAAAGCACTTTCACACTGCTTTTTCTTTTTTAACCAAATCTTTAATGTCGACCGAAAAAAGTGAAGTGTGATTGGTGCAGAACAGCACTGTGGGTTTTCATGGCTGGGCTCTTTTTTTTAGTCATTTCCTGAGAGCTTGGTGCAGAGATGGGACAGTGCAGGAAGCAGCAGTGAGCTCTGCAAGGCTTCATGTGCCATTAGAAGTCAGCGTGCTATAGGTGAGGGAAGGTCCTTCTTGTGGAGATGTAGGAATACCTGGAATATTCTGGAATGGATACTCAAGGTCTTCAGGAAGAACCTCTGCTGTCCTGCGGTTCACAGCAGTGAACGAAGTGATGGGGATGTGAAATGGTGAGTGAGGAACTACAGCTACGTGCCTACTAAGCAACAAGGAATGTCAGAGAAGTGCTGAAATCCAAGGGGTGGAAAATGAGTGCTTTCAAAAAACACTGTAGTCTTTCTCCCAGGACCTTCAGAAGATCATTGTCAGAACAAGATGCTGGCACGGCTGCCTTGAAGGGCTATCACTGGTACCACCAAATGAAGAGCAAGAGGTTGAATAAACAAATGAGCTTTGACTCGGAGAGAGCTCTTGGAGCGCACAGGTGCCAGGCACATCCTTGGCTCCCCTGGAGGGTAAGCAAAAGAGAGGGCTCCTCCAGTCTGAAAGGGGAGCACAGTGATCCAAGGCTTGCCACAAGTTCTGCAAGCGTGGATGCCGCCAGTGCCGCCAGTCTCCAGGAAGAGCCGTGTGAGCTTCTTTTCCAGGCACGGAGCCGGCCATTCCGGGTGCCCTTCAACCGCTCCCTGTCGGAGCCCGTGCCACACAGCGGGAGCAGGACTGCCAAGCCCGTCCTGCAGGCTGTGCGCTCAGTGGATGTGGAGCAGCAGGGGGATTTCTTCCGGGGCATCTTCTCCTCTCTCTCCACTGGCTTTGCAAAGATAAGGAGTCGAAAAGGGGAGCCCAGCAGTGAGTCCATACATGAAGGGAAGACAGAGGACAGTCAAGTTGATTTGAGTACAGGTAACAAACTCATTCTGTTCTACTGCTGTTTGTGTAAGAGGTGAGTGTGGTGACACATTCTTGGGACATATTGTTTAAATTGTTTCTTAAGGTGGCTTTATTAACATGACATTGGTGACTCTCTGATGTTCTATCTTAACTTTAAAAAAAACAACTGAAAAAGGGCCTTTCCTGATAAGGAAGTGGTGTGAGATGTTTTGATGTGTGCTTAAAAACTTGGAGGTCCCTTGAAAACAAGCATCACCTGGTGGTAGCAGTAGCATTTCCCTCTCGAGTGCACCCTGTGTGTGGTGTACACAGTCCTGCAGGCACAGTATCCTCTGTGGTGTTGTGGTGCCCTGATTGAGATATCAAGCCTGCTACTGTCAGTGAAGTACTAAGGAGAGAGGGAAATTAAGCTGTCTTCTGAACAGTGTTCCAGGCAGTGGAATGGCTCTAGTTCCTCATACCAGATTCTCCATTTCGTAATGAAGCAGCTGAATCAGTGTCTGCTCCCTGGGAGATGCCAAGGACAGCAGTGTTGCGGAGGTTTAGCCAGCTGGGATTGAGGTCAGCAAGATGTCAGTCTGAGATTTCATTTAAATCTATCCTGATTATAACAACATTCATAAAGCGGGGGGGAGAGAGGGTGAGGAAAGGGCAGAAATTTGCCTTTTCTTCTCCCAGGCTTTTCTGTAACTTTGTAGTGGGCTACCCAGCCTGAACCTGGTTACTCATGGTGCTTGGAGAAAAAAATCCACAAAGTTTCAATTTGTAGTAAAACCAAAAATAAACCTTCCCTCTCCCCAAAACCTCAGCACTTTGCAGATTGTCCTATTAAAAGCCTGATAACACCTGGATCCAGTTAAGTCTGCTGGACAAGTCATCAATACTAAAAAAAAATCAGTAATAGTAGTGAAAGGAGAATATACTGTGTGCAGGGGTGTTCAGTCTTTCAGTCCCGGTGGAATGTCCCTGCCAGGCTTGTATTTGCTACTGGAAGCTGTCACGTTGCTTTAAAACAAAAACAAATGGCCAAAAAGAAGAAATAACTAAGGAGGACTATATCTGTTCAAGCCTAGTTATGCTCAGTCACTGATTTGTTTCTCCAAGACCTTTCTCAACAGGAATTTGGCTTGATGATGCTTGGTAAATTATGTGGAACACATGAAAAAAAAAGTAACAGAGAGCCACTTTCTTTCCTTTTTTTGTTGAAGTGTTTGGTTGGTTTCTTCCCCTCCTCTGTATTTATTCAGATTAGGAACAAAGGTTTCTACTGCAGGCTCTCAGTGCTGTTGAGACCTCCTGGGAAGGTATTCTGTGTGACAGAAGTATTTGGGATCAAAATCTCTGAGTATATGAAGAGCAGAGCACCCTGTAGTTCCTTATATTCCTCTGTTCTGGTGCACTTTGATGGTTCTCTCAATTCGTAAGTATTGCCAGCCACGGGGTTATTGGGATGCTTTGCTTTTAGTAGGGTGAAAAGTAAACAGAGGAAAAGGATTATTTGTAAGAAGCCACCACTAGGTAAATATTTCATGTCAGTTATGGGACAATGACTGAGCCTTTTGGCTCTCTCTGAGCCTGCAAAAACTGGTTTTGCAGAGAGACTCACAATTCAGGAACTGAGAGAAAGACAATGGGTCTCTGGTTTAAAAGTCAAACACTCTCGAGGGAGGAAATCGTAGCCAGGAAGGTGTTTGGGGAAATGAAGCCACCCATAAAATCACCTGCAATAGCCAGGTCCTGCTTCAGGTCCTGGGCCACTGTCACAGGAAAACAGACATGAGGGGGTGATGTGAAGATAAAAGGGGTGAAAGAAATGTGCCTGTCTGTCGTGCTCTTCAACCACAGTCTAAACACTCAGAAGGGATCAAATCTTATGTTCTCCTTTCAAATGCAGCACAAGGGTACTTCTTGGGGGGGTCACTGAATTGCCCACTGACTGTTTTGGTGCTTGGGTGGGCAGAAGGGCTCTTCCCATGCTTACAGTCCTGTTTACTGTTCGAGGAAAAATGCAAGAAATGGATGTTTCCCACGAATAGCAGAATTTGGAAATCCTCAGGCAATGAGATCTGTGGTAAAAGTGCTCAGGCACTTTACCAGTCACGAGATGGTGTGAGACATGGGCTTTCTCCAAACTCTGCAAGCAGTTTCACTTGGAAAAGTGGGATTGAAAGTCTCCCAGGAAACAGAATTTCTGTTGGGACAGAAATGCTTGTCACTGTGACCCAAACCCCAGAGAGCCTTCTCTGTGGTGTGAAATACCCAGCAGGAGAGGCATGCTTTGGAGTTCAACCAGGAGAACCTGGAGGTGAACCTTCTGCCTCCCTTCTGTCCAAGCAGCCAGGTCCTTTACTTCCACCAGCTCACTTAATTAAAAGTATTACCACTTTCCTGTGAAATACTTGGAGATTATCAACTTTTTAAAAGTTTGTCTTCCTTCCAATGCTTGCCTGGCCTCTTTTTTTGCTTCATCTCTGCACCAGAATGGCAGAGGGATTCCCTTCTTCAGGAAGTGCCTTCTGAACAAAAGAAGGTCAGTTGTTTTTATGGTGACTTGAAGAGGGAAGTGGGATTTAAAAAGAAAAAATAAGATCTGAATAAATATTTTCCAGTTGGTCTCAGTCTAGGTAGTGTATTCAGACATTGTTTCTTCAGTACTTTAATATTTTAGTTTCTAGTAAATGCATCAGCTTGAGGAAGGGGAAGTGTCGTTCTGCTGAACTTGTTGATTGTGAACATACCCCAGTTTGGGTAGAGCCCAGGTGAGGAAGGAGCTCTGCACACAAAGCCTGGGATCCCTGGGTTGCAGGTGAGCAGCTGTACCTGCTCTTGGTATTTCTGAGTGTCACATGACCTTTTAACACTCCTGAGAATGGGGTTGTGAGACAGTTCTCAGATAACATTTATTTCACTGTTGCTCTTTATCTGGATCTCAGGGTGGTGCAAGTTTAATTGTAGATTGATGACAAAATAATTCCTCAGTAAAATCAATTACCTATATCTTCCCTGGGTGTCTCTGGTTTGGTTTGGAGGGGTGAGGGTAAATACTGATTTCTTTTATTTGGTGTGTCTTTGGCTTTCACAATTGCTCTCTTGTTAATATTTTTATAAAGACAATCCTTCAGAATTACTTCCTTCTCTTTCCTCACCTGGAATAAATATGTTTTTTCAGTCTTTTAATTTCGATTGCAAGCTTTTGTTCATTTTATAGAGGGGCTTTATGCCTTGAGTGAGAGAGAATATTTTATGTTTTTGTTTTTCCGGAATTGATTTTGGTTTTCAAACCCTGTGCTCTTTTTAATATCTTTACGCTCTGGGTTTATCAAATTTTATTTCTTATATATTTCCATATAAACTTATTTAGAGATTTGTATTTTCCCATTTATAGCTCAAGGCAGTTGAGCTATAAGGCAGTTCCGTGTTCTGATTCTTTCACCAATTCCCAAAATACAAAGCTGTTTCTTCCTGCCTGAGTGGGAATTTAGTATTTATTACTCACTGGAGCAGCTTTTCTGTATTCGTGTTTTTAAAACCACTTTCTCATTTTAGAAGCCCTTCTACTGACTCATGTTCCTCCACTCCCAAATCTCTTGCGCTCTTAAGTAGTTTATTTTTGGTGGGGTTTTTATTAGTGAACTTTCACACAATTGAGCTTATTCATGTGTTCTCTTGAGTGCTGTGCAAATGCCTCGTGCTGCGATGCCCGTGTTGTGTCACAAGGTGTTCAGACTCCTTTACCTTTAATGGTCAGAACAGGTTCAAGCTATCTGCGTGTACCTAATCCCTCGTTGCATTAAAGTGCCAGCAGCTTTTTGTACTTATAAGTATGAAAATAATACATTGCAGCCCAGTATTGGTCTATTTTTAAACTGCAGTGTGGCTTTGTGGTGGTAAATGTTGTGTATGTGGTATATTAGAAAGTGCAGGGGAGTGGGGATGTACAGGGAACATTTCTGTCATTTAACAGCCCTGAGTGTCATTTAAGTACCCCCCACTATTTCCTCTTGCCTGGTTCATCCCAGGCATTGTCATGTTTAATGTGGGCAATAGGCTAATAATCTTCAGCTGGATGTTTATGAACACAGGATAATCAGCCATACTATCGAAAGCCACTAAAATTATGCTTATCTGATTTTAATTACACTTAACAAGTGGTGTCTCTGAGAGGGTTTCAGTTATCTCAGTGGTGACTGGTGATTTTCATGTGTTTAATCCCCAGACCGCTTCTTCAGAATCCAAAAGTTCACATGTAGTGGGATGAATGAGGACGTTTATATCTTTAAGGACTGTTTTCTGACTCATGAAATCACAAGTGACTGGCAGGGTGTTGTGTTCCAGGTTGCTTTTTGTTGCTTTTGTATTGGTGTCTGGGGGACCATGGGGGTGTTGTACCTTATGCTGCTTGTGTGGAGGAGCCCGACAGCTGGGGCGTGCAGGAATATTATCTGTGATTACCTTGATCATGAGAAATTATTGCACTGGAATTATCTGAGGAGAGGGTAATCATGTCCTAGAGATGACTTATCCTCCTGTATTTTCTTTGTAGGGAGAGAGGGGTTTGAAGAGATGCAGCTTTCTTAGAGGCAGCCAAAGAGTGGAAATTAGAGATTAGGAGAAAGGGCTTCTGGTGAAGTAAAGCTTTGGGGTTTTGGTGGGAGAAGCTTTTCCTTTGATAGCAGGCCAGACAGGGTCAAAAGGAAGTGGCTGGAGGAGGAAAAACAGCCTTTGCTTTCCAAAGGAGAAGCTATGTCTGGAGCAGCTGGATTTGGAGTCCTTGGCAAAGCTCTGTATTTCAACTGTGGAGCCTCCAGAAAGAGAAGCCTCAGCTGCAAGAGCCGACAGGGCAGGGTCTCCAGAGGGCAGTGGGAGATGCTCATGGCCTGGGGGTGTCTGTGGAATGTTGGCACCTGCCCCACAGCCCAGGAGGGGCCCAGACTGGTCCTTGGCGCTTCCCTTGAGGGGTGAGCGAGCCCAGGCTTAGGGAGTATGGAAGGAGCTGTGTTAGACTCTTCTCAAAACTCTGTGCTGTTCTCCAAGACAGGCCTAAACCGCAGCTGCCAAAGGGGAACTGCACCCAGTGGGTCAGTCCTTGCTAAGCTTATTTGACACTGGAAAAGGCAGCCTTAACTCTTGCAGACGTGTACATTTGGGGCCTGTAGCAAGAGGGTAAGCTCTGCCACGGTAGAATTTTCTTCAGGCAAAGCTCCCTGGTTTGCATTTCCACAAATTCTGTCCGTAATGGAACTTGGCGTGAGATGAGAATTGCCTGCATGCTTACAAAACGAGCGCTTCCTGGGCACATGGACCCTTTTTGCCTTAAAATAACAAACCCAGAGGAAAGCATTTGGGTTTCAGGCCTTTGGGTTTTTTCCAAATAATGAATGGTGTAGATTTGTAATGCTAACAGTGTGTGATTTAGGGCTCAAAGCAATGGCATTTGAGAAGTAAACAAGCAAGTGCAAGATTATCTCTGTGCCCTTATTTATCCTGCTGCTTTGCTATAGAGTTGCTTGATGGCTTGCTGTAACTAGTTAATTTGTATTATCCTTCAGCCTTATCCTTTCTGTGGTGATACTCTCCCTGTGGAAGTTACTCCAGAGACTCGTCTGATGTAAATACTTCATAATCCTGTAAAACATCGCTTGTTTAAAGGAAGCTGTTTGTGTAAACAATAGGCTAATGTATGAAACTCTTGACATGTTAGCATCAAAACCAACTGTCTGCTGAGTGGTTTTGTTCTTACTCTGAGGAGGGCTGAAACTCGACATCTGGTCTGCTGTGGGCGAGAGAGCTTGTTACAAGTTACGGGACCGCTTGCTCAAGTGAAGTTAAAAAATATTTCCTGCAGAGAAGGTGACAAAAAAATTACTGAAATAGCTCCTCAAAGAAGTTCATGTTTTAGAGAGCAGGCATTCTCTGTCTTTGTTCCTTATGGGGAATAAGCTGGCCGTTGTAGTGTGTGCATTTGGTATAGGAGCATCCTTCTCAAAACAGGGACATTTGACAAGGGCACATAGTGATAGGATAAGGGGACATGGCTTTAAACTGAAAGAAGAAAGGTTTAGTTTCCATATTCAGAAGAAATTCTTCCCTGTCAAGGTGAGCAGGCCCTGGCACAGGGTGCCCAGAGAAGCTGTGGCTGCCCCATCCCTGGGAGTGTCCAGGGCCAGGTTGGACGGGGCTTCGAGCAACCTGGGCTGGTGGGAGGTGTCCCTGCCCCTGTCCCAGGGGGTGGAACAAGATGATCTTTAAGGTCCC